>OY804258.1:72058477-72635977 GCA_963680825.1 Meiosimyza decipiens | reverse complement strand
GAATGTAAATCGTAAGCGACAACAAGAGATCTCAACAGAAGATCATCCGGGTCAGCAGAACTAATGAGTTATAATATCTCGGATAACAGCACGAGTAAAATGTAAAAATTCTTCAAAAAAATCTAATCGATGCAGGTTAAAGTGGTTAAAAAAAAACTTTTTCAATTATAATAGCCTTGTATGTTTAGGCAAAGTCCCTCAAAAGGATTTTTAATAATTCTGATATGAATTGTGCGCATTTTTCAAAAACTAAAATGAAAAATGGTAAAAAGTGAAAAATATGCAAATTTTGACAGAAAATAAAAAAAATATCCCCCGGTTTTCAGAAATTTTTTTGGATATGATGTGGAAAAGTATGGTTACCTGAGGGTGTTTTCCTCCCCATTTAGCGCGGCATCAGGTGTTCCACAAGGAAGCCACCTGTGAAGCATTAAAAGAGCAAAAGTAAAAAGAGGTATTACTTGAGCCTTATTGTAAATGAAATGATTTGAGTATCGTTTGTTGTATGATTCGTAATGTCAATCAACACAAAGCCTCAAAATGCTTCTTTCAAAAATTTCTAATTCTTTCGCAACAGTGGGCGATATGCTGAACCAAATTGGAAACCCATACAATAATGCAGAACGAATACTTACTTTGTATATAGGCAATTTTGTTTTCGGACTCAAATACTTATTAAGAAGCAACTTATTATACATTGATTTAATTCGACTAACTTTTGATTTAATAAGACGAGCGTGTTCATTAAATTTGAGTAGCTTATTAAATGTAATACCAAGGTATTTCATTTGATATTTAAACAGGATCCCAACGTCATCTAAAAGAAGGTGCAGGCTTTTACTTTGAGGAACAACATAGTAGGGGCACTTTCCAGAAGCATTTCTTATACACATCACTTCAGATTTGTTGGAATTTATTTTGATTCCCCATTTTTTATAGAAATTATCTATGTTAGTAAGATGTCTGGATACTCGATCTAAAGCTACGGTTGGAGAGATAGAATGAGCATATATAAGGGGATCGTCCACGTATAAGATGCTTTTTGAATTATTGTAATCATGTGGAAAATCATAAATTAATATATTGTACAAAAAAGGAGCTGAAATAGCTCCTTGTGGAACACCACTGCTAATGGGAGATAACTCTGACTGGATATTATTAATTTCAACTACAAATTTGCGGTTCTCGAAAAAACTATTAAAAATTTTAGTAAGGTAGGGGCTAAAAACAATTTCAATTAGCTTATAAAGAATTCCGTTGTGATAAGCGCGATCAAAAGCTTTTTCTATATTAAGTGAAACAGCAACAGTGCAATTCTGATTACGCAGATTACAAATTACATCGTTATGAAACTTTACCAAGGCGTCAATTGAAGAATGACCTCTTTTAAACCCAAATTGTTGGTGCGGAATGTAAATACGGTCTACGTCAGCCTCCATCTTATCTTTTAGAATACGCTCAAAAAGTTTTCCCAAATTCGAAAGCATAGAAATCGGCCTTGAATTGTTTGGAGTAAAATCATAAGATTTCTTTTGAAGTGGGTAAATTTTTGCAATTTTCCAATAGTCCGGGAAGTAAAAATTATTAAAAATAATGCAAAAATTCAAAAGCAGATAAGAAAAATTTTTTAATTAGATAATTCGAAATTTTGTCAATACCAAAGGCCTTTTCTGCACTTAAAGATTTTACTAGATTTTGAAGGTCCAAAGGAGATATAAATTGAGATATATTGGAGTTATTTAATGAATTTACATTTGAAGAAAAATTTTGCGTCGCAGCAGTGCATGAGGATAAACAATTATTAATTGAGGAAATGATGTCGCAATGTCTGGCCTATTTGGAATGTTTTGCCTGTAAATATAGGATAAATGCCTCCTAAGTTGTTCAACTATATCTTCATTTTCCACATATGTTATTCCATCAACACAAACTTTATTAAAGCTTTTACTCCGATTGTTCCCTATTCAATTATAAATTTGCTTGTAGGCCGTAGGTCTGATAAAGTTCAACTTACTCTTTAATGATGGTTTTTAAAAGTTGGATTTGTGTAGATAAAGTCTGATGCTCTGTAGTTTCCTATTGTAATTCCTATGGTAAATTTTCTTCAAGATTTTCTGCCAAACATATTTAACTCTAAAAAGTTTCTTTACATTTTCAGGGATAAAAAATTTTTTATTCTTAAGCTCAATTTTCTTAGAATGTAAATCAGTAACTGCATTTATGAAAATTGTAAAAATTTTAATAAACATATCAATTTCCGTGTTAGTCTGTTTTTTCAAAGGAGGAATATATACGAAGCGGTATATGTAGGAGATCAAAATCGGAAAGATGGAATTTTAATTTTAAGGGAAAGTGGACAGAAATGGAGGGAATAGTCGAAATCAAAAAATTTTGATTATCAAAGTCAATTAAATTTGTAGTAATTAAAAAGTGGTCTAAATAAGAGCTTCCATTCGGAAAAGAAGGAGAATTATCACATATTCTAAAAAATCTAGAGAATTTTGAAGACAATCATAAAAAGTTATACCATTTATAAACTAAGTCTCCCCATGTTGTGCTTTTTGCGCTAAAGTTTCCACCAATAAAAACTCCGTCATAGTTAGAAGATAGTTGTTTTATCTTATCAAGACTAATGGAAAAATCGTTTATACAGAAATTGCAAGCTACGTAAATACTTCCTAAAAGAAATTTTTTAATTTGACCAGAAAACGGAATAGGAATTTCAATTAATAAATTTGGAAATCTAGTATCAGAAATTGGAACAGTTGAGTATTTAATTTGTTTTTTAATTACTATTGCCGTTCCCTGCGGCGATGAATCCCTTATAATATCAAAATCTTCCAAAAAAACCTTGGCGTTTTCAGCAAAGTGCGTTTTTTGTAAAAAACATATGTCAATATTGTGGTCAATCAATATCTTTAGTAGATCAATTCACCTACTTGTCTCAATAAGAGATTTAACATTAAAAGATAGAAAATTTAAAAATTTACGGAACATATTTCACTAAAACATCGCGAAGCAAATTCGTGTATTCGATCCTGGCCTGCTCCTTTGGTATAGACTTAATGACAGAAACTCAGAGTCTGCGAAATATTTTCCAATATTAAGAAACTCCTCGACTAATTGAGGAAGTTTTTTACTTTTAAAATGTTGTTTGAATGAGATTTTTACTGGCGTACGATTTATCTGCTGTAACAAAATTAGTTTTATTAAAAATTAGGTTCAAATTATTGGCAGCTTTAGCTCTTCTGTCTTTGGCCGAATTCATTAGCTCAGTTTTTCGCTTAATATAAGTCTTGTAAGCCGGGGAACCCTTATAATTAGCCGTATGGCCTTTGGCTTTACAGTTTACACATGATGGAGATATGTTTTCTTCCAATTTTACAAGGCATTCGCCTGGAGCATGCGCGTTATCACATTTTACGCAAGCGATTTTCCTATTAAGTACAATTGCGCGCTTAGTGACCCCATTGTTGGCATCTGTAGCACAGCACCTCCCTTTTGCCTCGACTTCGGTGCTTCCCAGGAAATTGATTGGTTTAGTATAAAACGTAGATTTATGATATCATTTATTTTTTTTCCAGGAACGAGAGTCACAAGAAAGAGATAATAAGTTTTTTAACTTTATCGACAGTTCCTGGAAGCTTGGTGTCAAAGGCTTCTTTTATTTCATCCAAATCAGTCAAGTAATAAATACCTCTCATAACAACACTTATTTGTCAAAGTTCTGGAGGAGTAAATGAATGAGATTCAACACCCTGGGAACGTAACTGTTCCATCATTTCGAGATATATAGACAAGTTTTCAAAATATAATTTACTTTCAGTTTTACTTTTATTAACTATTTTGTATGCAACTTTTGGGGACTTTGCATTGAGTTGGTCGATAAGTTTTTTTGATATTTACATTAAAAAGTATAATGGGAGGACAAAATGAAGATTTATTTTTCTTGCCCAAATTTTTTACAATGTTCTTAGGGTTCGAACTAAAATTTTTTATGTTTTCAGATGCACTTTTATTTGTCTCAATAGAGAAATAGAGAACCTATTTTGTGAAACAATCGATTGACCCAAGGATGAAACATCAACGAATTTTAAATTTCTGTTGCCATGTGATGATATTTCGTCATTTTTGCCTCTTTTGCGCTTGGGACGTGAGGCAGAGATTTCATGAAATGAGTCACTGTCACTATATGAGTCAACTTCCGATAGATCCGTATCTTTTGAGAGATTTTTCTCACCTGGTGTTGTGTCGGCAAACGATTGAAATTCTTCTTTATTAGTTTCTGTGATGGAAGTTGAGGAAAATACAGCGTTTCTTAAAGCCAACCTAATAATAGTTGAGTTTCCAGCATTTATTTGTGACTGCAACTTATCAGGAGGTAACTTTTTTGGTTGTTTCTTAATGCCCATCTTAGGCATAGGATGTTTAAGCAGAGCTCCAAAAGACTTTTTAGTTTAAACGAGATTGCTTATGCAGCGATAAAATTAAAATTATATATTTTTTGATATACATATTTTAAAAATTTTCAAAAAATTTTATTTTTCACAAATTATAATAAAAATTTTCACGTCTAAATTCTTTGACAGTTCAGGCAAAGATACACCAAGAAGAAAAATATTGTGAAGTTTGATTATCAATTAAAAGATAAGAAAATATGTCGTGTTGATTTAGTCAAAGAAATAGGTATGCATTTTGATATTAAAATAACTTTTAATGAGCATATTGATCTAATTTGTAAAAAATCCTCATCTCTGCTTGGCTTTATTAAGAGGTGGGCAAAATAATTTATTAGCCTTTTGGTAACGGTGACTTTATATATCGCAATACAATAGTGCGTCCTCACTTAGAGTACGCAAGTAAAGAATGGTCACCATTTTAGAATATTCATATAAATAGAATTGAGAGAATTCAAAAAAACTTTATTTGTTTTGCTCTCAATGGCTTAAATTGAACTGACGTTTTGAACCTTCCTCCTTATGAGGATCGGTTGAAGTTATTACATTTGCAGTCTTTGAGGTCCCGTAGAAATATTGCGGATATACTTTATCTGCATCAACTTGTAACTGGGTCTCTTGCTGCACCAGAGCTTCTTGATTACATACATTTTAATACTAATCGGAGAAGTACTCGTAACTCTAATCAATTATTTTATCAACCGGTTTGTAGAACTAATTATATGGCTACAGCTCCTTTTAATCGTATGACAACTCTTATTAATAATTGCGATTTTTATAACATTAGCTTGTCAAAAGGTCAACTCAAGCTTAGATTGAAAACTAACTGTAGCTAAATTTGTAGCTTAATGGTGGTCTGTATTTTAATGTTTGTGTTGTCCGAGCCCCACAGCATGCAGGGTAAATTTTTTCTAACATTTACGCCTTGGACCATGTAAAATTACACATATAATTATTTCAATATCTATTTCACATGGTCTGAGTGGGTATGTTGAGAAAGTGCGATAAAGCTAAGAAAAAATTATAAAAAAATAAAAAATTAATTGCATGTATAATTTTTTCCATCTCCATTATTTATTAAAAAGCTTTTTACTTGATTTAAAGCTTCAAGCTAAATAGCTAACAAGGCTAATAGCTGTAGTAGCTAGACTCTATTATTATTATTATCTGGATTTTTTCACCACTTTTATTTAATGTGTATTTATCTATTGCAACATGAAGGAAAAAATAAATTAATTTCTTCACATTTTGCAACGCATAACAGATATTTTATCAATTGTAAGAAATGTGAATGCAACCTTAAAATATCTCATTATAGTTGCATATTCAAATATTGTACAAAGTGCAATATTGAACACACACTATGAATGCCACTGTACAGCAATTAAGCTATGACTTTTAAATAAACTTCCTTCTTCTTGGTCTTCATTGTAAACGAGTAAGACGTGTTTAATTTTTAACTTCTCCCAAAAGTTTATATTCAATAATATAAAATAACAGGTTATGAGCTATCCACGCAAATAAAAACAATACTAATATAACAAGAAACATATAAGCCAGTTTAAAACAGCATTTCTAACCGATGGTCGTTATTTTTCCAAATAATTCGCGATTTTTTTTTTTTTAAAAAAAATTTTGTTTTCTTCGTGTAAGCATGAGCGTAGAAAACCGAATTGAAAAATTGCGCGGTCGTGATAATTAGATACATGGAAAATATCAGCAAAATCCGTGGTTTATGGAAGCATGTTCAAAAAGCTCCAACCTCAGAAGCAACTGCAGCGGACTTGGACAATGATTTGAAAGCGCAGTGTGAAATAAATTTGTTAGTGGAAAAACATAATTACTCGCTTGTCGCCGACTGCAAAACTGCAAAGGAAACTTGGGAGAAACTGGAACAACCATTTGAAGACAGCGGCTTGTGCAGAAAAGTCGATTTGTTGAAACAATTGGTTCAAACAAAACTGACTGATTGTGAATCTACCGAACAGTACGTCAATATAATGACAATGACGTCTTTAAAAGTTAAAAACTCCGGACTTGAGATATGTGACGAAATCGTCGCTTCATTAATGTTAGCAGGCTTTCCAGATGATTATCGACCAATGGTCATGGCTGTTGAAAACGGTGGAACAACGTTAACATCTGATGCAGTTAGAACACTACTGCTTCAAGAGATTAAACACGGTGCAACGTCGACTGAAAATGCATCATTTAATAAAAATAGAAATCAATCGTTTCAATAATTTCAATAAAAATCGAGTTAAATGTGATAATTGCTTCACATTCGGTCATCATGGGTATCAATGCCGTAAAAGAAAACAAAAAGAATCAACCAAATTTGATACGGTACTTTTTACGTCGTTTTTGACAAACACAGCGAACACCGACTTCTGCATAGATTCCGGCAGTAGCACACATTTGACGATGTGGAAATCGTTTTTGCACGATGTTTGTGAAGTCTCTAACAAAGAAATTATTATCGTTCAATCAGCGGTAAACGGTGTTTCATATCAAGAACAATCACCTGAAAAGTGTATCATTTGCGTTAAAGGCAATCAAACGCGTGCTCCTTGTAATGAAATCGAAACAAGAGCAAACAATTTGCTCGATTTAGTGCACAGTGACGTTTGTGGAACTTTTTCAGAAAAATCTTTTTCTGGTGCGAGATTTTTTGTAATCGATGATTTTAGTCGCAAAGTATTTGTGGTTCCGATTAAACAAAAATCTCAAGTGTTTGATGAATTTGATAAATTCAAAGCGTTAGTTGAAAATCAGTGTGCACGTAAAATAAAAATGTTAAGAACAGGCAATGGAACAGAATATTGCAACAGTAAAATTGATTCTTTTTTGGCCAAAAGTGGCATTGAACACCAGAAGACTGTAGTATATACGCCGTCACAAAATGGAGTTTCTGAAAGAATCAACAGAACTCTCATTGAACGTGTCCGTTGAATGTTCATCGATCAAATTTAAGTAAAAATTTTGGGCCGAAGCTGTTTCAACAGCTGGTTATTTGATTAATCGTGTATCATATAGAAATCAGCTTAAAACACCAGAAGAAATTTGGTCAAACAGACGACCAGATTTATCAAAATTACGCATTTTTGGATGTAAAGCAATGGTACACATTCCGATTGAAAAACGAAACAGACTCGATTCAAAATCAATCGAATGTATTTTCATGGGATACAGTAGTGAATCAAAAGCATATCGCTTGTTCAATCCAAAAACCAATAAAATTGTTACAAGTAGAGATGTTGTTTTGATTGAAACAAAAAGCCCACAAGTAATTGAATACAAAAATAATTATAAATCTGCTTTGTTGCCACCAGTCCCAATGCATGAAAACAGCGAGGTAATTATTGATTTATCCAACAATATCGATTCAGGCGGCGAATGTTATGACGAATCGAATATTGTTGATGAAAACGAATCAAAGCAAGAAAATGTTGATCAACGCGAAAACAATCAAGATGAACAAGATGCCATAGATACATCACTTGATATAACGAACGATGATTTAGACCAAACATACGTGCCTGACGAAAAGATTGCTGAGGTGTTGGAGAAAGAAGTTCAAGTCGAATTGCTCAACGCAAAGCGCAACAATCAGATCAACCGAAATACACTTTTAATGCAAAAAGCACCGAGTCAGATGATCTGAATGGAAATTTGAAAGAAGACATTTATATGCGTCAGCCAGAAGCTTTTGAAGATGGAACCGAAAGAGTGTGCAAGCTGAATAAGTCACTGTATGGCTTAAAACAATCAAGTAGAATATGGAACGAGCAATTAAATTCTCTACTGCTGAAATTTGGTTTACGAAGGTGTACAGCTGATCATTGATGATGTCATTCTGTTATCGAACAATGCTGATATTGAGCACCGATTGAAGAACGAGTTGTGCAAAAATTTTCAAATGAAAGATTTGGGAAATGTTTCATCTATTCTGGGAATTCGTGTTACACGTGATCAAACAGCTGGCGTAATTGCTATCGATCAAACGCATTACATCACTGAACTCCTGAATCGTTTTGGAATGAACGATTGTAACCCTGTGTCAACACCATTGGACATGAACCAGAAAATTTCGTCCAATATGTGTCCAACAATAGATGTAGAGAAGAAAGAGATGTCAAGCGTGCCATACATGCAAGTAATTGGAAGTTTGCTATTTGCTGCTCAAATCACACGGCCTGATATCTCCTACGCAGTCAACTTACTTAGCCGATACAGCCAGAATCTAGGTAAATCACATTGGTCAGCTATTAAACGTATTTTTCGTTATCTTAAAGGTTCTATACACAAACATATTGCTTACAACAACAAATCTGATGAGCTGAAAGGTTATTGTGATGCAGATTGGGCAAGCGACTTAGCCGAACGCAAATCAAGAACTGGTTACGTCTTCACAATGCAAGGTGGTGCTGTATCATGGTGTGCCCATCGTCAGCCAACAGTAGCTTTATCAACCACTGAAGCTGAATTCATGGCTATGGTTCCAGCAATTCAAGAATCCATCTGGTTAAAGCGACTTCAAACTGAATTATTGCCGAATTCATCGAATCAAATGTTGTTATATTGTGATAACAAAAGTGCGATTCAATTTGCTACAAATAACACTTATTCGTCACGGACAAAACACATTGAAATCAAAGCAAATTTTATTCGAGAGAAATTGGAATCTAATTTAATAAAATTAATTCATTTACTAACTGATCAGATGTTAGCTGATATGTTTACTAAAGCAATCGTATGCAAAAGACAAATTTTACTCTCGAATGGAATTGGCTTGAAATAAAATTTGAAATTAATGTTTGCATTCCAAACTCAGTACAAAAAGAAATTTTGGGTACAAATGTTTAATTAGGAATTATTTAATTTTTATTTTTAAATTGAACGTAAGTTAAAACTAAAAAAAATGCATTATTTAAAAAATCAAAAAGGATTCTGAATTCCACTATGGTTAACATAGGACTACAAATACTAGAATAGCATATCTAGAAATTTTTTTTTTTGTAAATTCTTTATACAATTGGATCAAATAGTTGTTAATTTCGCTATGTGGAATTTATAATGAGTCTTCAATTACAAAATGGATTTGTGAAAACTTTATTTAATTTAGATATGTTGAAAATGAACTGTATTAGTTTAAGTGTATCTGAAATTCGCATTCAGGTGGCGTGTTGAAATGTGAATATATGTTAACATATCTCATTATGGTTGCATATTCAAATATTGTACAAAGTACACACTATGAATGTCACTGTACAGTAATTAAGCTATGACGTTTAAATAAACTTCCTTCTTCTTGGTCTTCAATGTAAACGAGTAAGACGTGTTTCATTTTTAACTTCTCCCAAAAGTTTATATTCGATAATATAAAATAACAAGCTTACAGTGTGAAGGAAGTTGCTTGAATTTGGAAAGCAGATCCCTTAAGTAGAGAGGAACAGGTAAGGGCTATTTTTTCTCATTTTATTCCCCTTGGGATAAACGATACTAGCTCCAATGCTTTTTAAAAACAGAACTTTTGAAACTTTTATTCTCCAATTAATTATAAACTATCAAATATATCGTAAAATTTGTAACATTTTTGAAATCAAAATTGCCAAGTCTATGGAAATTGATACCTTTTGTGAACAAAGTGTCAACCACATCCCAACTTTGTATGGGAGGTAGGCGTGTCCGTTGAATGATATTTTTCACATTCACAAAATTTTGTGTTTTCAACCCAAAAAACCTCTGTGCCAAATTTTAAGACTCTAGCGCTATCAGTACTGCTTATTCCACCGTTTCTGGTTTTTCTCTAATAACTTCAAAACTAAATATAACTAGTAAAGGTGTTATCTTCGGCCAGGTCGAAACTCACATACCCTACACTGTATTGAAAGTACTTTTTAAATAAATTTTAAAAAATGTTAAGAGGTTGAATAAGTCGAAAATAATGTAAAAACGTTCAAAACTGCGGAAAAGTGTTGGAAAAAACTGAAACTGTTGAAAAATTATCAAAACCATTGAAGAAAGTTGAATGAAATTGAATAAGTCGAAAAATATGAAAAATGCTGGAAAATTAATGAAAGAGTCGAAGAAAAAAGAAAATGTCGAATGAAATCGAAAGTAAAAGGCAAAAGGTTGAAAATGTCAAAAAAATATGGGAAATGTTGAAAAAAATAGAATAGAAATGAAAAACACGAAATATGTCACGCCCACTTTTTCAATTCCACCCACTTTTGTTTCATTAAATGATATTCGTGATTGACATGCACAAACCAAATTTTAGCACAATACCTTGTATAGTTTGCGATATGTGCCGTAATTATTCCTAAAATTTAGGGCGGTGACACACCCACTGATGAAATGCGGTCCGATTTTGATCCTGAAATAGCTTTTTATAAACAAACCTCTTACACCAAATTTCAGTATGATTGCTCATATATTTCGATAGTTATGCCACTTAAGGTATTTTAATTGTATGGGAGGTGCCACGCCCACTGTTGCTATTTCAAAAGCTTTTGATTCATCTGTACCTAATACCCAGTAAAACACTTACATCAAATTTCTGATCAATTGCTCAAATAGTTCATTTAAAATAGCACATACAACTTTATGTTATGCCCACTGATGCAATATTGTCAAGTTTCATGTAATTCCGAAGCTTGTAGTAACACTGACACTTCTACACAAAATTTTATGAAGATTACTCTCATAGCACACATTAAACGTATTTCGCTTATATGGGAGGTGCCACACCCACCAGCACAGTTGTGCCAAAATTTTGCAAGAAGACACCTTTTAGCAAGTATATCCGCCTTATTAAATTTCATAACGATTGCGTTGTTAGTTCTCTTTTTATAACGTTTATAAATATTGTAGGATGTGCCACGCCCTTAAAATCAGTTTTTCAGTCTATTGACGTATCTTGTATTGTTGACTACTTCCAGTGGTATCATCCCTAAAATTTTAATGAAAATCGTATGTGCCATTTTAGAGTTATACGAAATCCATATTTTTATATGTTAAGAAGTGCCCACTTTTACAATTCCTCCCACTTAATGCGCAATTCAAGATTCATAAGATCTGTATTCGTGTAAAAAATTTCATCACAATATCTTTCACGGTTCACGAGCTATGGCGTTATAAAAGTTCAAATTTAGGGCTGCCCCACGCTCGTTTAAAAGCCTTTGCAAACTTAGAACCTAGCCTTATCTTAATTTTGTTCTCATCTTCACCAAACCACCAAATTTCATCAAAATCGCAGAAACTTTTTTTCAAAATGGACTTGGGTATATTTACATAGAGCATGGGTGGAAGACGTGGCCGCGACAGACAGACAGACAGACAGACAGACAGACAGACAGACAGACAGACAGACAGACAGACAGACAGACAGACAGACAGACAGACAGACAGACAGACAGACAGACAGACAGACAGACAGAGTCAGAGTCAGAGTCAGAGTCAGAGTCAGAGTCAGAGTCAGAGTCAGAGTCAGAGTCAGAGTCAGAGTCAGAGTCAGAGTCAGAGTCAGAGTCAGAGTCAGAGTCAGAGTCAGAGTCAGAGTCAGAGTCAGAGTCAGAGTCAGAGTCAGAGTCAGAGTCAGAGTCAGAGTCAGAGTCAGAGTCAGAGTCAGAGTCAGAGTCAGACAGACAGACAGACAGACAGACAGACAGAGTCAGAGTCAGAGTCAGAGTCAGAGTCAGAGTCAGAGTCAGAGTCAGAGTCAGAGTCAGAGTCAGAGTCAGAGTCAGAGTCAGAGTCAGAGTCAGAGTCAGAGTCAGAGTCAGAGTCAGAGTCAGAGTCAGAGTCAGACAGAAGATCAGCGTCCAACCCTTGATAGCTTGCCTGCTCAAGGAGCAATTCCAAGAACCATAAATCAGAATACTCGTGGTCCTTTAACGCATTCAAAAGCTGCGAACTTTAATTTTTCTGACTTTCAAAATAATCAATCGCCTAATAATTTTCGCCGTCGTGGTCGTCCAGCAAATAATACTCTGACACCTCGCCACACAGAACACCAAATTAATCAAGGTCGAATTCAAGACATGATAGAACACTCATTACGTAATCAACGAGAGCAAAGCTCTAGAGAACTTCGTGATGTGGTTTCTAGACTTGTGTCAAGTTCTTTAGAGAACTATTTTCAAAATTTAAATTTAAATTCTGCTCGTAACCCTGATCCAGTGGCCAATAATGACAGAAATTTAAGATATTCTGATAATCACAATCGTGACAGAAGTCCGATAAATGATATTCCAGAAAATATATATCCTGATGTTAACTTTAACCCAAACATTCGCTCAGATGTAGAAACTCTTTCACCAGCTTTAGTTTCGAAAATAATATTAAATTGGTAATTGACTTTTGATGGTTCAATCAATGGAACTTCTGTTGATGAGTTCATATATCGAGTGAACGCTCTGACAATGTCGTCTCTAAGAGGGAATTTTTCAGCTTTGTGTCAAAATGCACATGTGCTTTTTGAATGTAAAGCAAAGAATTGGTTTTGGAGATACCATCATTCAGTACGTGCTTTAGACTGGTTTGACATCTGTGATGACCTTAAAAGAAATTTCAAAGATTTTCGTTCTGATTTCGATGTCAAAGAGTCGATTCGTAATCGAAAACAGAAAAATGGGGAATCTTTTGAAAACTATTTAGGAAGTGTAATGTCGATTTCTGATAGTTTGCGCACTCCCATGACAGAAGAAGAAATTGTAAAAATTTTAATTCGAAATCTTAACCCTGAAATTCGCTTGGATATGCTGCATCTTGAAATTAAATCAATTTCTGACTTAAGGAAGGCTTGTCGACGCAGAGAAAACTTTTTTACAGAGGTTCAGAACCGTTCGCAGAACCATAGATCGTTCTTTCAAAACCGTCGCAATATTTCAGAAGTTGAAATCGATAATACTATTGATGAAGATATTTCTGCTTTGACTGGAAGACAGTCAAAAGGGTTGTGACTGCATCAGCGTTTTCATAAACAATACGCATATATATTGACGCGGCATATGCCTTTTCGGATGCATCACAAAAGCCATGAAATTCAACTTTGGAGTTGGGCGTGAATTGAGTCCATCTCGGAACCTCAATTGGGTTGATAGATGGATATCCATCAACGAAATTTTGCCATTTGTGTAAAGTCAAAGACTTAAGAACTTCGTCCCAATCAGTTTAGTCCAGCCACACCTGTTGCATAATAGTTTTAGCTGATACCACAATTGGTGCAAGCCAACCAGCAGTATCAAATAATTTGGCTATAGCTGACAAAACCTCACGTTTGGTATAAGAGTTTTTAGGCTCCAAGGGTGGGATTTCAAAAAGGAATGCATCTTTTTTCGCATTCCACCGTATTGAAAGAGTTTTAGCATTGCTTTTTTCGGACAAGTTGAGCCAGTCAATATCTAAAAGATGCTCTTTGGGTAAATCATTTAAAACTTCTGATGAGTTAGATGTCCACTTGCGTAAAGCAAATCCAGCGGACTCTAAAACGAAAATGAGTTCATCACGGGCTTTTTTGGATGAAGCAATATCATGAGAACCAGCTAACGCATCATCTACGAACATGAAATTATTCAATATATGCGAAGCACAAGGGTGGGTTTCATGTACGTCACTTGCTAGCTGTTGAAGGGTTCGAATGGCCAAACATAGGGCACAATTGACACCAAAGGTTACAGTTTGTAACTCAAAATCTTCAATTGGATCATTTTCAGATTTTCTGAACAATATCCTTTGATAAGGTGTATTTTTTGGATCAACGAGTATTTGCCTATACATTTTTTGTATATCGGCATTATACACAAATTTGAAAAGCCGCCATTTTAAAATCAATAAAACTAAATCCTGTTGCAGAATAGGTCCAGTGTGGAGTAAGTCGTTGAGACTTTTACCATTAGATGTTGGGTTTGAAGCATTAAAAACAACCCGTAACTTTGTTGTCACACGATCAGGCTTAATAACTGCGTGATGTGGTATATAATAATGTTGAGGACTACCTATTTTTGATGGTAAAAAAACCACCTTTTTCATATGACCAAGTGTCAGATATTCAAACAAAGCTTCATCATATTCTGCTTTGATTGCGGGGCGTTTGAGCAAGGACTTTTCATTTCTTAAGAATTGTGCCATTGCAATATGTCTGGACATACCAAGACAAGTGGTATCTGGGCTTTTAAATGGTAGAGTCACAACAAAGCGTCCTGAAGGATCTCGACGTGTTGTGTTTCGAAAATTCATTTCGCAATATTTTTCCGAATCCGAATGTAAATAACTTTTTGGGATTTCTTCAATCTCCCAGAAACGAGTCAACATATCATCGGGGGCTACTGCATTAAACAGAGAAACAACATTAGATGGCCTTGATGTTTCAAGAAGAGGACCTGAAAGAATCCAGCCGAATTCAGTTTCTTGCGCCAAAAGAGAGCCAAGAACATTGCGCTGCACACCAGGACAAATAATTTGAGGATAAAGATCACTACCAATGATCAAATCAACTGAACGGGTTTTGAAAAATTCTGAATCTGCTAATTTCAGTTCAATATTTTCAAAAAGCTTTGGGTCGGCAGAGTAAGTAGGTTCACTTGTCAAATTCCTCAAGATGAGCGCTTGAGTTTTCACTTTAAATGATGGGTTCAAAGGAGAGCACAACATGAACTCACAAGCCGTCGATGATGTTGCAGATACCGTTTGATTCAGGCCTGTGACTTGAGCTAAGACTGCTTGAGTTGGTAGTCCAATTTTCTTCCTCAGCTTGTCCGAAATGAGGTTGCCTCGGATCCAAAATCTATCAGTGCTCGTGCCATATATTGAGCTCCATTGTTTTCCACATTAACAATGGCTGTACCTAGTAGGATCTTCTTAATATTTGTGCCACAATTCGCTACTAGGTGGTTTCGTTGCTCTTCTTGGGTCGGGTGAGAAGTGGACTGTATGGTGGTTGTGAATGACTGCCTTGTCTTACTGGGCTCTGTTGCTTTGGCTTGTGAGCTCGTGCTTGGAATCGAATCAGGGTCTATCGTTTTATGGAGTAAAGTATGATGTCTTTTATTACAAACACGACAAACATATGAACTTTTGCATTCTTTTACTCCATGTGACAAAGTAAGCAATTGAAACAATATCCATTTTGTTTCACAGATTCGATTCTCTTCTCTACATTCATGTTAATGAACCTGGGGCACTCGCGAAGAGTATGTTCATCTTTGCACAACTTGCGAAGTGAACCATCAACTTTGTATTTGGGAACTAAGAGCTTGGGTGCAATGTTTTTGGGCTGAGTAAACTCTGTAGATTGGGGCTTCTTTGCCACATTCATGTGAAAAGTACTGACACGCTTTTCCTTAAATGAATTTTGACCAAAATTTGCAACTTTTTGCTGACTTGGCTTGAAAATGAAGCCTTTATGCCGCCAACAGACTCAAGGGTTTTGTATTTGTGGGTCAGAAAACAATCTAATTCCTTCCAAGATGGAATCTTAGAATTATCCGTTAACGACTTTTCAAATTCTTCAAGGAACACATAGGGCAATTTTGTGGAACATAGATACACCAAGATAGGATCCCAGTTATCTGTGTCTATTTCCAAAGATCGAAGCGTCGTGATACAGTTATTAATCGTTCGTTGCAGTTTTTTGACTGAACTACCGGAATCAAAAACTTGGGGCAAATTAAAAAGCATTTTCAACTGGGCATTCATTTGCATGCGTGTATTCTCATACATTTCTGAGAGATTTCCCCACGCAATGAAGAAACCATCATTTGTAAGAGGGGCATTCTTTATTATGTCACGAGCTTCACCACGGGTTTTTTGTTTGAGGTGGAACAATTTTTCCACACTACTCAGCCGAGAGTTGTTTATGTAGAGCGCAGTAAACATGTCAAGGAAGGTGGGCCAGCTTTCATAGTCTCCATTAAAAATGTCCGTGTCACAAGGTGGAAGGTGGACAGCTATAAACAGAGCATCTGGTACCCTCTGGGTGGCATCAGGTGTTTCGTTTTTTGGTGGGTTTGTCATGGTCTCTAAGTGATCGTTCAGAGATGCGAAAAACTTCAAGAATGACTTATATGTCTTCTTGTATTCCTTTTTCACCTTTTCCATGTCAATTTCTTTGTCTTGATTTTCCCAGGCTTTGAGACTGTGAACGTTTAGTTCAGCTATTGGGGTCTTGCTGTGAGATATCTCTAGCTCCACTATGTCCTTGGCAAAATGGATAAAAGTCTTAGGTTTTTTTTTTCAGCAAAAAACAAGTGCAAGTGGTAAATGCACGCAATATATGTATGTACCAATATGTATATGTGTATCGTAATTGAAATTTAAAGTAAAAAATGAAATGCACTTTAATATGTTGAGGGTTTGAGTGAGTTATTCAAAAATTTACGGCTTGTCAAAATGAAGCTCGAAAATATCACTTTTCAAAATGCTGCACAAAAAGATTAATTATGCTTTTTGTACAGACAATTTTTATTAAAACTTCACACTTTAAATTTCAATCACTCAATTCAATTTTTTGTATATGCTGTGATGTTGTTTCCTGGGTTATTGTACTCTGCAGAGTTTGTGTGTCAACTTTCGATGTCCGTCCAATACTTTGATTATGCTGCTCCAAAAGTCGACGGCTCGTATGGACCAAATGTTTAAGTGAGGGTGGGGGAAAAAGTTGAACACAACTTATAATTTATAATATAAATGCAAATGATTAAGGGTTAAGATAAAATGCAATATATAATACAATAAACAAATTTGATTTATACAATACTTGATTTTCTTTGTAATTTGGTGTTTGATGATGTTTTGTTTGTGGTCCAACGTTGAGTTGCTGTTTTAAATGTTGGTGGTGCAAATGATGTTGAAATTGTGAATCTTGTTGTTTGTTGTGTGATTTATGTTAAATCGTTGATGAATTGTTCACTGTTGTTATTATGTGGAAAACAAACTTGTGTTGGAAATAATTTTCTCTTAAATGTTTTATATGTTGTAAAAATTGTGGATGTTTTTTGTGCACTGTTTTATATAAACTTGTTGAATGTTTAATGGTACATTCAACGTTAAATGTTTTGTTTTTTCACTGTATGATATGTTTTTTTATATGTAAATGGTTCAATGTCACTGTTATTTGTAAACCGTACAATATTTTATGTAAAAACTGTTAATTGTTTGTATAATTGTTTAAATGAAATTTTATGTTTTTGCACTACGCGTACGCGGGAGGGTTCGCTGACTTCGTGTGTAAGGTATAAGATGACGAATGAACTTGTTGGTTGGCTTGTGGAATTCAGCGCAGCCACAACGAGTAAAGGTGCACCTTGCGGTGAATAGCAAAACTGAAGCAGATATGCACGATGCACACTAGTTTGCGTTGCACGTAAACACATGCCATCAACTTTGAATTTCCAGTTGTTGTTTCTAGATTTGTTAAAAACGCCACCAAGCGGTCAATATCATAACTAAATTATTAGAATTATCAGGATGTCCCATTTTTCCCAACACAATACAACACACACTCTCTCTCTCTCTCTCTCTCACACACACACACACAATTATATATCACATATATATATACTCTCTTAGTAGTATCCTTTGGGATATCTTTGGCTGTTGTAGACATCCCTTAGTCGGTTTTCCGGATCGTTGCATTTAGGACAAGTTGGCAAAAAGAATGCTAACACCTCACAACCATAACAAAATAAACGACGAGATTTGATGCAGTCTTTGTAATTATGCCATTCTTCATCACAATTCCAGCATTTTCTTTCATCACACTGTATTCCAGTCAAAGCAGAAATATCTTCATCAATAGTATTATCGATTTCAACTTCTGAAATATTGCGACGGTTTTGAAAGAACGATCTTTGGTTCTGCGAACGGTTCTGAACCTCTGTAAAAAAGTTTTCTCTGCGTCGACAAGCCTTCCTTAAGTCAGAAATTGATTTAATTTCAAGATGCAGCATATCCAAGCGAATTTCAGGGTTAAGATTTCGAATTAAAATTTTTACCATTTCTTCTTCTGTCATGGGAGTGCACAAACTATCAGAAATCGACATTACACTTCCTAAATAGTTTTCAAAAGATTCCCCATTTTTCTGTTTTCGATTACGAATCGACTCTTTGATATCGAAATCAGAACGAAAATCTTTGAAATTTCTTTTAAGGTCATCACAGATGTCAAACCAGACAATAATTATAGTAGCAGAAGTAAAATAAGCTCGTGTATCTACATCTATTCCAACTGTAAATATATGATGAGCTCATACAATAAATCCTAATAAACCAATAGCTAATATAGCATAAATTAAATAAAGCACATGTGCATTTTGACACAAAGCTGAAAAATTCCCTCTTAGAGACGACATTGTCAGAGCGTTCACTCGATATATGAACTCATCAACAGAAATTCCATTGATTGAACCATCAAAAGTCGATTTCCAATTTAATATTATTTTCGAAACTGAAGCTGGTGAAAGAGTTTCTACAACTGAGCGAATATTTGGGTTAAAGTTAACATCAGGATATATATTTTCTGGAATATCATTTATCGGACTTCTGTCACGATTGTGATTATCAGAATATCTTAAATTTCTGTCATTATTGGCCACTGGATCAGGGTTACGAGCAGAATTTAAATTTAAATTTTGAAAATAGTTCTCTAAAGAACTTGACACAAGTCTAGAAACCACATCACGAAGTTCTCTAGAGCTTTGCTCTCGTTGATTACGTAATGAGTGTTCTATCATGTCTTGAATTCGACCTTGATTAATTTGGTGTTCTGTGTGGCGAGGTGTCAGAGTATTATTTGCTGGACGACCACGACGGCGAAAATTATTAGGCGATTGATTATTTTGAAAGTCAGAAAAATTAAAGTTCGCAGCTTTTGAATGCGTTAAAGGACCACGAGTATTCTGATTTATGGTTCTTGGAATTGCTCCTTGAGCAGGCAAGCTATCAAGGGTTGGACGCTGATCTTGTTCATTAAAACTTTTCAATGACTGTGTGTCACAAGATTGCCTACAAAGCGGACAAGTATCATTTTCAGTTAACCAAGTGGTAATGCAGTCGCGATGGAAAGCATGCTGACACGGTGTCACTATACAGTTTTCATCATTCATATCTTCGTTGAAAACTGTACAAACTCCACGCGGAGTGTTCAGTCTACGAATATCTTCATCACTGTGACGAACTGCCATAATGATTTAAAAAAAAATTTGATTTTCAAAAAAAAATTAATTTTGTGTATGTTCATACTAAATAAAAATTGATAATAAAATGTGATCTTCTCTTGTGAGTTCAGTAGGGTGTAAAAAAAACTCGTTAAATTTTTTTTACTAATTTGATTTCTTTATATCCTTCCTCTGTGTTGAATGCAAAAAAAAATTATCGAAATGTTTCAATGAGGAAAGGTTATATAAAATAAAAATATCTTAATATAAATTCCAAGTCCACTCGAAACTAACTTATGCACCATTTGCAATGGTTAGCAAACTTTAAATGTTTCAACTAATTCCAACAAAAAATGTAATACATAGCGAAACAAACTATTCGTATGAACAAACGCATATCATCAAAGTTACTCATATCTAACCCTATAGGTCGGTTGGCTAAACGTCTCTGGCATTTATTACCAATTCCATATCCTATTCGTTAAATTAAACAAAATAACAAAAATTTTAATAGAGAAAGCGATACATTTTTCTATTGGCCGGTTAGTAAACACACTTGCGTTTTCAAGCTAATTCCAGCACCAATGGAAAATTGTAAAAAATATCATAAATGTAAAAGGAAAAATTTTACGGGAAAAACCCAAACGAATCGGGCCCCACGTTGGGCGCCATTTTATGTCATAAAGCGGCACGTTGTAGGTGGCAGAGCGAGTGCATGCTAGTTTAACCTGGTCTAAGGTCGTCGGATTGGGTGCGGTTCTTCCTCTCCACAGTTCTACAACCACCAATGAACACAAAAAAATCATGCACATAAAAGAAAAAAAATCAAAATTACCGCAAATACCGACTGGTCCTATATAGGGTCATTAACCGAGAGATAGTCTGGAATGAAACATGATTCTTACGAATCAAAACAGAACCGAAAGCCATTTCAACACAAAGTCACACAAAAAAAAAATCAAAAGAAAGACGAGAAGCCAAGATGACATTTGCTTCTCTGCTCTTCCCATACCCAACCAAAATAGAGAGACAGTGTAAAGTCTCAACTCCAATCCGAACTTATCACTATCGACTTTACATCGCTCACAAGATCAAAACTCTACTTTAATTGCTCCACATTTTATTTTTACTTACTTTAAGCTTCTACAAAAACAAAACTCCATTGATTATAGGGTTACCGGCTATTCCCTTATTTTTACATAATTCATCATTATGTATATAATAACAAAATTATGTATTTATCTATTTATTCCTACTCATTATCCTGAAAATAGTTTTACATATTTAAGCTAAGAATAAAAAAAAGATTAAAGTTTCATATTATCTAATTTTAAATTAAATGAATTTCAAAAAAAAGTCTTGCAACTTGAATTTAGTTTTTGCTGTTTTTACTTTTGTTCAGCTTTTTTTTTTTAGTCTATGTATCTATTCCTGTTTTTGTTTTCTTTTTCACAGGTTTAAATAAGAATAATAATAAAGAAAAATGTAATAAAAGAAATTAAGAAAAATTACTCTCAATTTAAGAATGTGCAATAACGGATCCCACGACGCTAGCGCTAACGATGTTGGTGTTCCTCTTTTGTTTTGTTGTTGTTTACCTTGTTTTTTTTTATGTATAGTTTTGCTAAGTAAATGCTTTTATTATGTACTTATTTGAACCTATACCATTTTTTTTTATAAGATGCATGTGATTATTTTTTTTTTTAATTTTTAAAACTAACCTTAAACTTTACATTTTCTTAAATTTTTGTAATTTGATTGGATTTTTTTTTAAATTGAAATCAAATCTAATGAAATTCAATAACTTTAACGTAACTTGAATTGGATTGAATATTAATTTAACCTTCACTTATGCATATACAGGTAGTCCCCGACTTACGACCGAGATAGGTTCCTAGTCATCGGTCGTAAGTCGTAAGTCGAGTTTCATAAAAAATAACTAAAGAAAAATATTACATACATACTGTACTAAATACTAGCTTCAGCCATTTTTGGGATGATATAAAATTATTCACTTTAACAAACGTATTATTTGTACTGAAATAAATCGAATCCTTGTACATACTACTGTTTTTTTTAAATTTTTTCTCATGTACATATTTTAGGGACTCCCCGAAACTATTTTAAGCATTTTCTATGAAAAAAATTGAAAAAAAAATTGGTCGTAAGTGCGAATAGTCGTAAGTCGAACGGTCGTAAGTCGGGGACTACCTGTATATTCTAAAGTTTTTTTTTTCTTTCAAATTTCAGTTTGCAGAACACTTCTTTTAATTTTCACTCATTCTAATTATTTTTTTAGTTTGCAGTCTTAGGCAATATTTTTAGCATTTTGCTTTAACAAACAGCACGTCTTCTTCCAACTAAAGAACGAAACTGTTGCTATATGCATCGCTCACTAGTTGAGTTGCAAGAATGCAGAGTTTTTTTGGGAATCAATTGGAGAATAATAAAGAAAATTATTATGCCCAGTTGAAAAATAATATTATTTCGTATTTTAGCACTTTTTGCTGATGCTTTTGAATACATATGTTGCTTCTTTCCGAAATATCGTCCTGTGACATTAGGTTAGAATATTTGGGATTTGCATCTTAAACTTTTGGTCAATTCTCGCAATAGCGATTTCAGTGATGTTTTAGTTCTTAATAGGATTAACTTGATACCCTGTAAAATTAATGTTATCAGACGGATCTCAAGGTTTTCTTGCACTTTGACTTACCATGAGGTATCAAGTCGATTTTAATTGAATCTTTCTAAGAGTTGCTCAGAATTATTAGGTTCGCATGTAAAAATAAATATTTTTACAAGTAACAACTGGAAATTATGTGGCTTAGACTTATGTATTTTTATTTGCTAAATTCACAATTATTTCAAAGATTTAGGTTGGTTAGTTTTTTCACTGGTCAGTTCTGGCAGATGGTTGAAAGCAAAAGAAGGAGGAAGTTCAAGACTACATTACGCATCACCAAAACGATCGTAGCATATTCGAAAATTTACCGAAAAGTCGATTATGCAGTTTTGAACCTAATCTCACTGCTGTTAAATAAGTAATTAAATTAACATAGGATCTGGACAAAAAAAAATTAAGTTTTACATGTTGAAAAATAAACAAATAATGATGACAAAAAGAACTATCAAATTTAATTTTAATCTCGCTATCACATAATAGGCTTAGAATTACTTGTAGGTGGTCGTAGCGTACAAAGGAAACGATCAAATAAACAATTATGACGAATTGAAATCTACTCATTTGCACGCGGGTAAAACTACGAAACACCGAGAAAATATTAACTGATTTTATGTTACGTATTTAGCGTTAATATGAAGTGCCGATTTAGTACTTGCGGGCAATACCACAAAACAGCGAATTAAATAACGAATCAAAATGTTTAATTTAATATCGTGGAATTTATATTGTGGAGCCGCCACAATACTCCCCCTCTAGTGTAGTACGCGGTGCCCTATCAAAAACTGAACCGGCTTATTTACTACTCTACCGCTTTTAGTGCGGATGGATGGTGCTGGTGTAATATGGTCAGAAATCGGCGTTTTAGTCGTCTGGAGTGGAGAAGGTACCGTCGCTGGTACCGGTGCGGTCTCTTATGTTCTGCAAGAACGTTTACTGCCTTTGCCTCAGTAGCGTTTTCATACGCAGGCACGTTGTCTTCACGGACTATAAACGCAGCTTTTAGCCTATCAATGGATATCTTGGCAACTTTTCCTTTAATAAATACTTCATAGTATTTGTCGAAACGCTGCAGTATCTTGAAGAGGCCGTCGTATCGAGACTTCAATGAAGACTGTTGGTTCGCTGTGATAAGTTGCTGGCTTTGGAGTAACTTGGATCATCATTCTTCGCAGGTTCTGTGCGAACTCGGTCTCCGCCAAATTTACTGCTGATGGAACTAAAAATTCACCTGGTAACTTTAATGTAGCGCCATATACTATTTCAGCTGGCGTAGCGTCGATATCACTTTTTACAGTAGATCGTAATCCAAGTAGTACAATTGGCAAGATTTCGCTCCAATTCTCGTCTTGATAGCAAGTGATGGCTGCTTTTAGTGTGCGATCTCTCGATCATACCATTCGCTTGTGGGTGATACGGTGTAGCACGGAAATGCTTTATGCCCAAGATCTTGTTGAGTTGGAAAAACACCTTGAATTCAAATTGCTATCAAAGATCGGTTGTGATTCTGACGGGTACCCCAAATCTGGAGATCGAGTCGTCTATCTGTTTTCTTGCAACTGTTACTGCCGTCATGTCAGGAATTGGAAAAGCTGCGGGCCAACGAGTAAATCTGTCGATAATTGTTAAACAGTAACGATTTTCTCTTGAAACTGGCAAAGGTCTAAGGTATAAGTACCGACTGTAGTCTTATTGTGTCGATGTACTCTGCTACGCTGATATGGAATGCAACATCGTACGAATTTCTTGACGTCTTTCTTCATTCCATGCCAAACAAATCGGTCCGCTTTGTCGTCGACTTGATACTTAGGTGGTTGATGGCGTGAATTTTTTCAATGATTTGACGTCTACATTTTGCTGGGTTGAGTGGCTGAATTTTATGGTGAGCCACGTTGCAGTAAATTTGTTTGCCGCTACCAGGTAGAGTCACTTTTTTTATTACGAGTGAAAACGCTTCCAAGCTTTTGTTGTTGATTATTTCAGAAGTTTCAGCATCTCGTAGTTGCTGATCAGCTAAGTAGTCGAAATCGATAGTATTAGATTTATTTATCACTTGCTGCACTCGGGACAAACTGTCAGCAACTGAGTTTTCTGGTCCAGGCAGGTGACGTATATCGGTCGAAAATTGGCCAACGTAGTCTAGATGGCGTGCCTGGCGTGGTGACGCCTTGTCCAAATTTTGTTGAAAAGCGAAAGTTAGCGGCTTGTGGTCAGTGTAAATGGTGAAAGCTCTTCCTTCCACCATGTGTTTGAAGTGTTCCATGGCTAGATAAGCCGCAAGAACTTCACTGTCGTACGTGCTGTACTTTTTCTCCGCATTTTGTAGCACCATTTGAGTTGTCGCCGCATTAGGTATGAAACGTCTATAATAATTAATCATACCTAAAATCTGCTTAAGATCCCCCGCGGTCGGTGGGAGTGGAAAATTTCAAATCGCCTCCACTTTTTCGGGTAGTGGGCGAATGCCTGCTGTGTTGACGGAGTGTCCTAGGAATTTCACCTCAGTTTGGCCAAAAACGCATTTGGCGATGTTAATCGCTTAACTGTTTTCTCGCAGCAGCTGAAAAATTCGTCTAAGGTAATGTCGGTGCTGTTCCTCATTCTCCAATGCGATGCAAATGTCGTCAATATAGACATATGCATATGAAGTTTCGTCAGCTAGGATTTTATTTATATGACGTTGAAAAGTTTAGGCCGCGTTCCTCAACCCAAACGTCATATATTTGAACTGGAAAAATCGAAACGGTGCCGTAATATCTGACTTTGGTGTATCTTCAGGCTCGATCGGTATCTGGTAGTACGCCTTCTGCAGGTCCACCGTCTAAAATCCTTCTTCCCGTGCAATATGTTCGTGAAATCTTGAACATATGGGCTGGGATACCTGTCAGGCACCGTCTTAGCGTTGAGTGCTCTGTAGTCTCCGCATGGTCGCCAGAAACCGTCAGATTTTTTCACCATATGGGGCGGACTCGCCCAGTTGCTGTCAGATGGCTCACAAATTTGGTGTTCAATCAATTACTGCAATTCTGCCCGAGCTGCCTCAAGTTTGTCTGGAGCTAATCTTCGCGGGCGCGCGAAAGCCGGTAGACCGTTGGTCACTATATGGTGTTTGACGCCTGATTTTAAAGATCACGCCGCTGTACGCAAGAGCGTGACGTCTTTAAATTCCTCTAAGATGTCTGCAAAGGGACTAGACACATTGTTAGTAAACAAATTACTCTTACCTGACACCTTCGCGCCACTGCTGACTGATAAATCGCCGTCGATGAGTGACTCGTTCTTCAGATCGACGAGGAGGACGTAATATTTCAAGAAATTGGCTCCTATAATCGGTTCCTTCACACGGGCTATAATAAAGTTCCACTTATAGTTTTTGCTGAGGTTGACGTTGAGCATCTTGTTACCGAAGGTCTCGATCGTTGAACCATTAGCCGCGAACAGGCTTAGTGCATCCGGTCGTCTCAGCGCTTCAGAATATGATGGTGGAATGACGGACACATCAGCTCCTGTATCAACGAGAAATTTTCGCGTTGACACGGTGTCTGTAATGTATAGGCGATAGACTTGCGTCGCCATAATATCGCCTGCAAGCGTGGGGATCGTGCCTAGTTTTTTGGGTTGTTTATTTCAAAATCACACGGTGGCCTGCAGTGGCGTGAGCGTGCGCCGTACGTCCTGTGGCACCAGGAGATGCGATCCGTTATCTTCGTTGGACGGCTCGTATCCGGCTCCCCGACGATCGCTTTGTTGTCCAACCACTCTGGTCGGGGCTGGAACTTAAATTCTGCTTCTGCTAGCACCTCCCTGTTTCGATGACGGGACCTTCCGTCCTCTGCAGATGGATTTTCGCGATCTCTGGGTGGCCATCGCGAAGTCTGCCACGTAGAATCGGAAATCTTTTGCCGATGTAGCATGTCTTCGATCATGTTCAGCCTTTTTTCAAAGATTTCTTAATGTTTGGCCTTCTGTTGTATTAAGGCTCGTGCCTGTACGCTTGTGGAGGCGACCTTGTTGACTGCAGGGCTGAGTCGTGTCACCTCCATTATTTTATCTGCCATTTCAGCTTGAAGTAGTTCGTGCACGTGGCACGGAAGTTGATGCAGCACTAAATTCTACAGAAAGTCGGGTCCGAGTCCGGCCCCACCTAGTGCATCTCTGCCAACAATGCCGAGGGCTTCCGATCGTCCAGGCTGAGTTCCGACATTAGTTGTCTGATTTTTTCTTTGGTTGAGACGCTGTAGTTGTCTAACAGCGCCTTCTTTAAATGCTCTTACCGTTGTGAGACAGGTTGGAGCACGAGTTCGTGCAGCGGCTGTAGAGCCTTGGTGTCCACCGCCATCAATAACGCGTTGTTTTTTTCAAAACTACGAAACACCGAGAAAATATTAACTGAATTACAAAAGTCTTGAGCTTTTGCTTATTAATACTATAAAAAAAACCCCTCTAAGCTTCGGCTTAAAACTTTTCTTTATTCTGTTGATTGAATCTTAAGACTTAGCAAAATATGTTTCTTATATTTAATTCTATGTTCAAATTCAGTTGGCCTTGAATTGCTTAATGTACTATTCAGCATATTTTGCATTTGTGACTGAACTTGAAACCCTTTGCTGTGCAGTAACAAAATCTAAGCGATAAAGTCGCTGCAAAGAAAAGTTTGCTTACCTATATTTATTTATGGCTACATATTTATTCATTTATGCGGTGCATTTATGTTTGTATGTATGCCCATAAAATTTATATGATTAAAGGGTATGGGAACATAACTCCTCCATCCCTTGATTTGAGATTCTCCTGGATCTCATTTAAATTTTACAAAATTTTATTCTTTTTCATATTTTTTCAAGAACTCACTTAATTTCAATGTCTGTTCAATTTTAACAATTTGGTTTACAATTTTTACTTTCTGGTTCTTTTGCTTCTTAATTATTATTACTAAAACGATTACAATGACAATTATACATATTATAGCCGTAATATTCAAACCATAATTTAAAGCTTTGTGATACTTAAGTTCTTTCATCTCTTCAATATTTTCAAAATATTCTAATGTTATTGTTCTGAGCTTAAGTTCATTGCCTTTTGTAAAATTGGTACTAAGTATTGTTATCTTCATAAGAATATTTTTCTACAAAATTTTCTTTATTATTTTCAAAAATTTTTTTATTAATTTCTAATTTGCAATTATTATAAATGACTAAATAGTTCTTGTTTAAAGTTAAATTTCTATCATCACAATTTTGTTTTAATTTTAGATTTTTTGAATTCTTAATTATAATTGTGTCGTCATCAATGGCATCTATTACTATTTCGTCATTTAATCTAGTCACACAATTTTGAGAGATAGTACAACTCCAACTTTCCTTGAGGTCTCCTAAGGCAGTGTCTTCTACGAATGTAAATCTTTTGTTTTGGATATTCACAACGTACTCAGATTTTTCGTCTATCTCTATATACTTGGGTGAACTATTCTGTACTTTGCGGAAGCTATGTTGTCTTGAATCTGATTGGTGTGAGCTTCTAATAATTTTATCTTAAGCATTTGGTCTGCATACAAGAGGTACCTCGCTGTTTCTCATTTTAATTTCCTTAAATGATTTTTCAATTTTACTTGATCTTCGGTAACTGTGATTTTTAACAAATCTATGCTCTCACTAAAATGTTTATTAATGACTATTTATTTATTTAAATTGACTATTGGTCAGTTATACTTAAGTGGTTTAATATGTCTTGTCTGTCATTATCGTCCATCGTTCCAAATATCTATTTATAGGCTGAACCTATAAAGTTGAATAGGCCACGTTTTCCTCGTAATCTATTTGTTGGAATTATAGGAATAATTTTTGGCTTTAAAGAATATCCTAAGAATATCTTTATTGACTAAGTCAATATTTTCTATGTTTCGTTAAATTTTCTCCACCAAAAGGTGGATTTCATGTGGATTTCGAATGTGGAGTACGGTTATAGTTTCATTCACTATTCCGACAGTTTTTATTTTAGTAGAACGGAGTATCCCTGCTCCTCTGAGATTTTGTTTACTTGTAAAAGGCCGTTTGTCGAGTTCATCAATGTCAGGAGGATTGCTGCGATTGTCAGAATCTGCAAATTTAAAAAGCCGTTTTATATTTGTTTAATGGACATTTTCTAGTGGATATTTCCGAAACTTAGGCTGTTCTTTATGTCTTAAATTTGCATAGTTTTTAATAAACCCAACTTCTCTATTTTCTGTATAGTATTCCCTCTTTTCATTTAATTTAGAAATTTTACTGGTTTTAATGTCTTTTAGCCTTTTTTTAATAACTGCTACATCTACTTTATTATGAAAGACGTTTAAGGGTATTTCCTTAAAGCGATGTTGAATAGAACTTAGAGACGGATTTCTATAAGGCGTTAGTAAAAAGGGTTCCAAAGCATATCCTGAGTTTCCCAAATGTCTCAACCCACGTTGTCCGCCATTGTATTTTTGAATGAAGTATGTTCGCAAATTACTCAAGTTCCAAATAAACAAATCGTGGCTGGAACCTAGTCTATGTCCGTCTATGCCTCTTATAAACATTTAATGGTCGCGAATCTGGAAATAATGCAAAGTAATGCATGAGCTAAAGTTATGACGAATCACTTCCGATCATTTCATTGATTCTAAAATATCCTCTCCGATTAAAGTATAAAGACGCGACTACCTTAGGCTTTCAAATTCGAAAGTAAGTGCCTAGTATATAAAACTTTTCAAAAAATTATGAGATTGTTGCTCTTCTTGTTATGTCATTGCAAGTTTTATCCTTTTTCCACAAATTTTTGTCTTCAATCCTTAAACATATTTCTGAAAAGGTGCTTCTTCCAAATGCAATTTCGGGGTCCTTAGCTATGGTCATTTAAAAGCCATCTACTGCAAAGTACCTTAGGGTAGCAGCTAGTTACAATGGAACTCGAATAGATGACCCATTTACGAACAGGTGAATTTCGTCCAAGATCATTTTAAATGCTTCTTTGTTTAAGCGGTAATAGTTGGTAAAACTAAAAAAATCTATTTCTTAAACTCTAATTCCCGGTATTTGTTCACATAATCACCATGTATCAGTGCAACTTAGTGGATCTGAATGATCCCTTAAACAACGTCAAGTGTTGATACGCTTTTTTTCTTTATTAATTTATTATTAAACTTATTTTTTTAATTATTATTATTTATAATTGCATTGCAATTAAGGCGGTGAATGCAATGCTAATTTTGAATACATTTTTTTTTGCCGCACTTCTTTTTTTGCTATCCTTAATATAAGCAGCTGATACAATATAAAAAGTTTTCACTTCCACAGTGGAATGCAAACTACATCAAAAACACTGCAAGTCCACTTTTATTTCGCTTCGAAGACAAATTGCTTCAAAAAGTTTTCGAAATGAAACGTACCGTTTTTCGCGATAGGTCGGTTTATACATATTGTTGTAAATGAATGAGCAATAAAAATTTTTAAGTAGATTATAATTTAAATTTAAAGCATATTTACAGTTACTTTTCCCGCACCATGTACATAAGCGAGTCAATAATGTTTGCATGAGAGTTTGAGATAAGAACTTTTGTACGGAATGGGCACATTAGATTTAAAAAGAGCAATCAAATATTACCTTCGTCATGCACAACAGCCTCTTTGACGCTGATAAATAACGGTAACACTCCCTCCGTTTCAAATTGAATAACATAGGACCAAGTTGATGTGAAATCTTACACAAATTTGAACGAATAGAGCTTGCGTTTGTCGGCTTACTAATACGGAGTATCTAAATAATTAAACAAAATAAATTTTTACATTACTATAACTTGATTTGAAAAACTTCCTTAATTTCTTTATTTTTTTCATCAGATATTATATTTAATTAAATTGCTTAAATGTTATATTTATCAGAGTAAAATATATTTGTTATTATTTCATTGAGCTAACTGTTTAGTACAATGAGTGATAGCTCCATAAAATCAACAATCAACCCAAGACAGACAACAAAAAATGGCAATAGCTAGTCATACCAGTTTAATCTACTGTTAAGTGGAAATATCTGTCAGCTCAAAGGGCACAGATGATTAACTGAATGAATCACTGAAAAATTTCCAACTCTTAGTACCTACATATTCCCTCTTACAAAGATTTATTTCTAACCCATACATAATACTAAACAAAGTAAAAAATAAACTTTTTTTTTTATGTTGTGTATAAGAGTTCTGCGTGAGTGCACTTGAAACGGTCATCAAGTCACTTGCCACATTGCAAAGTCTACCAAACTTTTGTGTACGCAAATCAGAAATCAAATAAAAGGGAAACAAAAGACAAAGCAAATGAGGTGAGCGCTGCAACCGCAAATGAAATGAATGAATAAATTCGCTTTTGTCTGTTGAGAAGCAAACATGTGTACAGTGCAAATCGGAAAACGTGAACTAATTAAAACCGAGGGTGTTCCCGTATATGGGGTTGATCATGTTTCTGAATGTAAAATTTGAAGAATAAAATAGTGTTCCTACCATATTGCCTTACTACTACTCTATAAAAAAAGTACAGTTTTCTCTTATTTTTGCGAAATTTTTACTTGCAATAGTAGGTACAGGTTCATAAATATTTTTACATACATATGTATAGTGGGGACATCAAGACAAACGCTATGTCAAGAAAATGATTGAAAAGAAACTAGGAGTCAAGGTCAAAATGGACAACACCACTTGCGAGGCATGCATATGTGGAAGAGCTCATCGGCAGCCATTCGGAGTAAAACCGAAAACTACTGTTCCTGGGCAATTAATATCTGCTGATATATGTGGACCATTTCCTGAATCTTTCAACAAAAAGAAATATGTCATAATCTACAAGGATACATTTAGTAAGTATCGATATTGTTTTTTCTTACGTGAGAAATCAGGGACAAAAGATACGCTAAAACAAGTATTAGCATTTGCAAAGACACTAGGTCACATTATAAAAGAGTTTTTAAGTGATAATGGAGGTGAATTTGACAACAAGGAAGTTAAGACGATTCTAAAGGCCAACGGGATTACACAAAGGTTAACTGCTCCATACACACCAGTAATGGTACAATAGGACTATCCCAACTCATCCAAATATTCAGTTTCCGGAAGTAATCTGGGCGGAGTTAATTAACACGGCAGTGTATATATTGAATCGAACTGGAAAATCGTCATAAGGTGGTATAAGTCTATATGAAAGGAAACAAACCAAGAATCAAGCATTTGAAAGCCATTACAAGCGAATGCTTTTTTCATATCCCTAAGGAAAAGAGGAATAAGATGGATTCAAAAGCATCTAAAGAAAATTTAATTGGTTACGATGAAGACGGAAGATATAGAATATATATAAAAGAAAGCAGAAAAGTAATTGTAGGATCAGGAGAGTTTTCCTAACCGCAAGAACTTTATCGAAATAGCAAAAGAAATCTACGGGCAACGAGTGTGCAAAAAAATCTAATTAAAACAATTAAAAAATTTAAAGCGACGTGTTTCAATTAAAGGTCAATCGTAGACTAATTTATTTAAGTTTCCAAAACTTTAATGCTTACAAAACTAGTTCTTACAAAATTAGAATATAGCATAAAGCATAAGAGACAAAAATGAGAGTTATGCACATGTGCATTTGTGAGACAATTGTTAACAGTTAATGTTGTTATGTACTTATGCGTATGAATTTACATTTTAGAAAAAACAGTAATAAAATAACATGTTAGTTTACGTGCATATAAAAAATGAGTGCATTTAAAGCATAAAGAAAAATGAGTTGATTTAAACGCTAAGTACAGTGGTTCCCAATCGGTGACCCAACAGTAATTTTATCAAGAGATGTCAAGTTTGAAGAAAATCTTAAGGACATAAAACAAGTCAAACAACAAAAAGATGTAAAGTTTAGAGACGAACTTCAGGAAAGGGAAGAAATAGTTAAAGTAAAATTCAGAGATTACGTACTAAGTTTCAAATTATGTATGATTTATAGAAGAGGAAGAACCACAAATTAGAAAAAGAAGAAGAAAGGAAGATACTGAGGATCTTCAAATGTCTAAAAGACTAAGAGATCGCACATTAATGTCAAAACCAAAATATTTTTTCACGATATCTCACAGAGAATACAATGACAGCAGGGAAAACCAACAATGTAATAAAGTTTTGACACTCAATGCTGAGAATCCAACGACTCTAACATAAATTTTACAAAGAAGTGATAAATTGAAGTGGATTGAGTCAATGAAAGCAGAATATGACTCATTAATGGCAAACAAAACCTGGATACTGGTGGACAAACCAGTAAATAATTCTATTATAAAGTGTAAATGGGTTTTTACGCTTAAAAAAGATAAATATGGTGAAATCGGACGATACAAATCAAGACTTGTTGCGAAAAGTTGCACTCAAAAATACGGTATAAATTATGCAGATACTTTTTCCCCAGTTACAAGATATTCTACAGTAAGAATACTTCTTGCATTTTCTGTAGAATTCAAGTTGTATTTGCACCAGCTTGATGTAAAATTGGCTTACCTCAATGATGATACTGATACCGATATATTTATGGAACAAAAATCTTTGTATGGATTGAAACAGTCCGGTCGAAAATGAAACGAGAAACTTGATAAAATCTTAAAGCATATTGGATTCATTAGAGGCAAAGTAGATCACTGCGCCTATACCATGAATAACGAAGAAGAATTTATAATTGTAGCATACGTCGACGATATTTTGTTAGCATGTTCAAAATTACAAAAGCTGCATCGAATCAAAACAGAACTTAAGTCAAAGTTTGCCATAGTTGATAATGGTCCTTTTGATTATTTTCTGGGGATGGAAATAAAAAGAAAACAATCCACTGGATCTTTGAAAATTACACAAAAGAAATTAATTAGAGATATTCTTAAAGAAAATTCAATGGAATAATGTGAAAAATTGCAGCACACCATTGGATCCAGGTATGATGTTTAAAAATTGCAATGATTGCAAAAATTGCGAAAAGATAGATACAACTAAATATCAGTCCTTAATTGGGCCTTTGATGCATATAGTGCTTTGTTCAAGACCTGATATTTTACACTCAGTAAACATTGTTATCAGAATTTAACAAAAATGGCTGAACAACATGGATTTGCAGACGCTGATTGGGCTGGAAGTTGTGACGATAGAAAGTCGTACACCGGATATGTTTTTCTGTTAGCTGGAGCAGCGATATCTTACGAATCTAAAAAACAACCAACAACATTAAGTAGCACTGAGGCAGAATACATGGCGATTTCAATAGCAGCAAAAGAAATAATTTACCTAAGAAATTTATTTCAAGAACTAGGATTTGAAAATTTAGTAGAGAAGTCAACGGTTTTATATGGAGATAATATCAGTTCACAACAATTGGTAAAATATCCAGTATTTCATTCAAGAAGTAAACACATTGATAAACGAATACTGTGTCCAAAAAATAAGTTGACATTTCAATTTAAACTGCGCGCGTTGAAGGATTTGGAGAATAATTTTTTTTAGGTTGGTAGTACAGTCAGTGACATCTATGTCAAATTTCATGTGAAAATATTTATTAGTGTTTGAGATACGCGTCGTTTTGTGAGCTGCTAAAAGTGAGTTTTTCGTTTTTTGCGATGTCGAAATTTGTTGAGCAAAGAATTTGCATTAAATTTTGTTTGCGGAATCAATTCTCTGCTGCGGATTCGTTGAGGATGGTGCAGAAAGCCTTTGGTGATGAGGCTATGTCTAAAAATCAATCGAGCGAATATCGTGCCAAAGGAGAGCCGAGACCAAAAAAAATCGCGCCAAAGTCGCTCAAAAATAAAGGTCATGATGACTGTTTTCTTCGATTATCGTGGTGTTGTGCATTATGAATTCTTTCCAACCGGCCAAACAGTCAACAAGGAATATCATTTGAATGTTATGCGTCGTTTGCGTAACGCTATCCGTCTAAAAAGGCCAGAATTGTGGAAAGACAATTCATGGTTTTTACACCACGATAATGCACCATCCCATACTGCCACGTAATTCGTGATCATTTCGTCAAAAACTCAACCCATATCGTTCCGCAACCACCGCATTCACCTGATCTGGCGCCGTGCGACTTCTGGCTGCTCAGCAGTGCTCAGCAGGCTCAAAAGACCGCTCCGGGGATACCGTTTTGATACGATAGAGGAGATTCAACCAATGTTTCGAAGGTTGGAAAATCCGTTGGCATAAGTGCATTGCATCGGGCGGGGATTACTTTGAAGGGGATGAAATTGATTTGGAAGAATAAATGAAGAATTTTCAAAATAAATACAATGTCACCTTATTTTTTGGACACAGAGTACATCATGTTCGAGAAGTACATCTAGCAGGAAAACTTGAATTAAAATATGTGACAACAACAGATAACACAGCGGATATATTAACGAAAGCTCTACAAAAATCAAAACATAAGTATCTTCAAAATAAGTTAGGGGTACACTAGAGAAAAAATACTTTTTGAGGGGAAGTGTTAAAAGTTATTAGTCAATACACAAATGGTACTTTTCTCTACTCATAGATTTTCTACTTGTACTTTTGAATACAAATTAACTTTGTATAAAACTTTGTATACAGCAATGTGAAAATATTTTTTAGTTTTTCATTCAATAAAATATTTCGAATAATAAAAAAGCAAATCATTCCTCAAAAAAATAATTTAAAAAATTTGTTGTTTTCTTAAATAAAAATGGATAATTTTGATGATGGTATGTATAATACAATTTAGTTAAAAACATTTAAATTTATTTTGGATCTGAATCTTAAAATTTTCTATAAATACGAACTTGCTCTAAGCTTTTAAAATTTTGTTGGGATTTGTTAGCCTTAAGAAATCCGAAACTAGCTATTATTTATAATATTTATGAATTTGGAGACGATTTTTTGCGTTATTTTTTTAATGAATTTTTTTCTCAGGTAACTTATTCTTCCGTAATTCCGATTTATTCGAAGTCTGGTTGCAAAAGACAGACGAAAGGGAAAAAGAAGAGGCATTTCTAAATTTTTTATTACACAATACTCAGGATGCTACTATTCCAAGTTAAGGAATGTCTCAAAAAAAACTTACGATTTATATTTTTTTATGCTCTACCTGATAAACACAATATTTTTTCTATTTAAAGTGAAGTTTAATATGATGTATAACACTTGAAATAGCACTTTTATCGACAAAGATGTCTAGCAAGCAACACGAAGTCCGCGAACTGATTTTGTCCACATACCTGCAAAATCCAGGATTAAAATATTCAGCTATAGCAAAAAAAGTTGGTACACCAAAAAGACTAATTATATGAAGGGTCTACCTGTTTCACGAAAAAGAGGTTTAGGCAGAAAACCAGAATTTTCTAGCCCAAAGGTAGCGACGAAGGTGAAGCGCCCTTTTAAGCAAAATCCCAACACCTCAGTGCGAGATATGGTGGCTAGAGCAGGTACATCAAAGTTTACTGTGTAAAGGATGTAAGAGAAAAGTAAGCTAAAGATATATAGAGTTCAAAAATTACCAGACCGTTCTAATGAAAAGCAGTTGATGGCGCCGATATGAGCCCAAAAATTGTATTAAAGGTACCTGATAAAATTTTCAAGACTTCAGACAAAAGTGGAAGAGATCGTACTGTACTGATGAAACAAATGTGGAAAATTTAATGAAGGGCCTTACGAAAAAGGTAAGAAATTTTTCTAGAAAAAAAATTGTTACTTAGTTTTTAGTTATTTATATTCTGAACACCAGCCATTATTATTAAACATCAAAAAAGGACCAAAAAAATGACTGGGTATTTTTTTATAACTAAAATCGTACTTATTAGCGGCAGAGTGCGCACTATTTATGCATTGGAGCTTTCGAAAAATGCGTAAAAGGCCAAAGGAAGTTGCCTTATCTTGACTTAGGAGCAAAATATTGGTAAAATTGTTAAAACCAACATCAAACACGTCTGTGGGTTTTGCAGCAATGAATCCAATTTGCTTGTAAGAGCTGCGACCATATCTATTTATTGCTTTGAAACCACAAAAATTATTCAAAACATGCATCCCTGGCTCGCAATGACAGCAACCTTACACAAAATGATCATTCATTCAAAGGATATTATAGAGGGTTTAGTTCTTCCTGTTGGTTGTTTCGAGAGTAATGAACAGAGTCTCAAATTGTACAAATATGACAGACAACAGTTGCCGCGTTAATACACTTTAAGACGTATTTCATAGAGCAATGAACATGTTAGACCCAAGTATTTTGTTTTTTAGCTGTCTGTAGATTGACGCATTCAGACTAAAAAGCGTCTTCAGCTTACACACGAAGTGATCCATTTAATAAGGTGTGAACTCACAGGTACGAAGAGCTTGTTGGAAATAGTAATATTAGGTCTGTATCATCCGGATTTTGTAGTAAAAAATTAAAAGTGCCAAAACACGATTTTCGAGAGAGTAAAAGCTGAAATTTCTCTGACTAGTCGAATCACCACAATTTTCGGATGATACACAAAAATGGGCTAAAATGAAAACTGTCAAAAAAGTTGCGCGTATTTTAGTAAACAAACAATGGCAGGCATAACCGTTTGGCAAATCCTTTCTAAATGCAAGCCAAGTGAAACTTTTTTGAGAGTGTTATGACCGACTTTAAAGTTTTGTACCTGATTTCTATAACTTGAGCATAAAGTTAGTTTAGAAGCGAATATGGAATCAGAAGTTGGTGACGCGCTTCTACTTTCGGAGATAAAGACATCGGAAGTCCGCGATAAAACTTTTCAGAAAATCGTTATACGTTGAAAGTACCCGGATCGATTTTCAAAATTAAGATGTCATACGAAAGGTTATACAACGTCCACCATTTTTCAAATAATTTCCAATTTTTTAACATTTTGATACCGATGAAAATCTTCTAAACCATAAAATATTTACTTTTTTAATATATGTAAAGGCTAGGATAGATCTTTTCCGATTTATTAAAATCAGGGCGTCAATTTATTAACTGAACATTAAAACATATAATAACATAGTTACAAGTAATGATACAACAATTATAAATATTACATAAATTTAGTTAACATAGATTGGAACAGTGTGAGAGATTTTTAAAATTGTATTTTAAACAGAAAAGCTATTACTAAAGTAAGAAGAAGAGTTAATGTAAAGCTAGCAGATAATTTGTGCTGATATTGTCACAGTCCTCTTTTCTGTTCATCGTTCTATTTATGTTTTTTTGTATGTGCAGACTCTCCAGCGTCATTCTTATGTTGTAGTTTGGCTCTCTGTCGACTATTGAGACATTATCGAGGTCTGCCGAATGTCCAGAATTTTTAATATGTTGTGCTAAGGCTGTCGTGTTCAGTTAATAAATTGACGCCCTGAAGAAGAGGACAAATAATCCTCGAAACGTCGGCGCTGCAAGGGATAATTTTTCAAAAAATTTCTAGTGTCTTAACTCGATTTTAATAAATCGGAAAAGATCGATCCTAGCCTTTACATATATTAAAAAATTAAATTTCTAAAATTAACGCGATCTAAACTAAAATAAAATATATAAAATATTTACATTTCGCATAGTTTTTAAGGAATTTACGATATCTCTAACAACAAATTAGTGTAGAAAAAACTATGCACCAATTTTTAAAGTGAAAACTTTTTGAAGTGAAAACTTCTTCGCGCTACCGCTACCGTCACCGCATAATAATATATATATTTATTCCTCGAAGGTAAGGCTTAGTTCACGCGATCCACAACAGCTACAACAACAAATTCTATATCAAATTGAAGTGCTCATCCAGCAGAGTTGCGGAAAATCATTGGATCCAAAATCCGCTGATCAGAAGTGGAGGTATAAGCGTGGAAAGATTCCCTTTTTTTCAAACTCTTTCAAGCATTGCACTGATGAACTGCAAAAGTTCAAAAGCCTCGCCATAGCGAGGAGAAAAAAATCTACATGCTCTCTCTCTCTCTCTCTCTCTCTCTCTATTTGTTATTGTTTTCCAATTAAGCGTTGTTGTTACTAAAATATCAAAAGCAATCGCAATGAAAAACTGGGAAAAGATTCGATGATTTACCAATGATTTTGAGTGGGATTTCAATATAAACTTTGCAGATGATAAAAATATTCCATTAATTGACTTTTTCAGAAATGAATTTGGCTCAAACATGTCAAATGATCGCAATATTAGCACAACAAAATACAAAACTACTATTGATACAGTCTTTACAAGATATTTAAATAAATTCGAATCAAAACTGTTCGTATCCTACTTTAGCTACCATAAACCAATCGTATCAGTTTTAGAAATTGGCAATAACGCTGGCAGTGATGATGGTGCAGGAGTTGTTGAAATTATGGATGAAAACAGATTTTTCCGAGTGTACTTAACTTATTTTTGTAAAGTAATTGTAATAATACTGAAATGTTATTTTTTTTTATTTTATGTAAAATTATTAAAAAAATAATTGTGTAAGATAGCGCAATAAATAAGTATTGTAATTTACCAAAAACATGATAGTTCTTTATATTGATAAATAAAACAATTCATGGAAAATTATTCCATAAACATTACATAACATCATGAAAAAAAAATTCCAAAATATTTTTTCAAGCTTTCACTTCAACCGGCACTCCCAGAGTGCAACCCGTCGGTTTTTTTTTTTTGAGGGGAAGGGCTCAGCTGTTTTTTTATTCTCATTTTTTCTCTCTCAACCACCACATTTTTTCCGGATGATACACTTTTTGTGTTAAAACTTTATAAGTATTTAACAATTTTTTTTCTGATGATACAGACCTATTAATGATATGAATCGCATAAAAGAACTCTTGGCAACTCTAATATCATTATTTTACAGCAACACATGGGCGAGCATATGTACATTCATACTCAATATACTTTCTTAAGTATATTCTCTAACTTTTGCATTTTTTTAGTTTAGTTTTTATGTTAAATTGAATAAAGAAAGTTTAAGATATACCTGCGCGTTAGTTTTATATTTCATCAAACAGAACTCACCTCAACAAGTTTTGTTAAAACACGCGAGAATGAAGAAGAGGACGATAAAATTGAGGAAACTGAAATTTTAAGTTCAATGTATTTAAAAGTTTTAACTAATTTATGTCTAGAAAATGATATTTAAGAAAACATTTTGTATTTCTTAACTTAATATTAAAATCCAAAAATAAAAACATATCGCTTATTTTAACAATAATGAGATTTAAAAGAAAAGTAGTGTGTGCCATTTTTGACTCGGTAGTGCAAGGGTTAAGATTTTTTGGTCAGAATTCTTCTTTTAGTCTAGAGTCAACATAAAAAATATATTTCCAGTTGATCACCATGATAATGTATCCGTAATTAGTTTTGGCAAACAAAATGTGCTATTTGACCTATAGTGCATCGTATCTATCCTTAAAAAAACAAAATTTACATGCATCATCAATGAAACGACCGACATAAGCTGCAAGAAATCATAAGGTTTTGTAGAAAGGTATTATGATGAGCTTGTTCATATTGCGCGATAGGTTTTAAGCTTAATGGAAGTGCCCAAATGTGAGGCTCAGTCCTTGTATAACTTGTATTTTTTTTCAGATAATGAAATCCCTTTAAAAATTTTATAGGAAAGCTAGCGATGGAGTGAGTGTGATAGCAGGTGATTTAGGTGATTTTAAAGCTAAATTAATGAAGATGTGAATATTTTTATATTAAATACTCGTGTGATTCCTTGCATCTTTCTTCTTCATTCGCCTGCAAAAAAAATTACCGGATGCAATAGATAAACTTTGCCGTAGCATCTACACTTTTTTTGTGCACAGTGCCAAAGGAATATACAATTTAAAGAATTTCAGAATTATTGCCAAGTTAAATCACATAGAGTTATTTGCGTTTCAAATCGAATAATCGAGAAATGAGACGGCCTGCAGTTATATTTTCTTTCATATGTTATAGAGGTAAATGGGGTTTGATGCATCATAATTGGCAAATCAAATGGAAAATCCTGAAAATTTTAAAAGACTTGAACACAGAATTTCAATCGGAGCAAATTCGTTTTCCTTTCCTTTATTCTCGATAAGAAATGTCTTTCAAAATTAATCTCTGCAAAAATGAAGTAGTTAAAAATTTAGACTTAAGTTCTTTTAAGTTCAATTTCGAACAACTAAAAAAGAAGATACATTTTTGCAACTGTAAGCAGTATGTACTTTCACAGTCTGAACAAATACCAGTTAAAGAATGTATCTTTGAGTTTTACACAGAACTTTTTAAACAAATACAGAAACGTTTTGATTTTCCTGAGCAGATATGCAAAATGTGTCTATAAAACCCCCAGTGAAGTCCTCTCAGATATTGAAGACACATTCGCCGGTTGGTTTCAGCATTTTTACATTTAATTAAAAGTGTTTCAATATATGCAAATGGAAATGGAAAATGTTCAGATTAAGCAACATTGACATTAAACCAGATATGGATATCGTAGATTTTTGGCAAAAGGTTTCAATACAAAAAAATTGGCTAGGGGTGAAAATGTTTGAAAGTCTAACACACTTAATTTTTAATATTTTGTCGCTACCTCACAGTTCTGCTGTCGCAGAGAGAAAATTATAAATCAGATCAAGAGAATAATGTGATGGTAAATCCGAACCACATCATGTGTGGTCTCCTAAAGACATATTTGGCTAAAATATATATGCATAGTTAAACTTAAAAGCTTTCATTTCGATTTATCATCCTCTTTAGTAAGTATCTTTATATTACTTTTATCTACGATCTCAAAGAAGTTTAACTTTTTATGTGTTTATTTGTAATGTGTATTTATGAACCTTTTGTTTTGCATTCATATGTACGTAAAATATCATATGTATACATATGGTTGTACATATAATAAAAAGGTCGTTGAAAAAATTTGGCAGACTTTTTTTGGCCAGATGGTAGAAAACAATTTTTTTAGGGTCAACTCTGATTACATGCAAGAGTCGTCACAATGCGTGCGTTGAAAGAGCTTTAAGTTTTGGTTTTGTGCATGTGTTCTGAATAATGGCATGGCCTACACAACCAACTCGATCGAACGCAGTCGCAATTTTTTCAACTTTTTTAACAACGAGATTGACAATTTAATTTTATAATTCATTATTACTTTTGTGATTTTAGAATTGTATATATACGACATCAAATGTAGACAGATAGTAAAGATCTGTGTGAATGTTGACAGGCTGGCGGAATGTGTGGGGCGCTCAAGCACAGCTGATAAAAGACTTAGAAAAGTTTTGGGCCAATATGAAAAACTTAAGTTGGAATGGTCATAGATAGAGAAAAACGGGCAATGAAGTGAGTGATCTTTAGGGGTTGAATTCCGAGCTGTCCAAGAAAAAGTGGATATGCCAAATGGGAAACTAAATAAAGTTGCTGGTACGTTGTGAACAAGAGAGGTCTGCATAACATGAGTGCAAATCGACCAATCACTCGCCCACGAGTTTTAGTTATTTTCAAAATTCTGTGTAACTTTTTCAGCTATTTCCGATGGGAAAGTAAACTTTTTTTTTGCATTTTTCAACCGACAAGGTTTTAATTTTCAACGCATAAAGTTGAAAATGACTTATGTATATAAAACGTATTCAAACTAAATAAGGCGAATATTTCAACTTTTTTGGAAACTTAAAAAGTTGAGAAATTATGCTTAAATTTTGAACCGTGTATCTGTTGTTTTAGTCGTGGTTTTTATTTTAGCCGTTGTTGTTTATAAAACATAGTTTTAAAAAAATCTAATGGAGAATTTTTAAGTTCTACTGTACAATATAGGTTAATATGAAAAAAAAAAAAAAATGGTTCAAGTGACTCATCATTCTAAAGCAAAGAAGTTCGGCTTTCTCGCAATGCTAAAAAATTATATGTTATAATAATAATACAGTAAAAAAGAACGGTTTTTCAAAAATAAGGCTCACATTTTACAGAAATCATAGTTTCCGAAAACTTTACAGGAAATTTCAAGCACTTATACCCCATTAAATTACTTTTTATATGATACCCATAATTTTTAAATCTATCAAGAAGTCCCCAACTTATACTATATTTATTATAATAAAAGCTATATCCGTAGCTTCCGATTGTAATATCTTGGAAGCAGTATTCGGTTTAAGGAAAAAGGAGGATTGTCCCTAAAGCCAGTCCAAGTTTTCGTGCTGGGCGACTTCTCTTCTGAAGTGACCGATTCATCGTAGTAGAGAGCTAATAGGTAATTGTTTTTTTAATACTTACGGTCTCGACTCCTTACAATTATCAAAGAAGGCTAATGCTTTTTGGATTTTGTTTTCTCTAGTAACGGTGTGCGGCCGTTCCTATTCTATTTAACGCATTACGAACATCGGTGGATCAATGCAAAGCAAACGGAAACTCCGAATGGCGACAAAAAACTCGATACTACTCTACTCCAGCGAGACATGGGCAGGCACGCTGGAGGAAAATGTCAGTATAGAAGCTACTTCCCAGTAGCAAAATGGCCTGGTAAGAACAAAAGGAAAGAAACCCGAGCGTAAACGCTGAGGACATAAGGCGGAGAAACCTCTTGACATGGCGAGAAAGATATAACTCGGGAGTCAGCGGCAGGTGGACAGTAAGACTGATCCCTTGCATAAAAAGATAGTTCGAGAAAGACTGTGGCTAGGTAAATTATTATCTCAATCAGTTTTTTTTTGGGCCATGGATACTTCCAAAAATATCTACACCGAATGCGCAAAGCAAAGCAACTCTTCTGTGTTTATGCAAACGCTGATAAAGGTGGCGCAAAGCACACCTCTTCAACTGCAGTCGGTAGAGAAACGAACACGTTTCTTTACAGGCATTACTCGGTCGGTGCTACGCTAACTATGTGGAAGAAAGCAGACTGCAAAGCAAAAGAAACTGGAATTCAGTTGTAGAAGTTGCTGAAAATGTCCTCAGAAAAAAAAGTAGAACCTGAACGCAGGTCAGCGATTTAAGGACAAATTACACATCCTACCCCAAATAACGAACATATCCTCTTTTATTCTTTTTTTTTACCGCTGTAATAACTTGCTTCATGAGATGAATTGAATCTTTCCCTAATTTTCTAAAATATTGTCGTTAAATTACCTATATATACAAAATATGTCGTTTGTTCTCCTTGTGAGACAACCGTGCTCCAATAACACAATTCTTCGCACTCAGTGAAACTATTCATATTTGACACCATAAAAGTAATTAAAGTTCCCTGTCGATAGTAGAAAAAATATATTCTCAATTTATTCAGAAGCTGTGATTGCAATGAGAAAAGTCAAAACGAGCCACTGTGTGATGTTTTTATTCCAGAGAACAAAATTTGTAAATAAAAATTTTAATAAAGCTTACCACATTATCAACATCTGCTACTGGCTTATTCTTACTAATTTTTGTATTTTCCGTTAAAAAAACGTCTGCATTTATATCGGCTGATTTTGTTACTTTTAGCTTAATAGATTTTGACTTGTCGCTTTTACCAAACAATCCTCTTAATTCTGCCATTTTTATTAAGTACTTCGCATTAAGTCGAGTTATTTGCTTCCTTCTTATCAGCGTAAGAAAACAACCTAAAGAAATATGTTGTAAGCAACTATCTTGATTGAGACAAATGTCAGGAACTTTATCACAGATAAATTCATCAATTTCTGGTAACTTCACAGCATCTATAGTATCTTCGATACTTTCTTTGAGCTTCGTCGTATCACAGGGTTTTAGTTCGATATCGATACTTCCTAATTGATTTTTTGCATCTAATAACTGAACTTTTTTTTTTCTTGGAGAACCTGTGTTAAGAGCGGCTGATGGTATGTTGACAGACTCTGCTTCAGATATGGCTTCAAGTTTTTTTTTTTCCTTGAAAGCGTCTTGGTGCTTTTTTATTGAAGTTTGATTCACATGGCTGATGCAGTAATTTACCATTTCTTGATTTTCAACGTTTACAATAGAATGTGTTTGGTAGAGCACAAATTGTATTTGTGGTCTCGACATGGCCATTTGAAGGGTTAGTAATTGTTCTTCTAAAATTTGAGCAACTCTTTGTTTGCCATTCTCACTTATCTCAGATTCGGTCAGTATTTCTAGCATACTTAAATCACCTCCTCTTGAGCATATTAAATCTATTGGGTCGGAAATGCCACTGAAAGAATTTGGTGGATTTGCAAAAATTCCGACAACAGATCCAAATCGGTTTGACTTTAATGGAATCGATGAAAATGATTCAGCAAACAGCCGAATGTTTGAAATACCTAACTTCTCCATATAAAGTCTGTACTCTTTCAAATTTGAACCAGCACCAAATACAAAGAAGTAATTTAAACGATTTACTGAATAAAATAAAGCTGCTAGGTATGCAGTAGACCTTGGTGAAGATATGTGTGTTTGTAGGATATCACCATCCATTTCAAAAAGATCCAACATTTTCGACATTACAGCAGGTCCAAATGAAAACGTTTTGTCCTAGAAACAGAAAATTAATAAATTATTGTAGAAACAGAATTTTTCATTATAAATACGATCAGAACCAGCCTTGGAGTGAAGACAGAAATAATGCTGCTATATGTAATTAATTTTTTAAAAATATATACGGCGCTTACTTGCTTTTACAGTAAATTGTATGAAGGAAGAAACAAGTGCATGTAACAATCGTTCTTTCTGTTCTCCTAGACCCTGCTGGTAATTTTTTGTTAAAGGGGTGGACGGAAATATATATTGTTTAAAGAGTTTGTTTTAGTTACCTAATTAGTTAGTATCTAGTTTTTCTTTTTGAAGAAACAAAATCCCATTTTATACCCTCGAACGATTTTTCGTACACCAACTTTGAAAATTAATTAAAAGTATTTAATAATATACACTCAGTTGTTTATGGGCACAAATTAAAAGGTTGTTAATTTGTGTGTAAAACCAAATTTGCAGTAGCACCCCACCAACCCCTCCTGGTTTTGGGGCGAGTCCCAAAAACCCTTACCGGCAGACTATTTCCGAAAAATATTTTAAAAATAGCAAATAATTAAATTTTTCTTGAAAACAACACATTTGGGTCCAGTAGAGGATAGACAGGAATACGTGTAACATCACCTGCCAGGTGTGATCAAAAACGATGAACGAAAAATCGTACAGTGGTTGCCGACGCACATTCCATATTTTTTTTTTTAACATCGCGCTATTTTTGTGTATTGGAGCACTTGTGAATAAGACACTTGTTAAATTCTAAATTTTATTAAATAGTGTGCTCTGCAATTTGTTGCCAATGAAACATTAAATAAAACGAAATAAATGCTTTCATAAAATTATACTCAATATTAATTTTGTTTGCTTTGTGTATTGAATACAGAAAAAATCTGTTTATTGTCGATATTGCATCAAAAGGTAAGTTTTTATTATTTTTATGTAAGCAAACGTGGCTTATACACATAAATAACGAGAATATTGCGAAATCTTTTAGGAAAAATAAGTCGGCATCGTTATTTAAAGGATTAGATATTTTTGTCCTTAGTTCTTTCATATGAAACTCTAAATACATAGTTTGTTCAAAATTATGTTTTATTTTTATGGAACTCAATCATTTGTTATTGTGTTGCCTCTATATGTTTATGTACGTATTGCTCAAAATACTTATCTACCTTATACATTATAAATAAAATTATGATTATAATTACGACTGTTGCTATGGATCCGTTGTAACTAGATGTTTCTCCTTTGTTGGCGTTGTTGTTATTGTTGTTTCGCACAACATCTTACTTCGTAATCCAACCCATTTATCTTCAAAATATTTGTATTAATTCCAGGGTTTCTTTTTCCGGCGCAAATGGATCATATAAGTTCACGGTCCCTTCCTAGAGCTTTCCGTATAAATTTTAGCCCTTGTAGCTCTTCTTTTTCTATATCCTATGGTGTTTTTATTTAAGTGGCTTTGAGTAATCGTAATTTTTAAGAAGAATTTTATTTGGCATTCTCCGGCTTTCTTTTTGGGTTTTGCTTTCTTTCTTTCATTCTTTCAGTTGTTTCTTAAGTAATTTATTTCTGGTCAAGCTTTTGATGCTAAGTCCTACCAGTGCTAGCAAATAAAGAAGCCCTTTCCGTTGATTGCTCATTCTGTCCACTGCAAGAATTTTCGTCAAATGTTGCTCCAGTGGATTTTTTGTCATGGTCGCATATTCCTGCAACGTTATTCTCTTTGGACCCTGTGGCGTTAGTGGAGTCGATGTGTACGCTGCACAGTGGATTAGATAGAGTGCTCTAGCTTACTTGCTTGAAACAAAATGCAATAATGTAGCATATTGGAGGAAAGAATGTTGTTTGCTCTTTGTAAAAATTAATTAATTTTTATTTTATCGCCATTATATGAATTGTGCGGATTTTTCAAAAGATATAATGAAATATGATAAAAGTGGAAATTTGCAAACTCTGAAAAAAAATGTATGTCTCCGGAGTTCGCAAATTTTTTTATTTGTAATGTGAGAAAGTATGGTTAGCTAAAAGACAAAGTTTCAGCTGCTTCTTTTAACAATTTTTTTTTTATCAGTAGTTTTAAATGGATAAAAAAATTTTGACTTCTATGAAATGCTCGTATAAATTTATTTGTATCGAAACCAACCAATATTGCATATTGGCAAAAAGTTCATAGATAATACTTTTCAAAAATTGTTTGCTTAAGCTTTTGTATTCTACGTGAGAAGTATGCTGATTTTTTTAATATTAGGGCTTAAATGGTCATAATTGAGAAATTTTGCAAGTTTTGACAGAAAAAAAAAATACATATCCCCGAAATTTCTTAGTTTTTTTATATATGTATTATGTAAGAATGTATGGTTAATCGAAATCCAAGGTTTCAGCTGCTTGTGTTCAGAACCTTTTTTTATGATTAGTTTTCTACTGCAAGGTTTGAATTTTTATTTCTTCACATTTTGCAACGCTTTACAATAATTTTATCGATTGTAAAAGTTTACAGTGTGCAATAAGTTGCTTGAATTTTGAAAGAAGTTCCTTTAAGTAGTTGGGAACTGAAAAGGGTTATTTGTTCTCTTTCTATCCCACTTGGGGTTCGCTCTTTTTATACCTCAAAATAACGCAGTGAATTATGATTATTTTTATTATTATCATTGCTTTCATTATTCTCCAGTAAATATATTAAAAAATTTCATGTTTTTATTTATAATTGATATTATTTTATGCTTTCCAATAAATTTATTTTATGATTAATATTTTTAATATATGTTCAGACAAAAAAATTGCGTTTGCGTCAAAAACTAAGCGTAGAGTATTTCAAAAGTCATTACGACTGAATACTGCATTTGTTATTAATATTTTGCAAATACTTTACCAAAACAAATACAGTAAAGCCAAAGTAAAAACCGCGCGGTTTGATCGTAGCATTTTTAAATTAAGTTTATCGCACTTATAAGCCTGCTTCCTCCTTCGAATATCAAGAGATTCAATTATAACGTCATCTACTGATAACGACAGAATCTCTGTTTGAAATCGTGCACAATGTTCTAGTACATGGAAGTGAAATTATGAAAAAACAAGAAGTTAAAATTGGACGTTCTTCTGAAGAAGCTCTGGAAGCATCAAATAAAGTTTTTAAAAATGCAAGGTTGCACAACAGCAGGTGTTGCTCTATAAAAGCAAGCAAGGAAGATGTTTTGCATTACTTACTGATTTCTTCTGATCCTGTCATCAAGAAAGCGAGATAATTGATATAAAGAGCTATCACCAAAAGCACAAGAAATGCTTCAAGTTTATGAAGATTGCGATTAAAATAAACTTAAAAAAATCAATAGCTTTACTTTTTCCTATTCTCAGCAGTAAGGACTTCGTTTTTTATGTTCTGTATCTAGTTTTCAAATGTGGTGTTTATATTCAATTTTTTATTTTTCTCTAATAGCTTGTAAGCTATAAAAGTTTATAAAATTTTTAAAATCAGCATAGCCAAATTATTAGGAATTAATACCCATTTTGAAAAAAAGCCTCAAAAAGCATCCTACCTTTGTATGGAAGGTAGGCGTGTCCGTGAACCGAGTTTTTTCTTATTCACACATTTTTGGTGTCTTATTCTGAAAAACGTCTGTGCTCTGTTTATGGTCACTGTTTTTGGATTTTCTCTAACAACTTGAAAACTGTAAGAAATGTCGCAAAATTTATAGCATTTTTGAAATAAGCATTGCGAAATTCATGGAAATCGGTACCCATTTTGAAGAAAAGGTATCAAAAACATCTGACCTTCTTATGGGAGGTAAGCGTGTCCGTGGACCGATTTTTCTCATGTTCACAAATTTTTGCTATTTTTGCATTTGAAACATCTTTACCAAATTTCAAGAGTGTATCGTGATTATTATTATTTATAGCCACCGTTCCAAACAAATCCATCCACTGTGTGCTGGGGCTTCTAGTGGCGTTTCTCTGTTGTATTTGTTGTTCATCTATAGGATCAGAAAAGATTTCAGATTCGGTGCGCAGGATCATCATGTGGCATTACGATGATATGGAAAGAGAAATTGAATTTGAAAGGGCTTAGTTTATGTTAGGACAGGCAGTGTATACCGTTGGTCCTTACCTTGTTGTTGTCCTTATTATAGGAAAGCAGGGTAAATTTTTAGGGACTATGTCAGTATCCAATCTTAATTGAAAGGCTTTGCCAATATTTCCATAAGAAAAGGCTGTGATGATTGTTGTATGACAAACCATGCATTTTTGAAGTTATCATTTCTTTTACACAAATTTTGTCTTGCACTCAACTTAATTCAATCTTATTTCTACATACATATGAAACTTCGCTTATCCATTCCTACTTACAAGAAGTTGAGTGACGTTCTATTTTGAGTAGTATTTGGTTTAAGCTTACAAAGTTTACAAAAATTGTTTGGGGATTTCATTACATAAAATATTGTATTGAGTGGCCTGCAATAGTGTAATCGAGTGCATGTGCTTGTGTTTTTATTTTTGCCATACGTCACTCGATTGCACTTTACATATTTGTGGTTGGCAATGGTCACTTTGCATGATTGGGGATGGCGGAAGTGGTTGCTGTATTGGATACACTACATTAGAGGCTCTTTTTATAATTGTCTTATAGACAACAAAATGTGAAGATCAGTAACTTATTTAGTTCTTCGTCGCCCACAGCTGTATGTCTACCTCAAGGTTCGGTGCTTGGTCTAATTCTTTTTCTGATTTTCATAAACTCACAATTGTAATGGAAAAGTCTTATTAATGTCGCTTTCTTCAATATTTTATTCTTGTCCATGTCTTCTAGTTCTAAACTGAGAGAAGATGCCAATTGTGGCTGTTTCTGGAAAAAAGGATTGGAAATTAAAACTTTGGTGTCTTACTTCTGGATTCATTCTAATTTATTTACATTCCGTAGTAAGTTTAAATATCCGGTATTTCACTTAGCCCCGCCTAACTCTTTATTTTTCCTCGATTACCACAATGAAACTCAAATATTATTTCTTCGATTTGATCTGCATTCGTGAAGTAAATGGTTTGCTTCTATTTCTTTTCCCCATTCGGTCGTTCAATTCCACTTTCCACTTTTATCATATTTCATTATATCATTCATTATATTATAAAAATTAATTAATTTTTACAAAGAGGAAACAACATTCTTTCCTCCAATATGCTACATTATTGCATTTTGTTTCAAGCAAGTAAGCTAGAGCACTCTATCTAATCCACTGTGCAGCGTACACATCGACTCCACTAACGCCACAGGGTCCAAAGAGAATAACGTTGCAGGAATATGCGACCATGACAAAAAATCCACTGGAGCAACATTTGACGAAAATTCTTGCAGTGGACAGAATGAGCAATCAACGGAAAGGGCTTCTTTATTTGCTAGCACTGGTAGGACTTAGCATCAAAAGCTTGACCAGAAATAAATTACTTAAGAAACAACTGAAAGAATGAAAGAAAGAAAGCAAAACCCAAAAAGAAAGCCGGAGAATGCCAAATAAAATTCTTCTTAAAAATTACGATTACTCAAAGCCACTTAAATAAAAACACCATAGGATATAGAAAAAGAAGAGCTACAAGGGCTAAAATTTATACGGAAAGCTCTAGGAAGGGACCGTGAACTTATATGATCCATTTGCGCCGGAAAAAGAAACCCTGGAATTAATACAAATATTTTGAAGATAAATGGGTTGGATTACGAAGTAAGATGTTGTGCGAAACAACAATAACAACAACGCCAACAAAGGAGAAACATCTAGTTACAACGGATCCATAGCAACAGTCGTAATTATAATCATAATTTTATTTATAATGTATAAGGTAGATAAGTATTTTGAGCAATACGTACATACCCAATGTGCCAAACGGATCCATTACGGATCCGTTCCTGCGGATTATTTCGGATAAGATTCAGATCCGTTGTCGGATGAAACTCCTCTCAAAAAACGGAAGTATCGTCCGCTTCTCCGGATCCGTAACGGATCCGAAACGGACCTCAAAAACGGAAAAAAACCGGAATCCGTTTTTTCGGATTCGTTTTTCTAAATAAAACAGATTCAAGACAACCTTTTTCTTTAATAATGCGGATTTTACTGTACAAAAAAAGTAACGCAATTAAAAAATTTTTTTTTTATTCTTCCCAAATCTAATTTTTTTTTTAATTTTTACTTATTTTCCATCTATTTATTTCTTTTAATGCAAATTTCATCAACTTAGTTTTATTAGTAAATCGCATTAAGGAAACTTATATTTTTTTAGGCGGCCACCGAACAGAATCGAACCTGCGCGTCCTGCGCCATAAACTGTTCAAATATGCTCATCTTAACCAACTCAGCTACTTCCATTATTTTTATGATATACTTAAATTTAATTACTTCTCTATCAAAATGAAAAAGTGAAGACTCATTTTGAGCAGTTGTCGATTCAAGTATTATACTTTTAGCCAGCAGAAAATATGTAAGGCGGTGGCTGATGTTGTTAAGCTATGCATGCAACAATTATTGGATAAGCAGAGGAAAGATACAGGTTCAAACCCCGGCGACGACTCATTTTTTTTTAATTTTTTTTTTATTTTTTTAATTTAAAGATATATAAAATTCAAAAATGGAGTAGAGAACTGCATTTGTTTATTGAAAATATCTTGAAAACTGCCTTTTACATTAATAATAGAAAAAAGGGGATTCGTTTTTTTTCCGTTTATGACGTCCGTTTCGGATCCGACAAAACGGACGATCCTTCCGTTTTTTCGAGAGGAATTTCAGCCGACAACTGATTCGTATATGACTTCCGTTTCGGATCCGTTACGGATACGAAAAAATGGATTCTGGTTTTTTCCGTTTATGAGGTCCGTTTCGGATCCGTTACGGTTACGAAAAAGCGGATTCCGGTTTTTTTTTTGCGTTTTTGAGGTCCGTTTCGCATCCGTTATGGATCCGCATCCGTTTTTGTACACATTGGGTAAGCATAAATACGTACATAAACATAGAGGCAACACAATAACAAATGATTAAGTTCCATAAAAAAAATACATAATTTTGAACAAACTATATGTTTAGAGTTTCATATGAAAGAACTGAGGACAAAAATATCTAATATAATAATAAATTTCAAGAAAAGGGGAACTAGACTTTATAGCAAAGAAACTTTTGCAGTAAAATGAATTCTGTTAAAAACAGAAAAAGAAAAATTAGAACAGCTTGTAGTATCAGAAGACGCAGACAGCTTAGCTTATAAATTAGAAATAATTAGTTATATAGGACAGCCAAAACTCTATTAGAAGGCGAATTAAAATTGTTTTTACCTGAGGAGGAACTGATAAAATAAGAAATGATAACCATGGCAGAATTCAATTTACAATCAGATCTAAAAATAGTAAGTTTGCTTCATAGCACATTTTTTACAGAAAAATAAAAGACATTAATAGAATTTGTATATCATATTAAACTTAGTACATACACTAGTAAAGACAGCATTAGCCGGTATAACGGAACCAACAAATTTAACCATGCTAACAGACGCTTTAAAGACAAGATACAAATCACCAACAACCTTACCGAAAATTCACATGAAATTAACAAGCTTTTCACAACAGAATTTTCTGTAATATCATGTTAGGACAAATTACTAAATATAATAGCAGAACTTAATGAATTACAAATCACAGAATTAGGTGCAAGTGCATCAACAGAAGGCAAAAATACCATAGCGAAAATAAAGGAGTCTTATGCGTTAAACATTTTCTTCTTAAGGAAATTTAACAGATGCAATTAATTTGGCTATAGAATTAGAAACTGCTAAGACAAACACAGCACTATATTACAAACGCTTTGATCCACATTCACGAAAAATTAATAGGTCAAATCCTCAAGTCAATATCCGACGATACAACAACAACCAGAATAGAAACTTACAACGCAAAGTAATAATCAGAACAATAATAATGCAAACAATTACAGATCCAATATCGACAGAAATCAGTACAACAACCGGAACAAGAACCAAACGCGTCATATTCGTGCAATAAATAATAATGTCTTAACGTATGAAGTGCACAATAATCAAGCACAACATGAACCAAACAATGCACAGCATCAAGAGGGAATCGAGCGAGGCTTGGAATATATCAATATCCCAAACAGCCAGATTTAAAAACAAAAGTATATAAAGTATCGGATTACACTACAAATTTTACAATTGTAGCATACAAAAATAAAAATATGACATTTTTACTTAATAGACACAAAAGCAGACATATCACTATGCAAAGCTAGCAAAAATGTAGACAAAGAAGCTTATTGTCCAAAAAAAAATGTAAATTAACGGGGATTACTTAAGAAGAAATTTATTCTTTAGGCACGATAAACTTAGATTTCGAAATAGAAACCAAGTCATACTGTCACAGATTTCAACTTGTTAACCACTGACAGACTTTTTAGAAAGATTTGTATGTAAAATAGACTATGAGACTTTTACATTAACACTCAGCAACTAAAAAACACTATAACAATACCCATGCTTACAAAACCTGTTTGTGCACTAACAATAAGAATACCACCAATAACAGAAATAATACATCCTACAAAATTGGAACAAAATACAAACACGTTAATAACGAATAAGAAAATAGCACCAGCAGTTTTTATAAGTGATGCAATTGAACCAAAAAAGGGAACAATGAAACAATTTTAAAGAAACTAAAACTAAACTGCACAGAAAAACACGCGATCGACACATTAAAAGAATTGTTCAAAAATATCAAGATGTTTTCCATTTAGAAAATGAACCACTTACTACGAATAATTTCTATAAACAAAAAATAGTAACCGCAGACGATAGATAATCCAGTTTACATTAAAAATTATAGACTTCCACATGCACACTTAGACTTTGTATCTAAACAAGTACAAGGAATGCTGAAAGAGGCCATAATAGAACACTCGAAAGGCCCTTTTAATGCACCATTACTAATAGTACCAAACAAAAATGTAACGGACAAGAAAAAATGGAGAGTAGTAGTAGATTTTCGTAAATTTAGAATCCGAAGCTTTTCTGTGTGTAGAACACATAACAATTTTTTTAAGATAGCTTTAAAAAGTACAATTTAAAACTAACAGCGGAAAAATGTAATTTTCTTTGCCCTGAAGTAGTGTATTTAGGACACATCATTACTAGTGATAGAGTTAAAACAGATCCTGTGAAATATAGTACAATTAAAGAGTACCCAATACGTAAAAATGTGGATGAAGTAAGACGTTTTGTTGCATTTTGCAATTATTACCGTCGACTCAAACCAAATTTTGCCGACATAGCACAGAGTCTCAATATCTTACTTAAAAAAACCCAAAATTCGATTGGAATCAGAATTGTCAAATAGTCTTTGACACGCTAAAAGAAAAACTTATAGCACCTCCAATTTCATAGTACAAAAATTTCGAAAACCCCTTTATCTTAACAACCGAAGCATCAAATTATGCACTAGGCACATATCACAAGGCGAGACAAGTGAAGATTTACCTGTATCGTATGCTAGTAAATCATTCCAAAAACATGATTTAAATAAACCAGTCATTGAAAAATAACTTCTAGCAATTCACTGGGGAATAAATTTCTCTAAATCTTATTTATATGGTAGGAAATTTATGGTAGTGACAGACCACCCGTATCACTTTTCTCACACAAAAATCTTTCACCAAAAATGACAAGAATAAGACTTGATTTAAGTGATTATGACTTTGAAATCGTGTATAAAAAAGGAAAAATGAATACTAACGCAGATGCTCTGTCTAGAATGCAAATGATTTCGGAATTACTAAAACAAATGATACCAACAGAAATTGACGAAAAAGCAAACATAGCTTTAATAATTACAAGGAGCAAGTCCAATAAATTGGACAATAACACGGAAACATACACCTCTCAAGCAAATCCTGGCCAGAAACTACAAATATGGGAGTGCATTTTATAAATGACGTCAAAAACAACAATTGATAATAATACTGTGCACGTGCGATGTAGCGATAAATGTCAGCGAGTCCAAATTAGACCTCGATGAAGCTGACATCAAATATAAATGATAAAAATACGTGCATAAATAAAAATAATTCAAATCTGCAGATGAGATCTAATTATAATCCAACGACTCTAGAGTCAACTCTGAAAAAGTTAGCATACGGAATGGAAAAAGAAAAAATAAAAGAATTAGCGCTAAAGATTGATGATGAAATATTTAAGTATTTTAGTAAAGAAAAACTAAAGAAATCGTACAAAATTATAAAAGTAAATGATAAAAAGCATCAATTAAAAATAATAATAACCAAAGCTTCAAAACAAATTTCTGATAAATTAACAAAATACTAACTTACTGATGAGTATCATAATTCCACACACGGGCGGGCATATAGGATTACGTAAAACAATAATTAAATTAAAACAACGATACATACGTAAGAACATAAGCCAAATGGCTAAAAAATTTATAAAAATTATTACAACAAACCCCTAGCGTCAGTTTTGAACCAGTGTCAATAGACACAATAGGTCCATTAAGAATGTCAAATAATAAGAGATATCTTCTCACTATGCAATGCAAACTAGCAAAATTCGTAGTAGCATATCCAATGTCATCAAAAGACGCAAAAACAACAGGAAAGATTTTAGCAGAAGAATTAATACTTAAATACGGTCATTTCAAGATATTTAATTCTGACAATGGTACAAACATGTTCATCTCCTTATCCCCATCAAACCATCGGAGCACTTGAAAGAGACCATAGGGTTCTAAATGAATTTTACAATCATCTCACATCGACAATGAATGGGACAAATGGGCTCCTCATTTTACATTCGCTTACAACACGACACCACATATAGACACTGGGTATTCACCATATGAACTCGTTTACGGGAAACTACCAAATTTACCCACTGATACACTTAACAAGCAAACGAAAATACATAATTACGACCATTATGCATACGAGCTAAAACTAAATGACATTGAAAACTAACGAAAAAAGCACACTAGAAGACAACTTTTCATATCATAGTAAATTAGATTTAAAAGAAAAAGATTTAGTTTTAGTTAAATTATAAAATAGGAAGAAAAATCAAACACCATATAAAATTCCATTTAAAATTATAGCTAGAAAATGAGTAAATACAATAAGAGACCAGAATGGAGTTAAAAAAAAACTACTTAATAACCTATTAAAATCATACAGACCCGATTTTTCACAAACTTCATAGTAAAATTTTATATGATTTATTTCAATTTAATTTTAAAATATTAGTAAACAAATATTTTTTATATTAATTATTTTTATTGACTACAGTAGATTATAATCACTAAAAGTATTTACATATTAGTTAAAATCATTATTTTGAATACCATTCAAAAAAAAAAAATTTTAATTTACAATAAAATATCATAACATTTTTTGTAAAGAGTGAGGGTGTAATGTATCCAATACAGCGACCAATACCGCCATCCTCAATCATGCAAAGTGACCGTTGCCAACCACAAATATATATATTGTAAAAAAATCAATACAATATTTTATGTAATGAAATCCCCAAACAATTTTTGTAAACTTTGTAAGCTTAAACCAAATACTACTCAAAATAGAACGTCACTCAACTTCTTGTAAGTAGGAATGGATAAGCGAAGTTTCATATGTATGTAGAAATAAGATTGAATTAAGTTGAGTGCAAGACAAAATTTGTGTAAAAGAAATGATAACTTCAAAAATGCATGGTTTGTCATACAACAATCATCACAGCCTTTTCTTATGGAAATATTGGCAAAGCCTTTCAATTAAGATTGGATACTGACATAGTCCCTAAAAATTTACCCTGCTTTCCTATAATAAGGACAACAACAAGGTAAGGACCAACGGTATACACTGCCTGTCCTAACATAAACTAAGCCCTTTCAAATTCAATTTCTCTTTCCATATCATCGTAATGCCACATGATGATCCTGCGCACCGAATCTGAAATCTTTTCTGATCCTATAGATGAACAACAAATACAACAGAGAAACGCCACTAGAAGCCCCAGCACACAGTGGATGGATTTGTTTGGAACGGTGGCTATAAATAATAATAATCACGATACACTCTTGAAATTTGGTAAAGATGTTTCAAATGCAAAAATAGCAAAAATTTGTGAACATGAGAAAAATCGGTCCACGGACACGCTTACCTCCCATAAGAAGGTCAGATGTTTTTGATACCTTTTCTTCAAAATGGGTACCGATTTCCATGAATTTCGCAATGCTTATTTCAAAAATGCTATAAATTTTGCGACATTTCTTACAGTTTTCAAGTTGTTAGAGAAAATCCAAAAACAGTGACCATAAACAGAGCACAGACGTTTTTCAGAATAAGACACCAAAAATGTGTGAATAAGAAAAAACTCGGTTCACGGACACGCCTACCTTCCATACAAAGGTAGGATGCTTTTTGAGGCTTTTTTTCAAAATGGGTATTAATTCCTAATAATTTGGCTATGCTGATTTTAAAAATTTTATAAACTTTTATAGCTTACAAGCTATTAGAGAAAAATAAAAAATTGAATATAAACACCACATTTGAAAACTAGATACAGAACATAAAAAACGAAGTCCTTACTGCTGAGAATAGGAAAAAGTAAAGCTATTGATTTTTTTAAGTTTATTTTAATCGCAATCTTCATAAACTTGAAGCATTTCTTGTGCTTTTGGTGATAGCTCTTTATATCAATTATCTCGCTTTCTTGATGACAGGATCAGAAGAAATCAGTAAGTAATGCAAAACATCTTCCTTGCTTGCTTTTATAGAGCAACACCTGCTGTTGTGCAACCTTGCATTTTTAAAAACTTTATTTGATGCTTCCAGAGCTTCTTCAGAAGAACGTCCAATTTTAACTTCTTGTTTTTTCATAATTTCACTTCCATGTACTAGAACATTGTGCACGATTTCAAACAGAGATTCTGTCGTTATCAGTAGATGACGTTATAATTGAATCTCTTGATATTCGAAGGAGGAAGCAGGCTTATAAGTGCGATAAACTTAATTTAAAAATGCTACGATCAAACCGCGCGGTTTTTACTTTGGCTTTACTGTATTTGTTTTGGTAAAGTATTTGCAAAATATTAATAACAAATGCAGTATTCAGTCGTAATGACTTTTGAAATACTCTACGCTTAGTTTTTGACGCAAACGCAATTTTTTTGTCTGAACATATATTAAAAATATTAATCATAAAATAAATTTATTGGAAAGCATAAAATAATATCAATTATAAATAAAAACATGAAATTTTTTAATATATTTACTGGAGAATAATGAAAGCAATGATAATAATAAAAATAATCATAATTCACTGCGTTCTTTTGAGGTATAAAAAGAGCGAACCCCAAGTGGGATAGAAAGAGAACAAATAACCCTTTTCAGCTCCCAACTACTTAAAGGAACTTCTTTCAAAATTCAAGCAACTTATTGCACACTGTAAACTTTTACAATCGATAAAATTATTGTAAAGCGTTGCAAAATGTGAAGAAATAAAAATTCAAACCTTGCAGTAGAAAACTAATCATAAAAAAAGGTTCTGAACACAAGCAGCTGAAACCTTGGATTTCGATTAACCATACATTCTTACATAATACATATATAAAAAAACTAAGAAATTTCGGGGATATGTATTTTTTTTTTCTGTCAAAACTTGCAAAATTTCTCAATTATGACCATTTAAGCCCTAATATTAAAAAAATCAGCATACTTCTCACGTAGAATACAAAAGCTTAAGCAAACAATTTTTGAAAAGTATTATCTATGAACTTTTTGCCAATATGCAATATTGGTTGGTTTCGATACAAATAAATTTATACGAGCATTTCATAGAAGTCAAAATTTTTTTATCCATTTAAAACTACTGATAAAAAAAAAATTGTTAAAAGAAGCAGCTGAAACTTTGTCTTTTAGCTAACCATACTTTCTCACATTACAAATAAAAAAATTTGCGAACTCCGGAGACATACATTTTTTTTCAGAGTTTGCAAATTTCCACTTTTATCATATTTCATTATATCTTTTGAAAAATCCGCACAATTCATATAATGGCGATAAAATAAAAATTAATTAATTTTTACAAAGAGCAAACAACATTCTTTCCTCCAATATGCTACATTATTGCATTTTGTTTCAAGCAAGTAAGCTAGAGCACTCTATCTAATCCACTGTGCAGCGTACACATCGACTCCACTAACGCCACAGGGTCCAAAGAGAATAACGTTGCAGGAATATGCGACCATGACAAAAAATCCACTGGAGCAACATTTGACGAAAATTCTTGCAGTGGACAGAATGAGCAATCAACGGAAAGGGCTTCTTTATTTGCTAGCACTGGTAGGACTTAGCATCAAAAGCTTGACCAGAAATAAATTACTTAAGAAACAACTGAAAGAATGAAAGAAAGAAAGCAAAACCCAAAAAGAAAGCCGGAGAATGCCAAATAAAATTCTTCTTAAAAATTACGATTACTCAAAGCCACTTAAATAAAAACACCATAGGATATAGAAAAAGAAGAGCTACAAGGGCTAAAATTTATACGGAAAGCTCTAGGAAGGGACCGTGAACTTATATGATCCATTTGCGCCGGAAAAAGAAACCCTGGAATTAATACAAATATTTTGAAGATAAATGGGTTGGATTACGAAGTAAGATGTTGTGCGAAACAACAATAACAACAACGCCAACAAAGGAGAAACATCTAGTTACAACGGATCCATAGCAACAGTCGTAATTATAATCATAATTTTATTTATAATGTATAAGGTAGATAAGTATTTTGAGCAATACGTACATACCCAATGTGCCAAACGGATCCATTACGGATCCGTTCCTGCGGATTATTTCGGATAAGATTCAGATCCGTTGTCGGATGAAACTCCTCTCAAAAAACGGAAGTATCGTCCGCTTCTCCGGATCCGTAACGGATCCGAAACGGACCTCAAAAACGGAAAAAAACCGGAATCCGTTTTTTCGGATTCGTTTTTCTAAATAAAACAGATTCAAGACAACCTTTTTCTTTAATAATGCGGATTTTACTGTACAAAAAAAGTAACGCAATTAAAAAATTTTTTTTTTATTCTTCCCAAATCTAATTTTTTTTTTAATTTTTACTTATTTTCCATCTATTTATTTCTTTTAATGCAAATTTCATCAACTTAGTTTTATTAGTAAATCGCATTAAGGAAACTTATATTTTTTTAGGCGGCCACCGAACAGAATCGAACCTGCGCGTCCTGCGCCATAAACTGTTCAAATATGCTCATCTTAACCAACTCAGCTACTTCCATTATTTTTATGATATACTTAAATTTAATTACTTCTCTATCAAAATGAAAAAGTGAAGACTCATTTTGAGCAGTTGTCGATTCAAGTATTATACTTTTAGCCAGCAGAAAATATGTAAGGCGGTGGCTGATGTTGTTAAGCTATGCATGCAACAATTATTGGATAAGCAGAGGAAAGATACAGGTTCAAACCCCGGCGACGACTCATTTTTTTTTAATTTTTTTTTTATTTTTTTAATTTAAAGATATATAAAATTCAAAAATGGAGTAGAGAACTGCATTTGTTTATTGAAAATATCTTGAAAACTGCCTTTTACATTAATAATAGAAAAAAGGGGATTCGTTTTTTTTCCGTTTATGACGTCCGTTTCGGATCCGACAAAACGGACGATCCTTCCGTTTTTTCGAGAGGAATTTCAGCCGACAACTGATTCGTATATGACTTCCGTTTCGGATCCGTTACGGATACGAAAAAATGGATTCTGGTTTTTTCCGTTTATGAGGTCCGTTTCGGATCCGTTACGGTTACGAAAAAGCGGATTCCGGTTTTTTTTTTGCGTTTTTGAGGTCCGTTTCGCATCCGTTATGGATCCGCATCCGTTTTTGTACACATTGGGTAAGCATAAATACGTACATAAACATAGAGGCAACACAATAACAAATGATTAAGTTCCATAAAAAAAATACATAATTTTGAACAAACTATATGTTTAGAGTTTCATATGAAAGAACTGAGGACAAAAATATCTAATATAATAATAAATTTCAAGAAAAGGGGAACTAGACTTTATAGCAAAGAAACTTTTGCAGTAAAATGAATTCTGTTAAAAACAGAAAAAGAAAAATTAGAACAGCTTGTAGTATCAGAAGACGCAGACAGCTTAGCTTATAAATTAGAAATAATTAGTTATATAGGACAGCCAAAACTCTATTAGAAGGCGAATTAAAATTGTTTTTACCTGAGGAGGAACTGATAAAATAAGAAATGATAACCATGGCAGAATTCAATTTACAATCAGATCTAAAAATAGTAAGTTTGCTTCATAGCACATTTTTTACAGAAAAATAAAAGACATTAATAGAATTTGTATATCATATTAAACTTAGTACATACACTAGTAAAGACAGCATTAGCCGGTATAACGGAACCAACAAATTTAACCATGCTAACAGACGCTTTAAAGACAAGATACAAATCACCAACAACCTTACCGAAAATTCACATGAAATTAACAAGCTTTTCACAACAGAATTTTCTGTAATATCATGTTAGGACAAATTACTAAATATAATAGCAGAACTTAATGAATTACAAATCACAGAATTAGGTGCAAGTGCATCAACAGAAGGCAAAAATACCATAGCGAAAATAAAGGAGTCTTATGCGTTAAACATTTTCTTCTTAAGGAAATTTAACAGATGCAATTAATTTGGCTATAGAATTAGAAACTGCTAAGACAAACACAGCACTATATTACAAACGCTTTGATCCACATTCACGAAAAATTAATAGGTCAAATCCTCAAGTCAATATCCGACGATACAACAACAACCAGAATAGAAACTTACAACGCAAAGTAATAATCAGAACAATAATAATGCAAACAATTACAGATCCAATATCGACAGAAATCAGTACAACAACCGGAACAAGAACCAAACGCGTCATATTCGTGCAATAAATAATAATGTCTTAACGTATGAAGTGCACAATAATCAAGCACAACATGAACCAAACAATGCACAGCATCAAGAGGGAATCGAGCGAGGCTTGGAATATATCAATATCCCAAACAGCCAGATTTAAAAACAAAAGTATATAAAGTATCGGATTACACTACAAATTTTACAATTGTAGCATACAAAAATAAAAATATGACATTTTTACTTAATAGACACAAAAGCAGACATATCACTATGCAAAGCTAGCAAAAATGTAGACAAAGAAGCTTATTGTCCAAAAAAAAATGTAAATTAACGGGGATTACTTAAGAAGAAATTTATTCTTTAGGCACGATAAACTTAGATTTCGAAATAGAAACCAAGTCATACTGTCACAGATTTCAACTTGTTAACCACTGACAGACTTTTTAGAAAGATTTGTATGTAAAATAGACTATGAGACTTTTACATTAACACTCAGCAACTAAAAAACACTATAACAATACCCATGCTTACAAAACCTGTTTGTGCACTAACAATAAGAATACCACCAATAACAGAAATAATACATCCTACAAAATTGGAACAAAATACAAACACGTTAATAACGAATAAGAAAATAGCACCAGCAGTTTTTATAAGTGATGCAATTGAACCAAAAAAGGGAACAATGAAACAATTTTAAAGAAACTAAAACTAAACTGCACAGAAAAACACGCGATCGACACATTAAAAGAATTGTTCAAAAATATCAAGATGTTTTCCATTTAGAAAATGAACCACTTACTACGAATAATTTCTATAAACAAAAAATAGTAACCGCAGACGATAGATAATCCAGTTTACATTAAAAATTATAGACTTCCACATGCACACTTAGACTTTGTATCTAAACAAGTACAAGGAATGCTGAAAGAGGCCATAATAGAACACTCGAAAGGCCCTTTTAATGCACCATTACTAATAGTACCAAACAAAAATGTAACGGACAAGAAAAAATGGAGAGTAGTAGTAGATTTTCGTAAATTTAGAATCCGAAGCTTTTCTGTGTGTAGAACACATAACAATTTTTTTAAGATAGCTTTAAAAAGTACAATTTAAAACTAACAGCGGAAAAATGTAATTTTCTTTGCCCTGAAGTAGTGTATTTAGGACACATCATTACTAGTGATAGAGTTAAAACAGATCCTGTGAAATATAGTACAATTAAAGAGTACCCAATACGTAAAAATGTGGATGAAGTAAGACGTTTTGTTGCATTTTGCAATTATTACCGTCGACTCAAACCAAATTTTGCCGACATAGCACAGAGTCTCAATATCTTACTTAAAAAAACCCAAAATTCGATTGGAATCAGAATTGTCAAATAGTCTTTGACACGCTAAAAGAAAAACTTATAGCACCTCCAATTTCATAGTACAAAAATTTCGAAAACCCCTTTATCTTAACAACCGAAGCATCAAATTATGCACTAGGCACATATCACAAGGCGAGACAAGTGAAGATTTACCTGTATCGTATGCTAGTAAATCATTCCAAAAACATGATTTAAATAAACCAGTCATTGAAAAATAACTTCTAGCAATTCACTGGGGAATAAATTTCTCTAAATCTTATTTATATGGTAGGAAATTTATGGTAGTGACAGACCACCCGTATCACTTTTCTCACACAAAAATCTTTCACCAAAAATGACAAGAATAAGACTTGATTTAAGTGATTATGACTTTGAAATCGTGTATAAAAAAGGAAAAATGAATACTAACGCAGATGCTCTGTCTAGAATGCAAATGATTTCGGAATTACTAAAACAAATGATACCAACAGAAATTGACGAAAAAGCAAACATAGCTTTAATAATTACAAGGAGCAAGTCCAATAAATTGGACAATAACACGGAAACATACACCTCTCAAGCAAATCCTGGCCAGAAACTACAAATATGGGAGTGCATTTTATAAATGACGTCAAAAACAACAATTGATAATAATACTGTGCACGTGCGATGTAGCGATAAATGTCAGCGAGTCCAAATTAGACCTCGATGAAGCTGACATCAAATATAAATGATAAAAATACGTGCATAAATAAAAATAATTCAAATCTGCAGATGAGATCTAATTATAATCCAACGACTCTAGAGTCAACTCTGAAAAAGTTAGCATACGGAATGGAAAAAGAAAAAATAAAAGAATTAGCGCTAAAGATTGATGATGAAATATTTAAGTATTTTAGTAAAGAAAAACTAAAGAAATCGTACAAAATTATAAAAGTAAATGATAAAAAGCATCAATTAAAAATAATAATAACCAAAGCTTCAAAACAAATTTCTGATAAATTAACAAAATACTAACTTACTGATGAGTATCATAATTCCACACACGGGCGGGCATATAGGATTACGTAAAACAATAATTAAATTAAAACAACGATACATACGTAAGAACATAAGCCAAATGGCTAAAAAATTTATAAAAATTATTACAACAAACCCCTAGCGTCAGTTTTGAACCAGTGTCAATAGACACAATAGGTCCATTAAGAATGTCAAATAATAAGAGATATCTTCTCACTATGCAATGCAAACTAGCAAAATTCGTAGTAGCATATCCAATGTCATCAAAAGACGCAAAAACAACAGGAAAGATTTTAGCAGAAGAATTAATACTTAAATACGGTCATTTCAAGATATTTAATTCTGACAATGGTACAAACATGTTCATCTCCTTATCCCCATCAAACCATCGGAGCACTTGAAAGAGACCATAGGGTTCTAAATGAATTTTACAATCATCTCACATCGACAATGAATGGGACAAATGGGCTCCTCATTTTACATTCGCTTACAACACGACACCACATATAGACACTGGGTATTCACCATATGAACTCGTTTACGGGAAACTACCAAATTTACCCACTGATACACTTAACAAGCAAACGAAAATACATAATTACGACCATTATGCATACGAGCTAAAACTAAATGACATTGAAAACTAACGAAAAAAGCACACTAGAAGACAACTTTTCATATCATAGTAAATTAGATTTAAAAGAAAAAGATTTAGTTTTAGTTAAATTATAAAATAGGAAGAAAAATCAAACACCATATAAAATTCCATTTAAAATTATAGCTAGAAAATGAGTAAATACAATAAGAGACCAGAATGGAGTTAAAAAAAAACTACTTAATAACCTATTAAAATCATACAGACCCGATTTTTCACAAACTTCATAGTAAAATTTTATATGATTTATTTCAATTTAATTTTAAAATATTAGTAAACAAATATTTTTTATATTAATTATTTTTATTGACTACAGTAGATTATAATCACTAAAAGTATTTACATATTAGTTAAAATCATTATTTTGAATACCATTCAAAAAAAAAAAATTTTAATTTACAATAAAATATCATAACATTTTTTGTAAAGAGTGAGGGTGTAATGTATCCAATACAGCGACCAATACCGCCATCCTCAATCATGCAAAGTGACCGTTGCCAACCACAAATATATATATTGTAAAAAAATCAATACAATATTTTATGTAATGAAATCCCCAAACAATTTTTGTAAACTTTGTAAGCTTAAACCAAATACTACTCAAAATAGAACGTCACTCAACTTCTTGTAAGTAGGAATGGATAAGCGAAGTTTCATATGTATGTAGAAATAAGATTGAATTAAGTTGAGTGCAAGACAAAATTTGTGTAAAAGAAATGATAACTTCAAAAATTCATGGTTTGTCATACAACAATCATCACAGCCTTTTCTTATGGAAATATTGGCAAGGCCTTTCAATTAAGATTGGATACTGACATAGTCCCTAAAAATTTACCCTGCTTTCCTATAATAAGGACAACAACAAGGTAAGGACCAACGGTATACACTGCCTGTCCTAACATAAACTAAGCCCTTTCAAATTCAATTTCTCTTTCCATATCATCGTAATACCACTCTTAAAGAAAAATTATATAATTTCGCTAATACAAAAGAGTGCTTGACGGATCTGAATGTCTTTGTTTTATCTATAAAAAGTGTAGCTGTCATAAACTTATTATTCAGGACAGAATAAACATTTTTAAACAACTTAAGGAGGGCATCTTCAGTGGATAACCTTGCCCTGAATCAAACTGGCCATTTATAAAGGAGTTTGTTCTTTTCAAGAAAATTAAGCATTTGAGTCATTACAGCTTTCTCAAATACTTTAGCGAAGATGGGAAGAAGTGAGATTGGTCTGAAGCTGTTTATAAGTGAGCGATCACCTGTTTTATGTATTAGTTTAATCTCAGCCAGTTTTACTATATATCTTCTGCAAATATACCGGTTTCGGCACTTTTGTTGAACAAATGATTTAAGATGTCACAAACATCATCAACGGCATTCCTTTCTCTGAAGGTGAGAATATTGGAAAGATGGTTGGTCGTGTTTATTCAGTGGTTAAGTGTGAGAGTCCTGTGCAACGCACAGATGTAAAGAAACAATATTAATAAAACGCCCATAATTATAATTAAACTTACTTCCACACATGAACAGAACAAAATGCTCAAAGCGATTGTAATCGGTAAGGTTACTTTTGGTTAGGTAGAAGTGGCAGTCAGTTACAAAAAAGCGACTCATTTAGACCAAATGTGATCCACTGTGATACCACAGGGCATCTGACTATACCCTCTCGTTGAACCAACCAATTTTGTAATGAAACTAAATAGCTGGCCCTGTATTAACATGTGTAAGGTCATCCAGTCATCAAATAAAAACGATCCAAGTGTCTTGTGGCATTTTGTAGCAAGTGCGGGACAGGAGCAGAGAAGATGTTTAGTATTTTCCTCTTCCTCCACATCTCCACAACTTTTTTAAAAGTCAAAGGACCGAACGCCTAATCTCTCCACAAGTCTACCAATGAGGCAGTGGCCAGTGTAACTGCAACAACTGACGAGGCACTATGTCTAGTGCGTCCCATTAGCATCCCACTTTGGCCAGATTTGCCTAGTTATATTACAAGTTGGCCCTTCAGTCCATCTTTTATTAGCATTTTTTACCATTTCTTCTTTAAGCAGGTAGCAAGTGGCATGCCAACACCTTCCTTGTCCTGTAGAATTTGTGGAGTAGTCCCCTGCCTAGCAAGCTCATCCGCTTTGCAATTGCCGTCAATGTTCCTATGTCCAGGCACTCAAATGAGGTAAATGTTAAAATGTTGAGACATCTCGTTTAGAGATGAGCGACATTGTTGGGCCACTAGTGAGCTTAGCAAGACTGACTCTAGAGATTTGATAGCTGCCTGACTATTTGAAAAAATGTTTATATCCTTTTTGGATACAATATTCCTCCTTAGCCTGGATGCTACCCCGTCTATTGCTATAACCTCCGCCTGAAAAACGCTACAATGATCTGGTAACCTCACAGCACTTCTTATATTCAGTTTCTTAGAATAAATACCATAACTCACTTGGCTATTTAGCCTGGAGCCATCGGTAAACAAATTAATATGGCTCCATCTCCCTGAGAGCCCTCCGTTCTAGTCATCCCTAGATGGAATGTGAGTTACGTAATCCCGGTTGAATGAGATTCCCGAAACAATATAGTTTAACTTGGAAGGTACAGATCTCAAGCTATGAAGAATAGTTCAGTGCCCTATCCTACCCTCGGAGCAGCAAATAGTTTCCCTGAGTCTAATGGCAGAACTAGCTGCCACCCGTTTACCTAACACGTTAAGAGGAACGAGATGAAAGAGGACCTTCAAAGCGTCAGTTGGTGTAGTCCGCAGAGCTCCACTGATACATACGAAAGCTGCTCTTTGAACCCTCTGCAATTGTTTATAATAGGTGCCCTTGTCTAAGACAATGCCATATAATAGAATCGGTCAAATGACGGCTGCGTAGAGCCAATGAATAATACGAGGTGATAGTCCCCATCTTCCTTATACCAATTTTTTGCAAGAGTAAAGCTCAACATTAATTTTCCAACGCAATTTCCTATCCAATACCAAACCAAGGTACCTTGCGCTATCTTTGAAGACAGTCTTCTCGGGTTCGCCTTGTTAATCGGTCGACTATGTCTTTGCGATCGCGCTGTCCAATCTGCTCGATTGTTATCGGAAAAGAAAGTGCTATAAACTGCTCTATTTGTAGCAATGGCTTTCAGAAATCGTGTTTGAAAATCAACAATGATAAAGTTTTTGACTTATTAAAAACTTTCGCAATATTAAATTTAGTTGTGACAACTGTTTAAGCTCCAATACGAACTTATTGTCCGTTGTTGTTGCATTAGTTGAAGAGGTGAAAGACCTTAAAGTTAAAATATCGCAAATCTTATTGAAGAATAATAACGAGTGTGTTGATAGTTGCTTAATAAAAACAATTTCGCGCCTAATAAATGTAACACTGATTTATTCGTGTTTTCTCCGTGCTGTTGGGGTTTCTCCGACTTTGGATGAATCATCCGCTTGCACAGTCTCTCTCGCTCCAGCTGATCAACATGCTAATTCTGGCTCACTGCTGTGTCCTGCTCTTTCGAATTAAAACTAATCCACCACTGTCTTTCGCTGCGGTATCTGCTCTGCCTGCTAATAATAATAGCAACAAGAATGGTGAAATATCATTATCTTCGTTTTCTTCTTTGCATTCTCATGCAGGCTCTGATAGTTCTGTCTTGCAAACAGCTGCTTGCTTTAACATAAAAAATAACAGCAATGCGAATGTAACTAATACTAACAGTCGTTTGTCGGCTGCTTTTGTCTCTTCTGCACCAAGCTCTCAGTCGAAAACAGTAGGCATCATAAATAGGAAAAAAACATAATGTAGTTCAACAACCACATTACTCCAACGAGTAAATTGTAATAATGAGCTTAATGTTATTGTGCGCAAAAAGTGGCTGCACTTGCCTTCATTTTTGCCTTCTGTGTCCGAAGAGAGTATTGTTAATTACATCTCTTCACACTCTAGCATTGAAAAACATCATTTGACTTGCTATAAATTGGTTAAAAAAGAAACGCAATTAGATACTCTTAAAAAAAATACTTTTAAATTAGGAGTAACATCTTCATTTTGTGATTTATTATTGAATCCAGCTCTTTGGCCTGTAGATGTAAGAGTGCGTCTAATTCGTTTTTTTCGAAAATTAGGAGAGAACGAAGTCAGTAAATAGCAAATGACTTAAACGAAAATTTTTGTAATAATAAGTCAATTAATATATGTAGGATTAGACACTGACAGACTATAATGACAAGTGGGCGATAACCTTAAAAGGCATTTCACGGACAACATTTAAATAAGAAAACAGGGAGACAACATTTTAAACACAAATTGGACGAAAGTTGAACGAAGCGTGGGATAAGAAAAAAGACGTTAGATTAGAGAAAGGACTGCTGAAGAAAAGAGCTATTTTTGAAGAGCTAAGAAAAATAAATTTGAAAAGCAAAAAGATATGTGAATATTAAAATTAAATCAAAAATGTACAATTACTCTGTAACTTTTAATCGTAATAAATAAAGTGAAATTAATATAAAAAACTACAATTTGTGGGCTCGCCCGAGATCTGTACCCAAAAGTGTTGAAATTGAGCCAACAAGTGCAAAATACTGTAGACACCATTAGAACTGATGCTACTCAAAGAACAATAAATAAAGTTAATAAATTAAAATCTATCAACGTTGGCGAAAATTATTCAAAACTACAAAAAAAAGTTGAAAATTTTGCACCGCCACGAAAAACATAATTCTGTGAAAAGCTGAGATAAAAGCAGCGCAGCAACATATCAGAGCAATACCAAGTTCAACGAAAACGGCAGCAGTGTACGAGAAGCGGCACAAGTTAGAAGCAGAAGAGCGCAATAGTAGCAGTCGAGTTGAAGCTGAATGTCGAAAGCGAAAAGAGAAAACCCAGAGCAGAGAACAAGATAAGTGGAAACAAAAACAACCCTTATTTTAGTGCTTATGTTAAAATAATTTGTTTTGTCACAATTTGGAAGCTGTAACAAGTAAAGATCAATTTTTTGATTCTCGAAAATTTTTATAATAAATATTAATATGTAGTAAGAAGTATATTATAAAGACGAAAGAAGAATATTGTAAAGACGAAAGAAGAATATTATAAAGACGAAAGAAGAATATTATAAAGACGAAAGAAGAATATTGTAAAGACGAAAGAAGAATATTGTAAAGACGAAAGAAGATTATTTTAAAGACGTAAAGACGAATATTTTAGAAATAAACAAAAGAAGAGTAACTTAGTTACGAAGCAAAAGAGAAAATAAAAAGAGTAAATGAAACATAATTCTTATAAAATTTTTTGAAAGGTTGCGACGAAATTTTTATGATAAAATGGACGCTTCACAGGTATTAGCATTGAAGGTAGACGAGTTGCGTCAGAAGTTAAAAGATTTAATGTTGTCGACTAAGGGACGGAAAAGTGAACTTCAGAATAGACTACTGGTACACTACCACTTAACTGACAATGATGATGAAGAGGATGAGAATGAGGATGAGGGAGGAGACGAAACCTCCAATTATCAGGAAATTAGTCAAGCTGACAATAGGAGCGTAGTAGTTGCGACCGAAAGAAGCTTGTTTACGCTAAAAGATATACAGGAGAGTATGTCTTCATTTTCGGGTGAAGATTCTACCGATATTAGTCAATGGTTAGAGGAATTTGAAGATAATGCTCTTACTATGGGATGGAATCAGATACAATGCTTTGTATATGCTAAACAGCTTTTAAAGGGCGCAGCTAAAACGTTCATTCGTAATCAACACGGTGTGCGTGACTTTAGATCCTTGAAAGTGGCTTTGAAAAATGAATTTGGAATTAAATTATCACATGCAACGGTTCACCAATTGCTCAAAGATAGACGGCATAAGCCAGAGGAGACATTGAGGGAGTACCTTTATAAGTTGCAAGAGCTTAGTCGTACCATAAGTTTGGATGATGCGAGCATAATTACATATTTTATTGAGGGTATAAATGATAATCGACAGAATAAAGCCACATTATACCAGGCGACAGATTTAGTTCATTTAAAGACTCTAATTCCGGTTTATGAAAAAATTCGTGGCACACGGAAGCAGCTATCGAACTATGGGGAAGCCGGGTCTGGTCCAACGCAGATCAAGAACTCGTATACGAACTTTAAGAGTGCAAGTAGCCGCAGATGTTTCAATTGTGGTGACGAAACACATCTAGCTAGACAATGTACAAAAAAAGACGTTAAATGTTTCAAGTGCGACCAATTCGGGCACCGTTCATTTGAATGTAAGGTTAAAAAAGAAAATTTTGCGTCAAACCCGAGTAACGTTAACACGTTGTATGATTGTTCAAAGAATCAACAGTATGAAGCGAAGAGAAATTGCCGAGTTATTTCAATCAAAGGAAAGCCGATTTTATGTCTAATTGACAACGGCTCAGACGTTTGTATAATTCGAGAAGATGTGTTGCAGTCAATGGGTGGTGCGATATTACAGGAAGATATACGAACACTGAAGGGTTTTGGTGGTACAGTTTTAAAAACAGTAGGCTGCGTTGTGATGCCGGCAAAGTTAGATGAAGTTTTGGTAGATTTAACTTTTCATGTGGTAAAAACTGCAGATACCGATTATTTTGCAGTTATTGGGAGTGATGTAGCTGATGTAGTTGAAGTTGTTTTAACAAAGAACGGACCAAAATTTAAAAACCCAGATACAGAAAAGACAGATGATTTCTCAAATTTCGAAGTAGCACGTAAAGACAATGAGGTGTTTGCTAGTTTGTGTGCTTTGGCAGACGTTGAATTTTTCGAAAGAAAACAGGTAGACTTAATGCACTTACCCGAACATCAATTTATAGAAGTCAGACATCTAATTGATAACTACGATCCTAAGCGTCCCATATCTTACCCAGTTGAGATGAAAATTATTGTCATTGACGATCACCCAGTATATTTGAGAGCGCGCCGTATTTCACACGATGATCAGGTCTACGTTGATGAAGAAATTAAGAAGTGGTTGCAAGAGGGGATAGTGCGACCCAGCACATCGGAATACGCGGCGCCAGTGGTTTTGATACCAAAAAAAGATGGGACCAAGCGAATTTGCTTTGATTATCGTAAATTAAATGAAAAAATAGTAAAAGATCGTTTTCCCATGCCCTTAATGGAGGATGTTCTTGATAGGTTGGCTCAAGCGTACGTCTTCACTACCTTGGACCTTAAGAATGGCTTTTTCCACGTGCCTGTTGAGGAATCTTCAAGGAAATATACGGCTTTTATAACCCATAACGGTCAATTTGAATTTCTGTTCGTTCCGTTTGGAATAACAAATTCGCCAGCTGTATTTGCAAGGTATATTCAGGCTATTTTTAGACCGTTAATTCAAGATGGTACACTAATAGTTTATGTGGATGACCTTATGATTCCTTCACGGAACGGAGATGAGGCTCTGGAGAAACTTAAAAAAGTATTTAAAGTTGCAGCTGACAATGGTGTCAAAATAAGATTTGACAAATGTAAATTTTTACAAAAAAAAATAAAGTTTTTAGGATATGAGATAGAAAATCAGAGGATTATGCCATGCCAAGAAAAAATTAGTGCTGTTGACAACTTTCCCATTCCGACCAATCAGAAAGCAGTAGAAAGATTTATTGGCTTAACTTCTTCTTTTAGGAAGTTCATTAAAGACTTTGCATCCATAGCCAAGCCTCTTACAGATCTTCTCCGCAAAAGCGTAAAATTCGAGTTCAAAGAGGAACAGCAGTTTGCCTTCCAACAGTTGAAGATGGCCTTAGTTAGTGCGCCACTTTTGAAATTGTACGATCCCTTGGCACTTACTGAAGTGCACACTGACGCTAGTATGTATGGTTATGGGGCAGTTCTTTTACAAAAAGATCCAGATGACCAACAATTTCATCCGGTTCAATATTTAAGTAGAAAGACGTCACCAACAGAAGAAAAATATCATTCTTATGAGCTGGAGGTACTGGCAGTTATTGAGGCCCTTAGGAAATGGCGAGTATATCTGATAGATAAGGAATTCAATATAGTTACTGACTGTAATGCTTTTACAATGACTCTAAAGAAAAGCGAAGTTCCTCTCAGAGTAGCAAGATGGGCTTTGTATCTCCAAGATTTTAATTATAAAATAGAACACCGAAAAGTGACTCGGATGAGGCATGTAGATGCACTCAGCAGGAATTATTGCTATGCCATACAAGATACATTTTTACACAAGTTAAGAGAAGCTCAGATGCAAGATGATTGGGTTAAAGCGGTGATTAAAATTTTAGTTAAAGAGAGGCACAAGATTTCTATATGCAGCATGGTATTTTGCATAAAGATCCTAACAAGCATTTAATGGTAATTCCTTCACAGTTGGAAGATGAAATTATACAGGCAGCACATAGACAGGGACATTTTTCCGTCAAAAAGACGCAAGATATTGTAGAACAAACATATTTTATTCCTCAATTAAACTCTAAAGTAACGAAATTAGTTCGAAGCTGTATTCAATGCATTGTTGCGTCCGCAAAGGCTGGAAGACAAGAAGGATTCCTAGCCCCTATCAATAAAGAAGATTGCCCATTGCTGACATACCATATAGATCATGTAGGCCCACTCGAGGTAACAAAAAAAAGATACAACCATATATTGGTGATCATCGACGCCTTCTCTAAATTCGTTTGGTTGTATCCAACCAAGAGTACAGATTCAGAGACAGTAGTCGAAATCTTGCTTAGACAATCAAGCGTGTTTGGTAATCCGGTGCGAATCATTTCTGACAGAGGTACGGCATTCACGGCTAACATTTTTAAGCAGTATTGTGAGGAAAACGATGTTCAGCATTTGCTCATTGCGACCGGCGTACCTAGAGGGAATGGCCAGGTTGAACGTGTTCATCGTGTTGTGATTCCTTTGCTAACGAAGCTGTGTCCTGGCTTATGGTACAAAAAAGTGGGTAAAGCTCAGCAGCTTATAAACAATACTCCGCCTCGCAGTACTAAGTTCACGCCTTTTAGAGTAATAACGGGACTGAATATGCGCACTACCGACCAAGCCGAGTTACGTTGTCTGCTAAATGAGGAATTGTTCAAGGAATTAGATGACGATAGACAGAAAATAAGGCAAGAAGCACGCGACAATATAAAAAAGCTTCAAGAAGAAAATCGTAAAACTTATGACTCAACACGCAAACCAGAGACTGAATATAAGATCGGTGACCTAGTAGCTATAAAACGGACACAGTATGGTGCTGGACTAAAGATAAAACCAAAGTTTTTGGGACCGTATAAGGTTACTCATGTACTCAAACACGGACGGTACAAGGTCGAAAAGTTAGGAGATCATGAGGGACCAGGTATTACTAACACTGTAGCGGAATTCATGAAACATTGGGAACTTATTCGGGGCGAATAAGCAGTCAGGATGGCCGAGATTGTAGGATTAGACACTGACAGACTATAATGACAAGTGGGCGATAACCTTAAAAGGCATTTCACGGACAACATTTAAATAAGAAAACAGGGAGACAACATTTTAAACACAAATTGGACGAAAGTTGAACGAAGCGTGGGATAAGAAAAAAGACGTTAGATTAGAGAAAGGACTGCTGAAGAAAAGAGCTATTTTTGAAGAGCTAAGAAAAATAAATTTGAAAAGCAAAAAGATATGTGAATATTAAAATTAAATCAAAAATGTACAATTACTCTGTAACTTTTAATCGTAATAAATAAAGTGAAATTAATATAAAAAACTACATATATACTACCAAAATGCTTCTGGACTTAGAACAAAGTCTAGTTCTATATTTACTAAGCTCGCGCCTTGAGTTTGATCTTATTGTAATCACTGAGACGTGGTTAAATTCTGATTTCCACAATGAAGAGTTTTTCGAAATTAATTTGTACGCTGTGTTTTGGAAAGATAGAAATCCTGTTAAAACAGGTTGTAGTAGAGGTGGTGGTGTTCTAATTGCTGCCCAGCATAAACTTCGTCCGTCTGTTTTGGCCCTTAATAATATTGATATTGGTTTGGACCAGTTTAACTGTTTGCATGCGCCTCGTACATACCACCAAATGCTGCTGATGATATTTATAAGGCTCATAATTGACAATATCAATCATTTGGTTTTAAATAAATTGGTTGAGAATCATATTTGTGTTTTAGGTCACTTTAACTTGCCTATAGTTTCGTGGAATTATTCCTACGATAGTAGCAGTCTTATTCCGTCAAATGTTGGCAATCCTACTGAAATTTATTTTATTGATAATATGCTTAGTCTGGGATTAAAACAAATACATGGTCTCTTGAATAAATTAAATAGATTTCTTGATTTGATATATGTTAGTAATAATATTAATTTTAAAATCATGGAATGTGTTTTTCCTTTTTCAGTCCCTGATATGCACCATTTAGCTTTACATATTGAAATTGAATTCTATGAATTTCAGAATATCAGATCTAATACTGATACATTCAATTATAATTACAGTTTATGTGATCTCAATAGTTTGAATGTTATTATTTCTGACGTTGATTGGGATTCATGCCTTTATGAATTAGATACTCTTGGGAGTTTTAAGGCTTTTATTTCACAAATAAATAAAATCTGTGGGAATAATATTCCTTTGTTTCCAAAAAGGTCTTACAAAGTACCTTGGCATACAAAAGGCTTAAAGAAACTCAAAAATTTAAGAAATAAATTTTATAATAAACACAAAGCCACTGATTAGTTCATTAGTGATCATTCATATCATAAAGAAAAATATCTTCACTAAATGAGAGAACACAACTTCCTAGATCAATATCTGTACAAAAACTATATTCGCCAATATAAAAGAAGTATTAGAACCAATCCCAAGTCATTTTGGAGTTATATAAAGGATGTTTTTTTTAGAGGTATAGAGCTTCGAATTGAAATAAAACACAAGAAAATCGTTTTAATGTCCATCAATTTGGCTTTATTGGAAGGATAATTTTATGCCAATAATGTTTAAATATGATTTCGGGCATGTGGCCGCCGCGGCTGGCTCGAATAAAGCCAATTCTACAGGTCCAATTTTGAACCACTTTTTCGAGCATATGGGGCCGTATGTCGGCAATAACGCCACGAATGTTGGCTTCCAAGTCCCCTAACGTTTCTGGTTTGTTGGCGTAGACGAGCGACTTCACATATCCCCAAAGAAAATAAGCCAATGGTGTCAAATCACACGATCTTGGTGGCCAATTGACAGGTCCATTCCGCGAAATTATGCGCTCATCGAATGTTTCCTTCAATAAATCGATTGTGACGTGCGCTGTGTGGCATGTAGCGCCGTCTTGTTGGAACCACAACTCATCCACATTCATGCCATCCAATTCGGGAACAAAATAGTCGGTTATCATGGCTCTATACCGGTCTCCATTAACGGTAACTGACTCTCCAGCATTATTTCGGAAGAAGTATGGCCCAATGACTCCACCAGCCCATAGAGCACACCAAACAGTCCGTTTTTGTGGATATAATGGCGTCTCAAGGGTCTCATGTGGATTCTCTTCACTCCAAATGCGGCAATTTTGCTTGTTGACGTAGCCATTCAACCAAAAATGAGCCTCATCACTGAACAAAATTTTATGAAAATCAGCATCGAGATCAATCTCATTTTCGGCCCATACACCAAAATCACGACGCATTGCATGGTCTCGCGGCTTTAATTCTTGCACAAGCTGGATCTTGTAAGGTCGCAAGCCAAGATCTTTGCGCAAAATCTTCCATAAAGTTGATGGACAAAGCTCCAATTGCTGTGCACGGTGGCGAATCGATTCATTCGGGTCCTCTTCAACATTTTGCTCTACAGCGGCAATTGTTTCTTCGGTGCGCACTGTTCGACGTCTCTGCGGATGCGTATTATCACATAGAGTAAACGTAGTGCGAAAACGATCCATGGTTAACCGAATTAATTGCTCTGATGGACGATTATGTCGACCATAAAATGGACGGAGCTTGCGGTAAACTTCGCGAACTGAACCATTATTTTCGAAATAAATTTGCACGATTTGCAAGCGTTGTTCTTTTGTCAACCTGTTCATGATGAAATGGCAAACCAAACTGAATATAAATAACATTAGAATTGCCAGATTTGACCATAAAATGCCAGTTTTATCTCTATTCGAAAAACAAACCTCTAAAAAAAACACCCTTTATAATCAAAAAAAGGATGCTCAAATATCCCTTCAGCTATGTTTTTTAAAGATAAAGTTGCAAATTCTGAGTATGAAGCTACGAACCTCTTTGCCGCATTTTTTAAGTCAAAATTGGAAACTTATTCTGAAGTTGATTATATATTGAATTCTCCTATGAACTCGTCGATTGATTTTGGATCACTTCAAATATCTTCAAATGATATTATATCTCGAATTTCAAATCTTAAACCATCCAAACACTCTGATATTGATGGCATATCGGTATTCTTTTTAAAAAAATGTTTGTTATCTCCTATTTACCCACTTAAAGTGATTTTTAACAAGTCGCTTTCTGAGGGTACTTTTATCGACGACTGGAAAATTGCAACTATAACTGCGATCTATAAAAGTGGTAACAAAAACGATGTGTCTAATTATAGAACAATCTCCAAATTATCCACTATTTCCAAGCTTTTTGAAAGTGTAGTTAAAGATAAAGTTTACTTTGCCGTCAAAAGTATAATTTGTATAAACCAACATGGTTTTGTTCCTGGCCGCTCAACGGTTTCTAATTTGTCTGTTTTTACTGAATACTGCTGCTTTTCAAAAGGGTCATCTAGTTGACAAAATTTACACAGACTTTTCTAAAGCCTTTGATAAGGTGCCACATAAAATATTAATTAGCAAGCTAGAACAATTAGTATTTCACTCTATTTTTCTGACTTGGATTGAATCTTATTTATCAAGCAGACTTTGCTATGTCTCGGTTGACAATTGCAAGTCGCATCCATATATTCCCTCATCGGGTGTTACACAGGGTAGTATTTTGGGACCATTGTTATTTATTTTATTTATTAATGACATTGGTAGCTGCTTTAATAAAACTAAATATCTGCTATACGCTGATGACCTTAAGATTTATTTTGTCATTGAAAGCCCAATTGATTCTTTAAATCTATAAGTCGATTTAAATAACCTTAACCTATGGTGTAAAAATAATGGACTACTTTTGAATATTAAAAGTGTTTTCAGGTCACGTTTTTTAAATCAAATTCAGTGGCCATTAACCAATATTGTATTGCAAATTCGAACTTAAAAATTGTAACAGAAGTTACAGACTTGGGGGTGATATTTGACTCACTTTTACTAGTCATTATAATTGCATTATATCTATGTCATATGCTCTGTTAGCCTTTGTGAGGCGAAATAGTTCGGATTTTTCTGATCCATACACGGTTCGGTGATAATTTGGAAACTGATAATTATGTTATTGCTAATAACTTCATTTATACTTTATAGAAATCATTAAGATAATTAGTAATTCAATATCTTCAACCACTAATCTGTCTATCGTTAACTTTCCTGAATCCCAAAATGTTTTTAAATTTAGAGAAATCAATTTAAGTGAGCTAAAGATAATATGTAGAAAGATGAATCCAAAAAAAGCTTTTAATCTTATTGTAAAAATTTCACTGGATTGTTTTGATATAATTGGTCCAATAATACTACGAATAGTTAATGAGTCCTTTATATGCGGAGAGTTCCCTAGAAACTTAAAGAAATCTACAATTATCGCAATACCTAAGCAGTCTGGCACAAATGATTATGAAAAATTTAGACCTATTAATATAATGCCAATGCTAGAGAAAATTGTGGAAAAGTGTGCGTATGAACAATTTTATAAATTTGTGTGTGAAAATAAACTATTAATTGAAAACCAGTCTGGATTTCGTCATAATCACTCCTGTGAAACATCTTTAAATTGGCTGATAACGACTCTAAAGAAACAGAGACATAGTGGCAATAAAATAATAGCAATATTTTTGGACTTTCAAAGAGCATTTGAGACAATTGATAGAGGCATACTTATCAGTAAATTATCAAAATATGGGATTAAGGGCTCCGAGCTGGAATGGTTCAGAACGTACTTATCAGATAGAACCCAAGTGACAAACGTAAATAATTTAACATCGAGCGCAATTAAAACATGTTTTGGTGTCCCACAAGAAACCATTCTTGGTCCTTTACTGTTCCTAATATACATAAACGATATATGCAAAATATTAACAATGTGCAAAATATCTCTGTTTGCTGATGATGCACTATTGTTTATAAGTGGTAAGGATCTTAGTGAACTTATTGATTATGTCAAAGAAGATTTAAACAACCTTTGCATATGGCTCCAATCAAACAAATTAAAAATTAATGTTAATAAGACTAAATGTATGGTGATTAACAGTGGTGACATTATTATTAATTTAATTATTGATGGGAAACCCATTGAACTTGTGAAAGAAATTAAATATTTGGGAGTCTTACTAGATGATAAACTGAACTTTAAAAGTCATATGACATATGTAGCGAAAAAAATTTCAAAGAAAATAGGGTTCCATAAGAGGATAAGAAAAAATATTACCACAATGTGTGCCATCAACATATATAAAACAATAATTAAACCTCATTTTGAATTTTGTTCAACAATTCTGTTCATGGGTAATAATGATCATATAAATCAATTACAAATGCTACAGAATAAAGCCATGAGAACTATCCTTAAATGCAGTTATTATACACCAATTACGTGGATGCTATCTTGTCTAAAATGGTTAAATATTAAACAACGAATCACCTATAATGTTTTGCTGTTCGTGTTCAAAATGAAATACAACATGGTGCCTAAATACCTAGTGTCGACTTTAATTTACATAGGTGACTCGCAGCCATATAGTTTGAGGTCAAATTCTGATTTTAGACTCCAGCAATATAGAGACTCTAGAACTCACAACCAATTACAATATCGCGGTCTTAAATTGTTTAATGAATTGCCTTCAGCAATAAAAAATGAAAAAATATTAATAAAGAGATAATTACATAAAAATATTTTTCTTTTGTTATTAGTTTTCTAAATAAACTTAATTTAAATAGACATTAAGATAAATATCAAAAACTGTAGCAAATTATAATAGTAATTTTTACTAAATAAATATACATACATACATACATAAAATTACTTTATACATCCTTTGTAAGGTCTAAACTGGAGTATGCTGCTTTTATATGGAGACCATACTATGCTATTCATATTTACCGATTCGAGCGTGTACAAAACGGTTTCATTCGTTTTGCTCTGGGTTCCTTAAACTTTTCAGAACCTGTCCCACTATATAATGCACGTTGTTAGCTTATAAATCTTAAAAGTCTTCAAAATAGAAAATATTTTTTTTTTTTACTTTTTGTTTATGATATAATTAGTGGCTCTGTAGATTGTTCAACTCTTTTACAGGCCATTGACTTCAACATTTCCTTAAGATCTTTACGTACTTATGATTTATTTCATATTCATCTAAATAGGACGAACTATGCATCAAATGCTCCTATTGTAAGAGCTTTAACTGAATTCAATTCAATATATAATTCTTCTGTTTTAGATTTTAGTTTATAAAACAATGTATTTAAATCGTTACTGAATTATGTTTATAACTGAATACTTCGCATGTATTTTATTATTGATAGTAATTATTATTAATTTAGTCTGTAAGAATTATTGTTCCATTGACTTAAATGAATAAATGAAATGAAAAAAAAAAAATAGTTTTAAGTTTGTGATTCCTAGTAAAGAGTACTAGTTCAGTTTTGTTCGGATTTACACCTAAGCCTAGCTCATCCGCCCATGAGATATGTTTAAGGCATCCTGAAGGATTTTACACAGTGTATTTGTGAATTTGCCACATGCAATTAGTGCTACATCATCCGCATAGGCAACAGCTCTACAGTTGTTTATTGCTAGATTCCACAGTAGATGAGATAGTACAAACCCTTCGGCGCTCCTTTGCAAACGAACCTATTTGTCTTGGATATACCAAGATTGGAGGTAATGGTTCTGTTTGCCAATAGCGTTTTAAGTAGCTCAACTAGGGAACTGTTAATGCCCAGTTTCAGCAGTTCTGATATAACCATATCTGGATTAACATTATTGAACGCTCTTTCAATATCTAGGAACGCCGTCAGGACGAATTCCTTATTAGGATTTCTCAATACTACCTACTAGTGTGTGGAGTGCAGTTTCTATAGATCTGCCTTTCGTGTAGGCTGAGGTTGAGAATTGGACAACAGATAGGTTTGATGCTGGTTCGAATATGGATTTCTATGAGTCTTTCCAATGTCTTTAAAAGAAAGAAGGAAAGACTTATTGGCCCAAAATCCTTTGGATTCTTCCGGCCTTAGGAATGAAAATGACTTTGGTCATCTTCCAAGCTAGAGGGATATAAGAAAGGTTAAGGCAGCCCTTGAAACTAGCAGAACGTTGTAGTCCAACTGGTGTTATACCATCAGGTCGTGGTGATTTGTAGGGTTTGAAGCTACATATCGCCCAACGAATTTTGGTTTCCGAAACAATCTCCCCAAAAAGGTTTGAAGACCTCTGGGTTTGAACATTTAAGTCCTCTGGAATATGTAAAAAGTTACAAGGGAAGTGTGTGTTGAGTAAGAGGTTTAGAAGCCATCAGGCTTTTTTAAGAGACCTAGCGTACTGGGCGAGGTAGAAAAAATCTTCCTAAGTCTAGATGCTTCTGAGGTCTTTTCTATGTTTCCACAGAAGTTACGCCATGAGTTATGTTTTGCCTCTCTAAACAAACTCTTGTATATTTTAAGTCTAGATTTATATTCGTTCCCTAATTTTTTGGCTTTGTTAAATAAAGTCCTGCAACTATGTGGAAGGGCTTGGATTTCCGTTGACCACCATGGGAGTTTTTTCTTTTTTCTGGGTTTACTAAGTGGAAAAAATATGTCCTGGGATTTATTTAACCCTTCCGTTAAATTTTAAATCAGTTTGTGAATGTTGAGATAGGTAGATGTGCCACAAGTTTTCAGTTATATAAGCCCCAGACTGTGCTTTTAACGTTCCACTAAACCATAATATTTATCTGGAGGCTAACAGTGAGAACAAAATAGTTGAAATTTTCCAGTCAGCGATGAAATCAAAGGCGAAGTTGAAGACATATGCTATGTCCAAGACTTCTTCTATATTCTTTACTTTAAAGGTTGGCTCACAACCTTTGTTACAGATGAGGAGGTTAGTATTTAGAATATATTCAAAAAGTGACTCACCTCGTTCATTTACATCTGTGCTACCCCAGACAGTGCGGTGTGCATTTGCATCACTGCCTATGACTAGCCTTGTTTTGTATACAAAAGCCTGCTCTACAGTTGCCTTTAATAAATACGGTGGTAGGCCATCTGTCATGTCGTGAGCTAACCAGAAGTATCCAGCTTCAATCTCCAGGCTAGCAACGACCGTATCTCGGTCCTTGTAATGAGAAAGCAAAAACAAGTTAAGATTGGTCTTTGTCAAAATGAACGCTCTAGGGTTACTCTTCACATTCGCCACCAGTAGCTTTTATTCTAACATCCTCAGTCCACAGACCCTCTCAGTATGAACTCAGGGTTTCTGTATGAGGACTACAGCATCCAGTATCTGGAATAAGATATTTGCTAAGACAGCATCCACCCACCTCCACTGATCGCGAGGAATTGCCTCGTCCTCCGCCGCCCTGGATTGCCAAAATTCTTCCCCTACCTCCCTTCACAAACTCACTTAAAGACAGAGGTTTGCCGATTGCCTTTTGCGGTTTGGCATCAGACATCTCGTCTAGAGGCCTCTGCCTTGTAGGTAGATATCTCCATTTTTCGGTTTTTTACGAGCAACGGACTCAGAATTTTTGTTTGTTTTGTTTAGTTGTATATCTTCTTCCACTGAGATCCCACGAGAACAGGAAGCATATTCCCTCCCACACAGAGATCCAAGTGCTCGGGTAAGGCTGGTTAATACCGGAGGGCGCCAAGTATCTGGTATGCTCCGTTAGCGATTAGGTTATTTTTATGAACTGGGCCCCCAATGATCCTCAGCACGTATCGTATATCACCTTCATCCAGCCCAAGCAAGGAAAAAAAAGTCCATCCTCACAGAGCCTGTTCCATCTTGGAATGGGGGATTTGCTAACTGAAATATTTTCAGGGCAGACATCTACCAGTACTGGACACTCATGGCTTAGCGATAAGCACCAATGTGTGCTGGCCCGAAGATACCCCAGCCATTTTAGTAGTTACCATACCCTAGCCTAGCTATGCTAGCCAACCTTACAGTCAAGACTTAACTTCCTGGAGAGCTGATACCAGCGGCCACCAACTGTTAGGTCATAGCTACACTTCCACATGTCACTGATTGCGGCAAGACACATATGTGGTATCTGTTAATCATGTGTGCAACGCGCTGGTCCACTAACATAATCAGAGCATGTAGCTGAAACCCAATTATTGGATGCGGAAGTAATGAGATTTTTGTTTTATATGAGAGTCTTACTATATCAAATCGAGCTATTCGGACCCATGCTCTACAAATGAAACGTGAAGGCAAATTGTTGGTGTATTTTCTTCACGTGGGTTTGTTTACGTGAGAGCGAGTCGGGGTGGAGAGGCATCAGTAGGACTCAGTAAGGAGAATTTCGAGTGGGGCACTAGTAATATGCCTTAGGGTGTCTCATAAAAGCTATTTTTAGTGTGGTTCTTAATTTAAAATATTATTTTAAGTAAATTTTAATTTATCATATTTCATTTATCTCATATAAAGATAATTTTAATTAGTAGCTATATTTTTCTTACTTTTAATTTTTTTTTCCTTATAATTCTTTAATTTCTCCTTTCTTATACGATTAAGTATTCTTCCTTTTTGATTTCCTTATTATTTGAAGCTGGTTCCATTCTGGTTATTTTTAGTTTTAATAAGTCTTATGGTGCTAATTTTAATGTAGTTGGTAATTGCAAGTGTTTAGTAAATACTTTATGCAAGCAAAATAATGATTTGAATGTGGTACTTTCTAATGCTAAATTTATTTTCAAAATTTCGTCTGTGGATGAGTTGTGTGTTTCAGAAACGTGATTGAAACGTGAAGTGTCGCACTCTTTTTATAAAATCAATGGTTACAATCTTTTTCGGTGTGATAGAAAATGAAAAAGGAAAAGCTAAAAGCTGAATGATTTGAATTTTTTCATTGCTTGTGGTGACTTCAATGTGAATCTGTTGCTAAATGAGTCCTTAACTGATAATTTCTATTACTATTCTACTACCAGTGGCTTAAAATTAGTGAATTTTAGCCTTCCTTCTCGTTATGGGCCCAACTGTGAACCCAGTCTGTTAGATGTTTGTTTAGTATCAGATACAACACTTCTTTTAAAATTTGATCAAATGATGTTCTTGTCTGATCATGATATGATATTTGACAGTTTCACTACAAGCCTGGGCAAAGCCTCAACAGCTATTTTCTCATATTATGAATACGGGACGTTCTTTTACAAGCCGAATACTTCTCTGACGACTCATTTTTGACGTCGCTGAAGTTTTTTTTTTATGGGCTCTGTATCGAAAAAAAAGATATCAACGTGTTCGAAAAAAAAAATTTTATTTTAGAACAGAGGTGATTTAAATATTGAGAGTTTCGTGATTTTAGGCTTGGAGACTCACTTTCAAAAATTCATAACTCCGGTTTTGTTAACGCTAAAAAATTGATTTTAATTTCATTTTAAAACTGACCTAAAAACTTTAGTAACTTCTTAAAAAATTATTAACAAATTAATATTTTTGTAAGCAATTTAAATGTTGAAATGGATTTGTAGCAATTGTCCCCACCCTGTATCATATTTTTAATATCACAATCGTTTTCTACATTAAATTTCATATATTTAGAAAACATATTTTTTTTAAGGGGAAACTATTATTACTATTAAAAATAAATTAGTTTGTGTCCACGTCCTATCTGCTCGCGGACTATGTTGCACGCCTCATTTTCTTGCCCTATATCGTTTTTCTCTGTCACACGAGCTATTATTCGAAACTCTCTATTACACAGTATTTATTAGCCAATACAACTTTTTATGTAATTAAACATTATTGTAGCAAATAAAATTCTTATTCATTAGGATTCAACATTAGGATTTACGTGTCTAGTACTTTTCATTTAAAAATTTTTATTTTAGTTTTTTTTTTCATGCAACGAGAATCTTTTCGCTTCCAATTCTGGAGGAGAGAATGAAACCAAACACTGAAACTTTAACGTGCCTTTTATCGTCATAGCTTTTCGTAAACGCGCTTACAATCGTTTTTCTTCTTATACATACTCATTATTAGTGGAATAGCATCATGTTATTTTTGGTCAATTTTCTAGCTTTAACAGAACCGGAGCTAAGAATTTTTGAAAGTGAGTCTCCAAGCCAAAAATCACGAATCTTCTTTTTCGATGCAGAGCCCATAAAAAAAATTTCAGCCAAATCAAAAATGTGTCGGTCAATTCATGTCAAAATCCGTACGGTTTGTAAAAGAACGTCCCATACAAGTCAATTGATTTTAGTGAAATAGTTAGTGATTTGTCTAGCAAGAGTTGGAATGAATGTTTGATTTATGATTCAGTTGAACTTAAGTTAAATCTTGCTTTTAGTCATCATGTTCCTCTGCGTACTCTTCAAGTCACTAACAGTGTTAAACCTTGGTTCACGCGTTGAGTACTTCTTGCTATTAAGAAAATAAATAAATTTCTTTCGAAATGGAAATGAAACGGCACTGCTGAAATTCTGAAAACTATAGAAAGGCTCGAAATGAGTATACTTTTTTCCTGTGATTTGAAAAAATTTCTAAACTTAATGCCAAAACATCTTTAGCAAAACATTAACAAATATGAAGTTTTTAGCAAAAAGTCTTTTGAATTCAATTTGGATCCTAATCTGCTAAAAGATTTTTTCCTGACCAGTAGCACACCTAGCTGTACTTCAACTGTAATCAATAAAGGGAACTCCTGAGCTACGTACTAATTTTCTATTTGCCTCGTTTCAATTTCCAACTGTTAGTGAAAACGATGTGCTTAAATGCAAATGTAGTATGCATATTATCAATCAAAATATAACTTGGTCCCGTTTCCCCGAATAATGGAAAATTTCTACATTGTTTCCCATCGCCAAAAAGTCATCTGCTTTATAACGTAAAGCTTTTAGACCAATTAGTATTTTGCCTGCTTTAGGGAAAGCCTTTGAAAGCATAATGCCATATCAAATCACTGAACATATAAATCTAAATAATTTATTGTACCCTTTACAGTCAGGCTTTCGTTCTGTTCATAGTTGCTCCAGGGCTGTAATAAAAATAATTGATTACATTAAGGTATTTTAAGATCAAAATTTTTTTGCTCTCCTCTCTCTTATTGATTTTTCGAAAGCTTTTAATTTGGTAAAACATGGTCTACTTAGTGATAAAATAAAATAAAAGGGGGTGTGCTTTAGACCAAATGACTCAAGTAGCTCCTAGTTAGCTCCTTCTATGTATATATATTTATTAATTTATTTATTTAAATCTATGGACAATTATCCTTCCAGGCTTAGCACTTAACTTAAAATATTATGTAATAGTGAGAACTAGGAATACGTATTAATTGATATTCAACGAAGATATAACAGTACTTTTAAAAGCATCCTTAGGAAAACAAAAGTCTAAATCCGAATTGCTATATATTTTATTTAAAGCTAAATGAACTCTATTTAATGGCTCATTAATAGCGTAGTTAGTTCTAAGAATATTTATGCAGAAATAATCAAAATTTCGAAAGGACCTTGATGGAACATAAAACGATAGTAATTCAAGAAGCTTTTCACAGATAATATTACCATTTATCAGATCATAGATGATCATTATACTGTGTAGTAATCTTCTAATTTCAAGTGTGGATAAATTTATAAGCATACACCGGGCTTTGTAAGACGGAACAGGCTCCGAAAAATTTAATGAGTGCAAGGCAAATTTTAGAAATCGTTTTTGAACACATTCTAAACGCTTTATATGCACCGAATAAAATGGGTTCCAAATAAACGATGCATATTCGAGATTGGATCTAACAAATGACGTGTATAGCTGTTTTAAAGTGTAAGGATTAGAAAATCCAGCACTATTTCGCTTAACGAATGCCAAAAGTGAGTATGCTTTGGGAACTATGCGATTCAAATGTACATTAAACTTAAGCCCTGGATCGAATATAACACCCAAATCCCGTATTTCGTCAAAACGGACTAATTTCATATTATCAATGTAGTATTCAACTAGAAAAAGAAAATTTATTTTAGAGAAAGTAACTAGAAAACATTTATTAATATTCACAGATAAATTGTTGTACTTAAACCAAGAGTAAACGTTATTTAAATCAGACTGAAGTAAGACATAGTCAGATGGCTCCTTTATTTTAGAAAAGACCATCAGCATAAAGTATGAACTTTGCAAATTTGAAACATTTAGAAATGTCATTGATGAAAATTATGAAAAGTAAGGGGCCAAGGATACTACCCAGGGGCACCCTAGATGTTGCAAAAGAAGGTTGAGACTTCATATTCTCAATGACAACATAGGATACTCGATTAAAAAGATATGATCGCAACCAAGAGAGAAAAACTGAGTGAAATCCAATTTTGGCAAGCTTGAGTAATAATATATTATGAGGTAATTAGTCGAAAGCCTTAGCTATATCCGAGTAGATAACGTCTACTTGATAACGCTCCTTAAACGTAGATATGCAGTAATTGGTAAATACAGCGAGGTTAGTTGTGGTAGACCTACCAGACACAAAGCCATGCTGATTGGGACAAATAATGTTTTTTACTGTAAAGTAAATTTTATCTTTAACAATTTTTTCGAAAAGTTTCGAGACATTTGTCAACTTTGAAACGGGCCTATAATTCTGAACGTCATGTTTATTACCAGTCTTAAAAACAGGTATAATATGAGAAATTTTCTACTTTTCAATGAAATCACCAGAGCTAAGCGACTTATTGAAAATATAACTAACGGTTCTGAAATTGTGTGCATACATTTTTTTTATCAAAAAAGAACATTGGCCATCCAAGTCACATTTATTAGAGTTTTCAAGATGAGCAATAGCAGTTTCAACATCTACAGGAAGTATTGTTAGACTACCAAAATCCAAAGCACAATCTACATTATCAGTTACCAAGTTACCAGAGAATGTCATGTTATTATTAAAATTTGAGCTGAAATAATTGGGAAACAGTGATACTGTATCAGCTAATGAATATGATGTAATATCATTATAAAAACTGAAAGATGGAATATATGAGGAACCTTTTCTGTTTTGAATATAACTCCAAAAAGAGTTTGCATTCATTTTTATTCGATTTTCAATACCTAGAACATATTCCTTGTAAAGAAATTTGTTCAATAAATTAAATTCACGCATATAGTGCAAATATTTTGCCTTGAATTCCGGGTTACTAGTACATTTAAACTCATTAACAAATTTATTTCTTAATTTTTTTAATTTTTTTAATCCCTTTGTATACCAGGGAAGCTTATAGTTTTTGTTTTCGAAACGTTATGTTATTCGAAAAAATATTTAAAAGATTTTCAAGAAAAGTTCCAAAACAATCCGAAGCATCAAGGCCAGCAAAAAGCAGTTATAAAATTTCTGTTCACGACTACTAGATTTCAAAAAATGGTAAAATTCAATATTAAAAGCTAGCGTGAAATGATGAGTGTTCGACTCCGAAAACGGAAACGGGCAAGCTTGTAACTCAAATTTGAGAGATTTAGTGAAAAAGACTAAATCTAAGTTTTTAGATAGTTTATTCAACACTGTGTTGATTTGTACTAAGTCCATACTGAAAAAATTGTCCACAAAACACATTAACATCAGCTGCAGGAGACCAGTTTAACTTGCTCAAATTGAAGTCACCAACCACGCAAAAATGTTCACGATTTGTAGTATCAGTAGACAAAGATGATATATTATCTACGTGAGCATTCTATATATCAGGCGAACTGATAGGCGGAATATATGAAGCACAAACTGTTAAATTACCATTGGGAAGGTAAACAGTAACGCATATTTGATCCAAAATACCATCCAGGTCGTTTATGCGAAGAAGCGAAGAACGCAGATTTCTTTTGATTATAATAAGTACTCCACTTCCTCTGAAACAACTAGTGCGTAGTACATTTCGATATTTCCGATAAATTTGAAAGATATTGGGATCAGCAATTTCCTCATCAAAGAAATCTTCACTAAGCCATGTTTCGACAAAAATTATTACGTCATAGTCACTCTTAGAACAGAATTTAATTTGGTACGCATACCAGACAAGTTTTGAAAATATAAATGAAGATTTTTGTTTGAATTATTTGCATTATTTTTAGTTATTGCAAATTTTCTTCGGGAGCACTTTTTTGTACTAAAAAACAGAACGGACGAACACGTACTCCAAGTGGCCAAATATCTGGATTGAACATCAATTCATAATAGCATGCTGGAATGATGAGCTTGAAATTTACTCTTTTCAATTTGCTTTCATCTGCATCTTTTTTCACCAGTCGAACACATCAAATGAAGTGTTTTTTCAATATGAGCATGAGTTGCAATGTATTCAATTACACTTCCAGCGGAAACAGATGGTGCAAATGTGAAGAGAGATGGAGAGCTTTCTTTTGAACAATAACGCTTAGATCATTATTAATACTTTTCCAACAACAGAATTAGAATTTTTTTTGTTGTCTATTTCGTTTTCTTTATTGCACATTCTGCCATTCAGCAGAAGAGGCATCAGCAACAGAAGGCAGTGAAGAGCAAGTATCAGAATTTAAACGTGGGGAGAAATTTATAGAAGGAGATGCAAGTCGATTTTCAGTTTCGCGAATAATTCAGTCTCCATCATTAACAGGCGGCAGTAAAACATGAGGCGAAGAAGAAATAGCACTAGTAACATTAGAAGTAGCAGCAGTTAAGAGAATATTTTCGTTTGTTTTGGTCTGTGAAGAAGGATACACGGAAGATGAAAGAACAGAAGCAGAAGTTATGCTGATATCATTAATGGCAGCAATATTGCTTTTGTTGTTACACAAAACAAGAGCTTTGAGCTCACGTATTTCAGCAACTGAAGTTGAGATCATGTCAAACAAGTTGTTAGTGGAATTTACACATGATGCACAATTTGAACAGTGAGAACAACGCATACTCTCAAAAACAATGCAGTTATCTTGCTGCGAGAGGGTAGTCGCAGTTTTATTTGCGTAGATTTTATCCATGTTGTTATTTACCCGCTGATTCTGCCTAGGCTGCACCATGGTGCAATAACCAAGGTGTAGTAATTATGACACTTCTCTCATAATTTTCTGGGTATCGGCCATTAATAGATTCACATTGTCATTTATCTTAGATTCGATTTTATTGTGTTTCGTTTTCTTTTTGACTTATCGTTTTTTTGATTGTTGGGCCCGTTCAGCAACTTCAACATTTTTGAATCGCTTTAAACAACTTTTTACTGAGAGGTTTTTGTATTAAGTTTTTCAAAGCTCCGATGCGAACAAAAATTACGCTAATTAGTGCAGCGGGTTACAATCTGACAGTGATAAATCTTTTTTGTTATTAAAAAACAAGAACAGCGACTAAATTTATCTGAATTAAAGCTGTTTGCTCAATACTTGCAGCATATCGTTCAGAGAGTTTTCAATACCATTATGCTTAAGTGCAGCAATTCATCAAAGCGCTTAACTTTGCTGAACGGGCAATTGATATGTCAAGAATGTCAACGTTAAAGCAAATAGGCGATCTACTCTCACGCTCTCAAATGGCTTCCACTTCAGTACGCATTGGCTCTCCCTAATTACTACACCTTGGTTATTGCACCATGGGCTCCACAAACTGTTCAGTTTGTTGATGTTTTTGTTGATGTTCTTTTGGCTGAGGCTCTTTCTGTTGTTGCTGATGATTTTGTTGTTGACTGAGTTCATTAGAGGACGATAAGAGAGAAATCTCAGCAGTTTTAGCAATTATTGATGCGCTGATAGATTTAGAAAATCGAGGTGGAGAGTGTTGAAGAGAACATCGTCTAGTTGAAGTGCAAGATTTGTACTTATATTTTGTATTAGTCGTCTCAAAAAAGTTTATGTCACACGGTCTACTACTGACACAAGTGCAATGGTAGAATTCTTTACAGATCTCACACTGCACCTTTTCATGTCCACGATCAACTATCAACCCACAAACGCACGGCATTTCTTATAATGAAATTATAACTAACATTTTTTCAAATTGGAAAACAGATTTAATGAAAATTTCAGAATGCAGTAAAAAAAACACGTCCGATCACTGCAAAGTCAGTTCAAGAACTGACTACTATATATGTATAATATATACATGTATATACATATGCATTTATTATTTTTCTACAAATATTTAAATTTTCTATCTGTTTTCATTTGAAAATTAATATTTTTGAATAGATTTTTTATTTTTATTCACTATTTTTATTTTTTTTCAGTATCGTATACATCAGTTAGTTCTGTGGTTGATTGTAAGACCGACACAATAGGCTTATGGTATGAAAAATAAGATACTGATGTTTACGAATGAAAATTTGAAAGACATCTAGAGAAACTGCATCGATTGTTGTTCTATGTCTTGTAGTAGGCTCATTTCGGTTATTATTCATTTGTAGCTCTAATTTATCATGTAGAAAGCTTACCAAGAGTTGTCCATCTTCGGACGCGAAATTAACATTGAAATCTCCTTATAGTTTTCTCCTAATTCATCAGAGCCTATTATTGCACAATACTCACAAGTACATACATGCATATGAAGATACAAATCTATCTGCAAGAGCGTAATTCGCAGCTAGAAGATGAGCAATCTATTACAGAAAAATGTATAGAATCATTTTACACAACAACAACAATAAAAATCCACTAATCCATCTATGCATCAGTGCAAGCGCCTTACCCTGCAGTATATGATGTAAAATATGCGAAATTACAGGAAAGCTAATGTCAAATATGCAAAATCACAGTTGCATTACTGGCTGATTAGAAGTACGCCTGGGTTCTTAGCTTAATTTTATTTTTAAAAAGCACTGACTACACTCTAACTGACTACTGGCTACTAGATGCCGCTAGTCGTAGTTCTTTCTCTTTCTATCATCTGCCTGTGAAAGTTCTTAGCTTAATTTTACTTTTTAAAAAGCACTGACTACACTATGACTGACTACTGACAACTAGATGGCTCTAGTCTTTCTTTCGACTTCCGTTTGCAATTTCCCCAACACACTTTTCAGCTAAAACTCTGTAAAGAAGTTTTACTTCAAAAATACTTTAGTTTCAGTGGCAATGCAGTAAAGTTGATGTCAAACTATTTAGAAGAGACATAGCAACTTGTTATGATAGGTAATTGATTTCCATCTACTGGTGTTCCTCAGAGATCCATTTTAGGTCAGCTATTTTTCTCTATTTTTGTTATGGATGTTTTTAATGTTTGCAGATATGCTTGAATTCATGCATATACTGACGATATACAAACTTCTCTCTCAAGACCTATTGAGCGTATTGGAGATTTATGCTATTGGCTGAACTCTGACCTGTTCTCACTAAGCAGATGGGCTGTTAACGACTTACTGTTTATTAATCCCAGAAAGTCCAAAGTACTTTCAATTATGAGAACAGAACCTTGCCTTAATAATTTACCGCCTATGTTCATTGGAAGTGTTCAGCTAGATTTTATCAACAGAGATAAGAACTTTGGTTTTATACTTAACTCTAAGATAAACTGCTCCAACCATGTCAATTGGAAAAATATATGGGATTTTGCAAGTCTACGCTCTTCTTTAAGCTTTACTCCTATTGAAACTAGATGCAGACTTGTCATACAGCAGTAATTTCTTTAAATAAATATCTTTATGGTGCACATTAGTTAGCCCATACATTGCCATTAAGTAGGGGCATTCTTGGCTCATGAATAATTTATGTATTCGCAACCTTATTTTTCTTGATAAACTTATTTTCTCTCGTAAACCCGAATATCTGTTTGAGAAACTAAGTTTTCCTCGATCAAATAGGTGTTTACATTTTACTATACCTAGGCACATTCACCTTAACAGCACAAGATACTTCCCATTATTATTTACTTATTATTATTTATTATTTATTATTTATTATTTATTATTTATTATTCATTATTTATTATTTATTATTTATTATTTATTATTTATTATTTATTATTTATTATTTATTATTTATTATTTATTATTTATTATTTATTATTTATTATTTATTATTTATTATTTATTATTTATTATTTATTATTTATTATTTATTATTTATTATTTATTATTTATTATTTATTATTTATTATTTATTATTTATTATTTATTATTTATTATTTATTATTTATTATTTATTATTTATTATTTATTATTTATTATTTATTATTTATTATTTATTATTTATTATTTATTATTTATTATTTATTATTTATTATTTATTATTTATTATTTATTATTTATTATTTATTATTTATTATTTATTATTTATTATTTATTATTTATTATTTATTATTTATTATTTATTATTTATTATTTATTATTATTTATTATTATTGCAACTTGCATAGTATAATAACAATTCAAAATATATTGCTTAATTATTAACAATTCAAGTAGGAATACATTTAGTTACAATAATAAACTACATTTTGTTGTTCATAGGGACAAGTGGCAAATGCAGTTATACTTAGATACAAAACTAACAGTATTAAAATAAAGTTTAAGTGTGGGGCATTAAAAACAATTTCAAACATACTAAAAAAAATAAAAATTTCAAAAAAAGAGAAAAAATAGAAAAACATTTTCCTTTGTATAACAATTAAAAATTGAGAGAGAAAAAAACCAATTTGTTTAAATTTGGTAAGAAGTAAAATATACATCAATGATGAGGATACCATATAGTTTTTATAAAATTTTAATAAAATAGAAGCCGTGCAGATTATTGAACGATTGCCCGATTATTCAACAATCAACAGTAAACGATAAACGTATTGATATTCAAGACCAAATAGCCATTGTTTCACCTCCTTAAGGAAAACACCTTGATTACGAAGACTTCTTATGCAGTCCGGAAGCCGATTAAAAATCTTAGAAGCTACGATTGGAAAAAAACGGAGAAAATGGTGCGAGTTATGATTGATTATATATGTTAAGTGGCAATTATTCGTTCTTAGTTCATATTCCGAACTATTTCTGATATGGAGATATCCACTACGAATAAAAAATATTTTCAAAACATTAAAAAAATAAAGATGTTTTAGCGGCAGTATATTCATTTTACGAAATAACGGAAGACTGCTCATTATACGACATTATACGTATAGCGTGCTTTTGGGCATTCAATAAAGGACTTATTTTTCAAAAATTAGTTCCTCCCCAACTTACTAATCCATATTGGAGTTTGGACTGGAAAATGATATAGTAAATACAAGACAGAAGCTTCTTATTACAATATTTTCTTAATAGGTAAAGTTGCCTGGTAGCGGCCATTAAATACTTTTTTAAGGCAATGGTGTGATAATTTCCAGTCTATTATCACTCCAAGGTACTTGAAAGATTTAACCCAAGCTATTTCCAAGCAATTAGTATGACAATCACGATACTCATAATAGGTTCTCGCAGAGTAAGATGAGGAGCAAGTTCCACTGTCGCTTATATACTTTTTGCAGTTAAAGCAATGAAATGTTAAGTTTTCAAAATTGCGTTCAGTTCCAGAAATACTGAAGTATAGTCTTAAGTTTAGTCTTATCACTTAAAACAAGCTTATGAGCTGAAAGCCAGTGTCTTAGTATGCTAAGGTCATTATTTATGTCTGCAGTTAAATTATGCAGCGATTCACTTGAAAAAGTGAAGGCCATATCGTCGGCGAACGCAATAGTTTTGCTAGAGAAATTTTGTGTAAAAATTGAGTTAATAAAGATTAGAAATAGTATAGGACCAAGGGCAGAACCTTGAGGTACACCTATTTTGATGTCCAAGAAACCACTAAAAATATGGCCAATTTTAACTCTTTGCTTTCTCCCTGAAAGATACGACTGAAACCAATTAAACATAAAGCCTCTAAAACCGCATTTGAACAGTTTACCCAACAGAATATTGTGATCAACAGTATCGAAAGCTTTGGTAATATCAATGTAGAGCGCCGCAGAAGCTTTTTTCTGATTCAGCCTAGCGCTGACGTTGTTGCAAAAATTTATCAATGCTTAATCTGTTGAGTTACCTCTACGAAAACCGAATTGGCATTCGTTAAAAAATTTCGTTTTGTTTAAAAAGTTTATCATCCTATTTTTTACACATATTTCAAAAATTTTAGAGAACACCCACAGAATAGAGATAGGCCTTTAGTTGTTAATGTTAGTTTTACTGCCTTTTTTATATAAAGGAATGACCTCAGCTTTTTTGAGATCATCTGGAAATAATCCAACAAACATACTTTTATTGAATAACTCACAAAGGACGTCAGCAATGAAAAGTGCAATTTGTTTTACAAAATTATTAGATAGACCATTTTCAGTATGTGAATTCGAATTTTTTAGAGATTTAATTATTCTGTATATCTCTAATGACGAGATAGGCTTAAAGAAAAAACTATGTTGTGATATAGGTTCATTTGACAAACAATTACAAAAGAAATCATTGTGATTACTATTTGATACCACATTGCTAACTATTTCAGCAAAAAACTTATTAAACGCATTTACTTTCCCTCTAGTATCCGAAATTGTCTGGTCATCTATATTCAAATTACCCAATTGTTCATTAAAACAGTTTTTATTTAATATATTGTTGACGATATGCCATTCTTTTTTAATGTTACCTTGAGCTTTTAAAAATTCATTCGAATAAAATTTATTTTTACTAGCTTCACACTCTGCAGCGATTTCCTTACACATTTTTTTATATCTAGTTTTAAGTGAAACATTATTAGGATTTTTAGTAGTTTTTTTGAATAGCCTATTTTTCAACTGCATTTTTTTTATTAACTCAAATGATATCCAAGGTTTGAATTTTTTTAACTTCTGGTCACTGACCTGAATCTTTTTTGAGCCATTTCTGATGTGGTATAATAAAATATGATTGAATAAAACAGATGCTTTTGTCGGATCCGGTTCCGCACAAACGTTTTCCCAGAATTCATAAGCTAAGCAATTATTAAGAGATCTAAAATCTGTTTTTATAGAGTAGGAATCATAAAAAGTATACTCATTTTTAGGTTTTTCAATGTTTTCAAAATTAAGAAAAGTCATGCAGTGATCGGAAATATCGAAATGTGCCACGGAGCTACATAGTGAAATGTTAGAACGACCTAATCTTACAAATATGTGATCAATACATTAAGCAGATACATCAGAAATTCTTGTGGCTTCAGTAATGCACGATTCAAAGCCAAGAGAAGATAGTAGCAATAAATACTTATCAGAAAAATCAGAATCAACCAACAGATTCAAATTTATATCTCCAACTAGGACAGCATTATCAAATCTGTCATTAGATAATAAGGCATATAACTCATTTAAAAATAACTCACTTGCAGATTTATGAAACCTATAAATGCAGTAGAAATTAAATAGTTCTTTATCTATTGTGCAATGAACTTTTAACACATCAGCACTGCCTAATTGAATCGAATCACTAATGCAATCATAATAGTCCCTTACAAAAACGGCTACACCTCCGGAAGCATAGCTACTATTACAATTAGCAATAAATTTGTAACCAGGTATTGAAAAAAGCGATATCTTCTTTAAAAATCCATATTTCGGTTAGGAATATGAAGTCAGGCATGTTCTTGAAAGAGTCAAGATGTAGAATTAAACTGTCGAAATTTTTCTTAGACGTCTTATATTTTGATTTATAATATAAAAGCTATTGGAACTAGTTTCAACGGAAGAAATTCTGTCAAAATTGACGTTCTTGCATTGTATATGATTGATTTGAGTATCCATATTGACGTTATAAAAATGTAAAACTAGATAAGTAAATCAATAAACAAAACAAAAACTAGATTACTTTCTTTAGATCCTCAAAAGAATCATTAGCAACAACATCAGCGTTTTCCGTTTTCCGCATTAAAAATTTACCATTGTTAATCCAAAGGAACTTATATCTTTTTTCTTTTTTTAATTTGCAACAAGAGTTATACAAATTCCTTTTTTCATTCGAGAAACTTTCATTAATATATATTTTACCAATCTTATCAGCATTACTAAAAAGCCTTGTTGTAAGATTTTTTCTATTTTTGTACTTCTCTCTCATTACTCTTAATTTAGTCAAAAGAGAAACAAATTTTATGCATAAAATATTTAGGGTCGCATTCGTCGACTCAGAACCACTGGCTTTTTTAATTTTTTTAACGAAGCAGTTATCAATTTGCTCATCATTTATGTTTATATTCAAGCCTTCGGTAAACAATTTCTTCGCGCAATCCAATGCATTACTCTGGTTGAGATCAGGAACACCAACAATTTCAATAGATTTTTCATTTCTCTGATTTTTTAAATATTCTATTTCCTTCTGCAGGTAGTTGACCTTTTTTATTAGATCATTTTTTTTCTTCTTGAAGAGTATGAATCGTAGAGAGAGTTTGCGCTTGCATGTTTTTTATAGTCATTAGTTCGTTGTATACAACATCCAACGTAATCAAACAACTATCCGACTGCTTTGCTTCGTTCGATGTTTGCAGCTGATGAGATAGTTGTTGTTGTTGTGAAGTTACACCGGTCGAACATTTAACATCATGAGCAGTTAAAGTAGGCAATAATGCAATAATTTTCTCGTTGTTAACGGCGCATGGCAGAGCAGGAGAGATTGGTGGAGAGCGAAAAGTAGCAATCGACGTTCGTCTTGAACTCAAACGTTTTTTGCATTTGAACTTTGTATTGTTCACCTGCATATATTTTATTTCACTGTCTTTCAAGTTAACACAACTGCCATGGTAAAAGTCATTGCAAATTGTGCATTTAATTTTTGCCTGATTATGTTCAACTTTATGTTTTTTTCTTTTTTTTCGATTCAAAGTTGATTATTTAAAGCGATTTTTAACAACAGCAGCAGCACTTAAATTCGAACACGTCTAGTCCCCACGAAAACACGAACGAACTTCAATTAGCACTATTTGACTTTGCAATGCTTTACCTAACATGTTAAGATAAATAACTTTAGGAAGCAGCTTCAAGCGCGCCATTCGTGATCATTTTTCAGAATCTTGATTTTAACACCTTATCTTTGAGTTTGTTTTATTTTCTATCAATATATATATATTTCTTTTTTCTCTTTCTTCTCGTCTTATATTTTTACGTTACACAAGCAAATGTTTATTGTTATATTTTTCCACTGATGTACTATAAAAGGCTAGGTCTTACTGTACTACCCTAATTAAATAAGTAAAGAAATAAAACAAAAATGTCTTCGCAGTGACAAAAATTAACTTGAATTCTGCCATCTGAAGGATCTCTAGCCCTGTTCAAAATCATCTACCTGCTAACCCTCAACCATTATGCATCTATAGCTCCTACTTCTGCATATTACAATGATTCAAGAGTTACAAAATCTGGTACTATTACTAATACCACGGCTACTACTGGTACTATAATAAGTGCATCGTCTTATTCAATTGTACCTAAAATCTTGAAGCGTTGGCTCTGATGAAGTCCATTTTTGCTTTGAGATTTGCTGCTGACTCAACTGTGGAAGATATGCTCTTTCATATAAACCCTCAGCTTAAGTCAAGTAACTTAAATATAACTGTTTTTTAAATTTAACTTCTCGTATACAAGGTATACTTCTTCGTTTAAAATAACCTTGCATTCGCATGTTTTCAAAAAAGTAGTTATAGTTCGTCTTTTTGGCCGAATAATTCATTAATTCTCGTAACGCCAATCAAAAAACTAAGTTCAATAAAACAATAATTAATTCAATAAAGCTTAACCTTTTATTGGTTAGTCATGATTTCGAATACCATTTCCTCTGTTTCACAGAAACTTGGTTAAAGCCTAGCGCACTGGATTCTGAAATACTTGCAAGTAATTATACTATTTACCGTAAAGATAGAACTAGAATCCCAAATATTACAACTAAAGGTGGAGGTGTTCTGATTGCTGTTCGATCATCATTCCTTTCTGAGGAAATTATCCTCACAGAAGCAATGAATATTGAGTTTTGTTGCATTCTTGTAAAACTTGAGCTTCTTATCTTAAATTTTACGTGTTCGTGTATACCACCTCAATCTTCCATTGAAATTTATAATACTCACTCGCGGCTTAAATACAATCTATTCCAATTTTGAATCTAATGGACGTCTCAAAGTCACTGGCGACATTAACTTGCCTAACGTTTCTTGGAGTTGCTGCTCTCAAGAACCAACTAAATTGTTTCCTGCAACTGATAACACGCTACACAGTGAGTTCTTATATCTACGCATGGTCTTTACTAATTGAATCATGTGGAAAATCATAACTCTCGAACTGTTGATCTTATATTTTTTTATGAACCTGATGTCATCCAGCTAACAAGATCCGCTCCCTTAGTGTTGCCTGAAGATCTACATCATCCAACCCTTGAAATTATACTTGAAGTACCATTCAAAGAATATAAGGAGCGTTCTCCCGAAATACGCAAAGTTTTTAATTAAAAAAAAAATTTACTTTGCTTGTCACTTAACAATGATAATTTAACTTCAGATAATCTTGATATTGCAGTGCTTGCTTTCAACAAATTTATTCACCTATGTTTTGAATCATCTGTGCCTAGACATTCAAATAAGACTATGTCAGGCCCTTGCTGGTTTATTTCTGAAATTAGAAAACTATGAAATCGAAAACCTAAACTTTATAAAAAATATAGAACTTCCTCATATATAACTGATTTTATCAATTACACTCGAATCAGATATAAGTACCAACATCTGAATAAATGTCTGTATAAATCTTATATTTTGAAAGTTAGTGAAAGAACTTCATTAAAGTTGAACGAAAATGTCGTTCTTCCCCTCTAACATGAAACACCATGACCTTGTTTCTAATAACGATGAATGACTAGCGATCTTTTTGCAGAATTTTTTAGGTCTACATATTCTTCAAAGTCGTATAATGATTCATATTATCCATTTAAGGTAAAGCCTTGTCTAGTTAGTCAGCCCACTATCAGTCTTGGTAATGTGCAGAAAAGTCTTAAAGATACAAAATCATCATTTAAAGCTCGTCCAGATGGTATTCCCTCCTATATTTTAAAAAATTGTCATAATGAACTTGATCTTCAGGTTTATTTACTTTTTAAGTATTCCGAACTCCTCGGATATTTCCCATGCACCTGGAAATCTTCACATATAATTCCTTTGCATAAATCGGGAAGTAAATCGTAAGTAAGTAATTACCGTGGGATCGCAAGGCTAAGTGCATTTCCAAAAATGTTCGAAAGAGTCACTATTCCACAAATTGCACACAACGTTAATTGAATTTATGACTATTAGCCAATTTTCAAATGGTATCCAAACTGATGTAATCTACATTGATTTTAGCAAAGCTTTTGATGTGGCTAATCATAAACTGTTACTGAAACTGTCTCTAACTCTTTTTCCCATAAGTTACTTACCATTTCTTACCCAAACATATTTGAAATCATTCTGCTTTTTTCTTTTTTGTGCAATCTTTGAGTTATTTTTACAATTAAAAATTTTTGAAGTTTAACTATTTCTATTTTTAAATTTATTTAACGACCAAAATACTTGAATCTTGATTATTTGTACTTTCGCTTTTATTAGCAATCATCGATTTATTCTACTGAAATTTGTGTGCCTCTGCGGTAGATAGAACATTAAGAGAACAGTCAATTGCATTTTTAATTCCTTTGTTCGGAACACCGACAATTTCAATGCTCACTTCACTTTGAAGAGCATTTACCTTTTCCACTAACTCTTTTTTATCTACTTCCAAAGAATGAATAAGAGAAAACAATATTGCATTATCGGGACTGAGCGCTGTGATTTCATCGAAAACGCTTTCTAATGTGATTTCAGTGTTGCTTGCTTAGGGGCCATCCATAAATTACGTGACCGATTTGGGGGAATGGGGGGGTCATGAAAAATACTACGAAAAGTAACGACGGAGGGCGGAGGATTTCGCGAAATACTACGTGACTTCAAATTGTAAAAATATAAATTAGTTTTCAAAATCAACGTCCAGATTAAGTAGTAAATTAAGAATCTCCATCTATCATTCAAGCGTATAGAGTATTTTCACAGCAATATATATTTAATGTATACAAACTTAAGATGCATAAGAACGAGATAGCAATAGTCCCTAGCGATCGACGCGTGATCCGGTTTGAAAATACTATAGTATTATATTTAGATTTTAAGTGAGATGGCGTTACTATGCAGTACAATAATTATTTATTTCCGCGAAATTATAAAATGCATGTTTATACTTGTATGTTAGGCATTTTAACGATTTGTTTGTTTATGTAGCTCAATTTGCGTTGATCCGTATGTGAATTTATGTCTTATATAGAATTAGTAAGATATATTTATTCTATATGCATATAGAACTTTCATGTTCAGTACTTTTAGTGCAAAAACAACAAAAAAATTACAAATGCAAAATGCATTAATTGTTGGAGAATAACTCCAACACGTGTAAAGGAACAAAAAAATGGGCAACCAGCTGCTTATACTAGTTTCAGTGATAGCTACGTCACATCTTCAGTAAATTTTGTTAGCCGATGTTGAAGAGTCTGCAAACACATTTTATTCAATTTTTCGCATTGACCAGTTAAGAATCATAGCGAAAAACACAAACACTGTGCGACAAGACTCTGCATTCTTTCTCCCTTTATGTAAAATGTAATGTTTTATGTTTAATATTGTCAATAAACCATGTATTTTATTTTAAAATTCATTAGTAGAAAATATTTTTAAAAATCATGCTGCAACGTAATTACATAGGAGGAGGGAGGGGGGGTTAATAGAGTAAAGTCATGAATCGTCACTATAGGGGGGGTAAGGGTTAAAAAAAAGGTTTTTTCGGTCACGTAGTTCATGGATGGCCCCTTATTGCTGTTGGTTATATGTTTGCTGTGTTTGTTGTTGTTGTTGCTGCTGCATAAGAGAACTCTAGAGGAATAGTTGTGGCTGAGCTGAACAATCAGAACCACTTGCATGTTGACTTTGTGCGAATTTTTGTTTATGACTAAGCTGCTGCAGTTGTACAGGTTGTTGTTGTTTATGTTGTACACGCAGCAGGCTTTGTTATCATTTGAGTTTTGTTTTTCTGCTATTTTTTGACAAGTAAGCCGCTGCTGTTGTTGTGGTGCGGATTTTTGTAGTTTTTGCTGCATACGAACTAGGCTTAGCTTATTAGCTAAGTTTTGTAATTCAGTTTTTTGTTTTAATACTTTCTGTTTAAAGTTTTTTTGTTGACATCTATCAGCTGTAAAAGAGCAAGTTGTGTCCTCTGGACTTTGTCTCTCAGTTCGCGCAGCTTTGTAAAGTGAAGTCGTTGGTGGAGAACGAAATGTATAATACGCATTTTTTTAAAATTCAGTGGCAGTGAATTTTATCGTCTCTGCGATTATTTCGATCGATTTGATTACCCCATACACGGGATCATAGAAATTTTAAAATTTAAATTTAGTATGTAATTAAATTATGATTTTTTTTTAACATTAACAAAAACCGTGTTAACCTCACGACGATGCGATATATAATTTCATTGTGAAAAAAACAGCAACAGCGCTAGATAGAAATCAAAATAAATCACCATGCAGTTTAATTTTCTGCGTATCTGGTTGCATAGACTAATCTAGACCGGAAACTCTTGTTCTTCTTCTCACGTATTGATTGTCAAAAAATTTTGAGATACAAAGGTATGGTATGTTAACAAATCAATTTGCACGGAATCGTACCTGATTTGTGGGCGTTTTTTGGGTAAACGTGAATTTTTCAGGGAAATTTGATATTGTCTATGATGAAATTGTTTAAATTAATAAAAACATAAATTGTGTACATATAACAGAATTATTTGGTTGTTGTTTAGTTTTTGAGCTTAAGGTCAGGTGATATATGGAAAAAATAACATTAGAAAGTCGGTAATCTCATATTTCTGTGCGAAATTATTCTTTGAGATGTCCTAAAACAATGTCTGTCAACGTGAGCATTAAGAAGAATTCAAGCTTTTGTGTTTATTTATGCGTATGAAGATATCCATATAAGCATATTTGTACACTTTTACTGGTTAAGGGTTAGTTTGCGGTACAATAACGATTTATGCCTGAAACAATTCATTGTGATTTTGTTATATTTATTGATTAATTATAAATTGTAATATTTTAAAATTTTCTTGTTAACTGCATTTCTCGAAAAATGTCAGTTTGAACAAAACATTACGGTTCATAGTTTTGACATAGTAATCCATTTTTAACGCTTACAGTGAACAAAAAAAGTTTAAGTACAGTCCGTATTTAAATATTCGTGGCTTAAAATTCACAATTTAACATATCTTAATCTGTAAATTTTGTTCAATTTATGTATGATGAAACTGTTTAGCTTAAATATGTTGATACGTGTAGCCCGTCACTTATTCCGGGAATTGTATATACACAAAAAACTAAAGAATAGGCTTAAATCCACACCAAAAAAGTTTACGTACATGAATTTTCCTGTTGTTTTGATATCGATTTTCTTGCGAATCTAACGGTGATCGTATATTTGCTAATCACTATAATTCGTATGCTTGCGTTTTGTTGCATTAGAATTTCATTTCTGTATCAAACGTTACAGTAAATAGTCAAAATGGGTCGAGGTAACGAAATTCCATTAGAAACACGCAAACTTATTTTAAAACTGTACCTAGAGAAGAAAGGTGCTCGTAAAATTGGCAGAATAATCAACAGGCCTCTTTCCAGTGTCCAGACAATAATAAATTCTTACGGAAATTCCGGAAGTTTACAGGTAAAGGCACGCTCAGGTCGACCGATGGCGCTCAGAAGGTGTGGAGAAAACCCAATGAGGCCTTAAACATAAAAAATGTGACTCCAACTATAAAACACGAAAACACGATGTACTTAAACTTTTTTTGCTCACTGTATATGTTTTCGATTAAGTGCTACTCTGGTCTCTTCATATAACGTGTGGAAACACTGTGACTGGTTATTGTTGAAAGTTACTAGATGACGCTCATTCAAAGAGATTTTAGCCGCGTGTATGTGCAGTCCCCTAATGTTTGCTTTAGAATCAGATTTTTCCCGAGAATATCAATTTTTTCGAAAACTACTTCTCGTAGTGCATATATTCTGGCAAGTTTTAAATGTATTTCAAAAAAGATAAGTCAAGTTAACTAACAACATAACTACCTAGGAGCAAGGACATTTATTTTTACTAAATATAATTAATGAACGAGTTTGACTGAAAATTATGTAAAAATAAGCTGTTTGCACGTGAGATAGTAAACTTTTTTGATGTTTGTACAGACAAATAATGTTTCAGTTCTGGCACCTATCATATAAGAGCAAACTTAAATATATATACTGCACCAGCAAAAAATATTTAGCTTTCAATTACAATCAAAATGATTTAAAGGTAAGGGAATTTTTCAATTATTATTAAAATATAATCGAAAATTGAGAGAAATGCAATACTACAATGCCGGTTTTGTTATATCAAATGTTGCAATTTAAATACATTTAAGTCAAAAGATAGAATACACCTTTATAAAAGGTATCATAAGCTCAAAGCTCTACTTTTGCTTTAGTTGAAGTTGTTAAAAAGAAAAAGTTTAAATCTTGTACGAGAAAAATCCAGAAAAACTTTATATACCAAAGATTTTCGCCGGCAATCTCATTTTACAAAAATAAAAACACGTTGAAAATCATTACTCTACCAAGGTGAGTACACCGAGACCTGTTGTGAATACACCGAGACCCCCTTCAACCAAGTACATTTTCGTTATTTGAAATCACAACAAAAGAAATTTTTTGGAGGAACGCAATAAAAAGGTAAAAAATATTGTTTATCAAGTATTTTTATTTCAAAAAAATTAATTTTCAGATTTAGCAACAAATGCTGAATTGAATGGGATGATGCAGAGCGTGGTAAACGCAATGGTAGCATCGATAGCAAATGAAATGAGAACAAATTTCAACAGAAATAATCACTGCATCACACTGGCGCAAGAAGTCGTATTTTTTAATCAACCAATGAAATGTAAATCAAATGATCAGCGAAAATTTGATACCGAAGTGGAACTTATGGATCATGAAGAAGAAGAACAATAAATGCCCTGTGACTGATATAATTATGTTAAGTCCGTTTAAAATATAGGAAAACAATAAAATTTATCTGTGAAAAAAACAAACGGTGGTCATATTTTTCACATGAGGTCATATGTATGTGAAGTGAATATTTAAACTACTAGATATCTTTAAAAAAAAGCAAAATATATCAAATCTGAATAATTTTACGCATCTTTCAAGACGTCAAAAATGTTTCAGAAATTTGACAGCTTGAAAGTAGCCAGATTTTTATTTTTTTTCATATACTTAATAACAATTCGGTTGATTTTCCTTGTACGTTTTTAAAAATTGGAACATTATGTTAGTGCTAACGTTTTCTTAAACATTTTATTGTGGTTTCTTTACAAAAACTACGACATTTTACATTTAAATCCTTTGAGGACTTATAAACACCCTAATTTAAGGGAAAAAATTCCCTAGGTGGTACACTCACACGAGCAAACTAACCGCATAAGGGTGAACTTCACTAACACTAACAAAAAGTATTTTTCCCGCCGTGAGAAGAAGAATAAGAGATTCCGGTCTAGATTAGACTATGCCTGGTTGTACTAAAACAAATTCTTCATAGGTACCAGCGTATCAGACACCCAAAAGAAGAATTTTTTTTGTCTGAATTGGCTTTAGAATTTTGGTGTTCAATAAGGCTAAATCAAAACTCTAATATGAATTTCAGGGCCAATTTTTATACGAAATAATTTTTACACTCGATTTACATTTGCAACACATTCAAAAGAGGACGAGAGCAGTTTTTGTTTATGTACTTATTTTGTATTACATGGACCTAAATATGTTTCCATGTAAAAAAACAAAAGCTTCAATGTAAAGACTTCATTCCAGTTTTCACCACTGGCCTTGGTTGACTGAGCAGCTGATTGTCAGAAAGGAGGCCATTGCAGAGGAACAGCCTCAAACGTAAATCGACTAACAACAGCTCAATGCGACATAAGTATCGGGAGCAAACTAAAACATTTAAGAATGCCGCAATAGTCGATGAAAAAAAGTAGAGAGGCGCCGCAGTGGTAGAAAAAGTAGCCAGCTAAAACAATGTGCACAAGCTATACAAGATCTTTTAAATTACTAATGCCATGTATTAGTGGCCAAAAAGTTGACCGTGGTCAGCCATCAACCCAATGTGGCAAGTGCAATGAACACTTCCATTTGGATTGTGGTGATATTTTACCAGCGGATCTGGAGTATTTGCAAAAATCTAATAATAATTTTCTTTGCAAAAAATGCGTGGCAGTGTGCCGAAGCTTTATTCGATCGCCCCCACCACTCGCAACTAAACAGATTCGAAATAAATCGTTTTTTTTTTGTCGTCGTTAACTAACGCCAAGCTAGTACAACAACAAAATAATTGTGCTGTCTTACAGAAACAAAATTGCAGTAACCGCGAAATTACTCTCCAAATTGTGTTTGAAGAAATAGCTTCTCTTAGAACTGAAAATGCACGCGCGCTCAACTTGATAAATTTCTTACAAGATGATAAAAAGTTACTTATTCAAAAAATTGATAAACCACAATCTGAATTAAGTTCTGTTCGGTCTAAATTAAGTTCTTTTGATATTTCTTCCTCTATTTCTCTTCTAAATGAAGATGTTAAACTTTTGCGAAAAAAGTTAATGAACTTAAATTATTGATTTGTCAATCGTCTCCCTTAACAAATAACATAAATAAAAATAGGAGTAAATTATTCCTATCATCAATACAAGTAAAACCGAATGCTACTGTGTTGAATTTATGCTCGATATTAAAGAATTCATCGACCTCAACCTCAATGTCACCCACGGCTGTTAATCAACGATTGCAAATACCTAATCATAAGAGATGGGTTCATCATTCTTCTTTTGTTCCTTTAGTTACTGAGATGAATATTGTTGCCAAGGAAAACAACACGCTCAAAATATATCAACGCGTCTATGCAGAAAAGGTGTTACAGCGATTTAATCACCTTAACTGTTTCCCTGTATCTACACCTGCTGAAGTTGGAAAACATTTTTCGAAGGATGATGCAGACACAACCAACAAGAAAAATTTTCAATGTAGAGAAGCCATTGCGTTTCTCATGTACTTAATGGTATGTACCAGGCCTGACACCGCTTATATCGCTGGTGTTTTGAACAGATACTTAGAAAAGTCAGTGCAGGCACACTGGCAGGGCGTTAAAAGAATTCTAAAATATTTGAAAGGTACTGTAGATCACGGCATTAATTTTAATTTAAATTCTGAATCGTTTCAGTTGAAGATGTAATCTGATGCAGTCTGGGGTGGGGATTTAGATACCAGACGCAGCATTACAGGTTGGGTAGCTTTTCTAAATGGTGGTCCGTTTGCTTGGAGCTCACGAAAGCAAACCGTAACTGCAACTTCAACTACTGAAGCTGGTTTTGTTGCTCTTTGTGCTGCAACAAAAGCTGATAAATGGCTGAGACGGTTAATGTTCGAGTGCGATCATGAAAAACGTTTACCAACTTTTTTGTTCTCTGATAATCAAAAGGCGATAACTAAGCTCCAGACTCCTGAATTGGCAAAGCGCACAAAGCACATCGATATACAGTTCTTTTACACTTGTGACATGCAGAACCAAGGTGAAATTGAAGTAAAATATCTGGAGACGAAAGAACAATTGGCTGACATTTTTACTAAGCCTGTAAGCAAAGACAAGTTTATGCATTTAGTTAAAGTTTTTGTAAATTTATAAATGGAATTTAACTTCAGAAAGCGAGAGGGTATGTTGAAATATTCAACATATAGTGCTGTTCAGTTACTTAGTTACTTTAATATATGTGTCACTTTTGTCTTTTATATTTCCGCCCACTACCGTTTTCGTTTTTCATATTGTTCGGACGTGTAAGCTCACATCAGTATTAATAAATCTTAATATAAAATATAAAATCATTTTTTATAAAGAAGAAGAAAATTTGACCTTTACAAATGAAATCAAACACAGAATTAATACATGCGATAACATTCGCATTCATACAAAGTCCTACGTACGAGTGTACGATCACCAGAGAAAGTCAAAAGACAAATTATCAATATGCTAACATAGAGCTAGGAATAATCCGACAAGGATTTTCTCAATGGAGCGCCCTCGTTTGGATTGCTCAAAAGAAATCAGACGAAAGTCGGAAGAAAAAATGGAGACTCGTAATTGATTACAGAAAACTCAATGAGAAATATTAACGACATTAGGTAAATGTATGTACTTTTCAACTCTCGACGAGTACATTAGAATGCGTTTGGCCATAAAAATGTACCATCTACTTTTCAACGTGGGATGGATAATTTTCTCGAAGAATTGACTGGCAAAATCTGATTAGTTTACTTAGATAATATAATCGTATATTCTTTTTCACTGCAAGAACACATATAAAACTAAGGACTAGTATTCGAAAAACTAAGAACTTCAAACTTCAAGATACAACTAGACAAGTCTGAATTCTTTCGGAAATTAATCGCTTTTTTAGGACACATAGTATCAACAGAAGGCATTAAGCCAAACCCAACCAAATTTCTAGCCGTACAAAATTTTCCTACGCATTAATAACGATGTGAACTCAAATTTTATCGAACTTCGCTCTCCTTTTAATTTTTGCTGCTGCTGATAACTCTCGTTTTCTAATGTTTCTGTCGGGAATGACGTCAACTCACGATCGTCGTTATTGACTTCTACTGCTTCACGATCAGCTGTTCCTGCCTATCAACTTCGTATGCTAGCGTGACTACTGCTGTTGATGCTGTCGTTAATGATATTGATGAGCTTTTATCTTCGCCTTTGCCCAAGTCTTCGTTAGGTGTGTGGAGAACGATAAAAAATAAAACGCAAAATAAAGGTAAACAAAACACTGATAACATTGTTGTCGGTAGAAGTTTTAAAACTGATAATATCGTTGTAGGTAAAAGTTCAAACACTGAACTTGACGTGGCTGCACCTAAGAGAGTTCTTCATCTCTCTTCTTTTAAACCATCAGTAACTGCTGAAATAATCATTGATTATATTTCATCTCACACCAATATACTGAAAAAAGACATTAGTTGTTACCGTCTTGTGAAGAAAAATGTAGAAGAATCAACCTTAAAACGAGTTAATTTTGAGTTGATTATTTCAAAAAGCGAAGAAGAAACTCATCCAATCATTAGCAGATACGAAGTCATCGTCAGCTACACATGTTTCAGTGCCCTCGTTAATGCCGTCTTTTAATTCATTTGCTGCACAGGTATCGGAACTCGCACCGCAAGCCCTACGTTCAACAGCCCAATGCGCTAATTTTCAAAATATATGCAATGACAATTTTGCAAAATTCTATAAAAAAACTTCAATTTACTTCCACAATGTTGGTGGCTTGCGTACAAAAACCAATCAACTCCATACCGCTGCTTCTGCTCATGACTATGATATAATCTTGCTAACTGAAACATGGCTAACATCTCATTTTTTATCAAATGAATTATTCGATTCCTACTATATAGTTTACTGAAAAGATCGTGTGTTAAGAAGTGGTGTAACAAGAGGAGGTGGCGTTTTAGTTGCAGTGTCTTCGAAATTTGCCAGTAAAGAAATACAACTGCCGCACAACGCCAATGATATTGAGCAAATTTGTGTCTCTGTAGCTTTAGGCTGTGATTGTGCGTACAGTAAGAATGAAATTGTATTTATTTTAAGCTATATCCCTGCTTGCAGTAGTTTGGCTATTTTTAATGAGCACTTCTTTAGTATTAATCATATTATTGGCTCGTGAGCATTAAGAAGAATTCAAGCTTTTGTGTTTATTTATGCGTATGAAGATATCCATATAAGCATATTTGTACACTTTTACTGGTTAAGGGTTAGTTTGCGGTACAATAACGATTTATGCCTGAAACAATTCATTGTGATTTTGTTATATTTATTGATTAATTATAAATTGTAATATTTTAAAATTTTCTTGTTAACTGCATTTCTCGAAAAATGTCAGTTTGAACAAAACATTACGGTTCATAGTTTTGACATAGTAATCCATTTTTAACGCTTACAGTGAACAAAAAAAGTTTAAGTACAGTCCGTATTTAAATATTCGTGGCTTAAAATTCACAATTTAACATATCTTAATCTGTAAATTTTGTTCAATTTATGTATGATGAAACTGTTTAGCTTAAATATGTTGATACGTGTAGCCCGTCACTTATTCCGGGAATTGTATATACACAAAAAACTAAAGAATAGGCTTAAATCCACACCAAAAAAGTTTACGTACATGAATTTCCCTGTTGTTTTGATATCGATTTTCTTGCGAATCTAACGGTGATCGTATATTTGCTAATCACTATAATTCGTATGCTTGCGTTTTGTTGCATTAGAATTTCATTTCTGTATCAAACGTTACAGTAAATAGTCAAAATGGGTCGAGGTAACGAAATTCCATTAGAAACACGCAAACTTATTTTAAAACTGTACCTAGAGAAGAAAGGTGCTCGTAAAATTGGCAGAATAATCAACAGGCCTCTTTCCAGTGTCCAGACAATAATAAATTCTTACGGAAATTCCGGAAGTTTACAGGTAAAGGCACGCTCAGGTCGACCGATGGCGCTCAGAAGGTGTGGAGAAAACCCAATGAGGCCTTAAACATAAAAAATGTGACTCCAACTATAAAACACGAAAACACGATGTACTTAAACTTTTTTTGCTCACTGTATATGTTTTCGATTAAGTGCTACTCTGGTCTCTTCATATAACGTGTGGAAACACTGTGACTGGTTATTGTTGAAAGTTACTAGATGACGCTCATTCAAAGAGATTTTAGCCGCGTGTATGTGCAGTCCCCTAATGTTTGCTTTAGAATCAGATTTTTCCCGAGAATATCAATTTTTTCGAAAACTACTTCTCGTAGTGCATATATTCTGGCAAGTTTTAAATGTATTTCAAAAAAGATAAGTCAAGTTAACTAACAACATAACTACCTAGGAGCAAGGACATTTATTTTTACTAAATATAATTAATGAACGAGTTTGACTGAAAATTATGTAAAAATAAGCTGTTTGCACGTGAGATAGTAAACTTTTTTGATGTTTGTACAGACAAATAATGTTTCAGTTCTGGCACCTATCATATAAGAGCAAACTTAAATATATATACTGCACCAGCAAAAAATATTTAGCTTTCAATTACAATCAAAATGATTTAAAGGTAAGGGAATTTTTCAATTATTATTAAAATATAATCGAAAATTGAGAGAAATGCAATACTACAATGCCGGTTTTGTTATATCAAATGTTGCAATTTAAATACATTTAAGTCAAAAGATAGAATACACCTTTATAAAAGGTATCATAAGCTCAAAGCTCTACTTTTGCTTTAGTTGAAGTTGTTAAAAAGAAAAAGTTTAAATCTTGTACGAGAAAAATCCAGAAAAACTTTATATACCAAAGATTTTCGCCGGCAATCTCATTTTACAAAAATAAAAACACGTTGAAAATCATTACTCTACCAAGGTGAGTACACCGAGACCTGTTGTGAATACACCGAGACCCCCTTCAACCAAGTACATTTTCGTTATTTGAAATCACAACAAAAGAAATTTTTTGGAGGAACGCAATAAAAAGGTAAAAAATATTGTTTATCAAGTATTTTTATTTCAAAAAAATTAATTTTCAGATTTAGCAACAAATGCTGAATTGAATGGGATGATGCAGAGCGTGGTAAACGCAATGGTAGCATCGATAGCAAATGAAATGAGAACAAATTTCAACAGAAATAATCACTGCATCACACTGGCGCAAGAAGTCGTATTTTTTAATCAACCAATGAAATGTAAATCAAATGATCAGCGAAAATTTGATACCGAAGTGGAACTTATGGATCATGAAGAAGAAGAACAATAAATGCCCTGTGACTGATATAATTATGTTAAGTCCGTTTAAAATATAGGAAAACAATAAAATTTATCTGTGAAAAAAACAAACGGTGGTCATATTTTTCACATGAGGTCATATGTATGTGAAGTGAATATTTAAACTACTAGATATCTTTAAAAAAAAGCAAAATATATCAAATCTGAATAATTTTACGCATCTTTCAAGACGTCAAAAATGTTTCAGAAATTTGACAGCTTGAAAGTAGCCAGATTTTTATTTTTTTTCATATACTTAATAACAATTCGGTTGATTTTCCTTGTACGTTTTTAAAAATTGGAACATTATGTTAGTGCTAACGTTTTCTTAAACATTTTATTGTGGTTTCTTTACAAAAACTACGACATTTTACATTTAAATCCTTTGAGGACTTATAAATACCCTAATTTAAGGGAAAAAATTCCCTAGGTGGTACACTCACACGAGCAAACTAACCGCATAAGGGTGAACTTCACTAACACTAACAAAAAGTATTTTTCCCGCCGTGAGAAGAAGAATAAGAGATTCTGGTCTAGATTAGACTATGCCTGGTTGTACTAAAACAAATTCTTCATAGGTACCAGCGTATCAGACACCCAAAAGAAGAATTTTTTTTGTCTGAATTGGCTTTAGAATTTTGGTGTTCAATAAGGCTAAATCAAAACTCTAATATGAATTTCAGGGCCAATTTTTATACGAAATAATTTTTACACTCGATTTACATTTGCAACACATTCAAAAGAGGACGAGAGCAGTTTTTGTTTATGTACTTATTTTGTATTACATGGACCTAAATATGTTTCCATGTAAAAAAACAAAAGCTTCAATGTAAAGACTTCATTCCAGTTTTCACCACTGGCCTTGGTTGACTGAGCAGCTGATTGTCAGAAAGGAGGCCATTGCAGAGGAACAGCCTCAAACGTAAATCGACTAACAACAGCTCAATGCGACATAAGTATCGGGAGCAAACTAAAACAGTTAAGAATGCCGCAATAGTCGATGAAAAAAAGTAGAGAGGCGCCGCAGTGGTAGAAAAAGTAGCCAGCTAAAACAATGTGCACAAGCTATACAAGATCTTTTAAATTACTAATGCCATGTATTAGTGGCCAAAAAGTTGACCGTGGTCAGCCATCAACCCAATGTGGCAAGTGCAATGAACACTTCCATTTGGATTGTGGTGATATTTTACCAGCGGATCTGGAGTATTTGCAAAAATCTAATAATAATTTTCTTTGCAAAAAATGCGTGGCAGTGTGCCGAAGCTTTATTCGATCGCCCCCACCACTCGCAACTAAACAGATTCGAAATAAATCGTTTTTTTTTTTGTCGTCGTTAACTAACGCCAAGCTAGTACAACAACAAAATAATTGTGCTGTCTTACAGAAACAAAATTGCAGTAACCACGAAATTACTCTCCAAATTGTGTTTGAAGAAATAGCTTCTCTTAGAACTGAAAATGCACGCGCGCTCAACTTGATAAATTTCTTACAAGATGATAAAAAGTTACTTATTCAAAAAATTGATAAACCACAATCTGAATTAAGTTCTGTTCGGTCTAAATTAAGTTCTTTTGATATTTCTTCCTCTATTTCTCTTCTAAATGAAGATGTTAAACTTTTGCGAAAAAAGTTAATGAACTTAAATTATTGATTTGTCAATCGTCTCCCTTAACAAATAACATAAATAAAAATAGGAGTAAATTATTCCTATCATCAATACAAGTAAAACCGAATGCTACTGTGTTGAATTTATGCTCGATATTAAAGAATTCATCGACCTCAACCTCAATGTCACCCACGGCTGTTAATCAACGATTGCAAAAACCTAATCATAAGAGATGGGTTCATCATTCTTCTTTTGTTCCTTTAGTTACTGAGATGAATATTGTTGCCAAGGAAAACAACACGCTCAAAATATATCAACGCGTCTATGCAGAAAAGGTGTTACAGCGATTTAATCACCTTAACTGTTTCCCTGTATCTACACCTGCTGAAGTTGGAAAACATTTTTCGAAGGATGATGCAGACACAACCAACAAGAAAAATTTTCAATGTAGAGAAGCCATTGCGTTTCTCATGTACTTAATGGTATGTACCAGGCCTGACACCGCTTATATCGCTGGTGTTTTGAACAGATACTTAGAAAAGTCAGTGCAGGCACACTGGCAGGGCGTTAAAAGAATTCTAAAATATTTGAAAGGTACTGTAGATCACGGCATTAATTTTAATTTAAATTCTGAATCGTTTCAGTTGAAGATGTAATCTGATGCAGTCTGGGGTGGGGATTTAGATACCAGACGCAGCATTACAGGTTGGGTAGCTTTTCTAAATGGTGGTCCGTTTGCTTGGAGCTCACGAAAGCAAACCGTAACTGCAACTTCAACTACTGAAGCTGGTTTTGTTGCTCTTTGTGCTGCAACAAAAGCTGATAAATGGCTGAGACGGTTAATGTTCGAGTGCGATCATGAAAAACGTTTACCAACTTTTTTGTTCTCTGATAATCAAAAGGCGATAACTAAGCTCCAGACTCCTGAATTGGCAAAGCGCACAAAGCACATCGATATACAGTTCTTTTACACTTGTGACATGCAGAACCAAGGTGAAATTGAAGTAAAATATCTGGAGACGAAAGAACAATTGGCTGACATTTTTACTAAGCCTGTAAGCAAAGACAAGTTTATGCATTTAGTTAAAGTTTTTGTAAATTTATAAATGGAATTTAACTTCAGAAAGCGAGAGGGTATGTTGAAATATTCAACATATAGTGCTGTTCAGTTACTTAGTTACTTTAATATATGTGTCACTTTTGTCTTTTATATTTCCGCCCACTACCGTTTTCGTTTTTCATATTGTTCGGACGTGTAAGCTCACATCAGTATTAATAAATCTTAATATAAAATATAAAATCATTTTTTATAAAGAAGAAGAAAATTTGACCTTTACAAATGAAATCAAACACAGAATTAATACATGCGATAACATTCGCATTCATACAAAGTCCTACGTACGAGTGTACGATCACCAGAGAAAGTCAAAAGACAAATTATCAATATGCTAACATAGAGCTAGGAATAATCCGACAAGGATTTTCTCAATGGAGCGCCCTCGTTTGGATTGCTCAAAAGAAATCAGACGAAAGTCGGAAGAAAAAATGGAGACTCGTAATTGATTACAGAAAACTCAATGAGAAATATTAACGACATTAGGTAAATGTATGTACTTTTCAACTCTCGACGAGTACATTAGAATGCGTTTGGCCATAAAAATGTACCATCTACTTTTCAACGTGGGATGGATAATTTTCTCGAAGAATTGACTGGCAAAATCTGATTAGTTTACTTAGATAATATAATCGTATATTCTTTTTCACTGCAAGAACACATATAAAACTAAGGACTAGTATTCGAAAAACTAAGAACTTCAAACTTCAAGATACAACTAGACAAGTCTGAATTCTTTCGGAAATTAATCGCTTTTTTAGGACACATAGTATCAACAGAAGGCATTAAGCCAAACCCAACCAAATTTCTAGCCGTACAAAATTTTCCTACGCATTAATAACGATGTGAACTCAAATTTTATCGAACTTCGCTCTCCTTTTAATTTTTGCTGCTGCTGATAACTCTCGTTTTCTAATGTTTCTGTCGGGAATGACGTCAACTCACGATCGTCGTTATTGACTTCTACTGCTTCACGATCAGCTGTTCCTGCCTATCAACTTCGTATGCTAGCGTGACTACTGCTGTTGATGCTGTCGTTAATGATATTGATGAGCTTTTATCTTCGCCTTTGCCCAAGTCTTCGTTAGGTGTGTGGAGAACGATAAAAAATAAAACGCAAAATAAAGGTAAACAAAACACTGATAACATTGTTGTCGGTAGAAGTTTTAAAACTGATAATATCGTTGTAGGTAAAAGTTCAAACACTGAACTTGACGTGGCTGCACCTAAGAGAGTTCTTCATCTCTCTTCTTTTAAACCATCAGTAACTGCTGAAATAATCATTGATTATATTTCATCTCACACCAATATACTGAAAAAAGACATTAGTTGTTACCGTCTTGTGAAGAAAAATGTAGAAGAATCAACCTTAAAACGAGTTAATTTTGAGTTGATTATTTCAAAAAGCGAAGAAGAAACTCATCCAATCATTAGCAGATACGAAGTCATCGTCAGCTACACATGTTTCAGTGCCCTCGTTAATGCCGTCTTTTAATTCATTTGCTGCACAGGTATCGGAACTCGCACCGCAAGCCCTACGTTCAACAGCCCAATGCGCTAATTTTCAAAATATATGCAATGACAATTTTGCAAAATTCTATAAAAAAACTTCAATTTACTTCCACAATGTTGGTGGCTTGCGTACAAAAACCAATCAACTCCATACCGCTGCTTCTGCTCATGACTATGATATAATCTTGCTAACTGAAACATGGCTAACATCTCATTTTTTATCAAATGAATTATTCGATTCCTACTATATAGTTTACTGAAAAGATCGTGTGTTAAGAAGTGGTGTAACAAGAGGAGGTGGCGTTTTAGTTGCAGTGTCTTCGAAATTTGCCAGTAAAGAAATACAACTGCCGCACAACGCCAATGATATTGAGCAAATTTGTGTCTCTGTAGCTTTAGGCTGTGATTGTGCGTACAGTAAGAATGAAATTGTATTTATTTTAAGCTATATCCCAGCTTGCAGTAGTTTGGCTATTTTTAATGAGCACTTCTTTAGTATTAATCATATTATTGGCTCGTGAGCATTAAGAAGAATTCAAGCTTTTGTGTTTATTTATGCGTATGAAGATATCCATATAAGCATATTTGTACACTTTTACTGGTTAAGGGTTAGTTTGCGGTACAATAACGATTTATGCCTGAAACAATTCATTGTGATTTTGTTATATTTATTGATTAATTATAAATTGTAATATTTTAAAATTTTCTTGTTAACTGCATTTCTCGAAAAATGTCAGTTTGAACAAAACATTACGGTTCATAGTTTTGACATAGTAATCCATTTTTAACGCTTACAGTGAACAAAAAAAGTTTAAGTACAGTCCGTATTTAAATATTCGTGGCTTAAAATTCACAATTTAACATATCTTAATCTGTAAATTTTGTTCAATTTATGTATGATGAAACTGTTTAGCTTAAATATGTTGATACGTGTAGCCCGTCACTTATTCCGGGAATTGTATATACACAAAAAACTAAAGAATAGGCTTAAATCCACACCAAAAAAGTTTACGTACATGAATTTTCCTGTTGTTTTGATATCGATTTTCTTGCGAATCTAACGGTGATCGTATATTTGCTAATCACTATAATTCGTATGCTTGCGTTTTGTTGCATTAGAATTTCATTTCTGTATCAAACGTTACAGTAAATAGTCAAAATGGGTCGAGGTAACGAAATTCCATTAGAAACACGCAAACTTATTTTAAAACTGTACCTAGAGAAGAAAGGTGCTCGTAAAATTGGCAGAATAATCAACAGGCCTCTTTCCAGTGTCCAGACAATAATAAATTCTTACGGAAATTCCGGAAGTTTACAGGTAAAGGCACGCTCAGGTCGACCGATGGCGCTCAGAAGGTGTGGAGAAAACCCAATGAGGCCTTAAACATAAAAAATGTGACTCCAACTATAAAACACGAAAACACGATGTACTTAAACTTTTTTTGCTCACTGTATATGTTTTCGATTAAGTGCTACTCTGGTCTCTTCATATAACGTGTGGAAACACTGTGACTGGTTATTGTTGAAAGTTACTAGATGACGCTCATTCAAAGAGATTTTAGCCGCGTGTATGTGCAGTCCCCTAATGTTTGCTTTAGAATCAGATTTTTCCCGAGAATATCAATTTTTTCGAAAACTACTTCTCGTAGTGCATATATTCTGGCAAGTTTTAAATGTATTTCAAAAAAGATAAGTCAAGTTAACTAACAACATAACTACCTAGGAGCAAGGACATTTATTTTTACTAAATATAATTAATGAACGAGTTTGACTGAAAATTATGTAAAAATAAGCTGTTTGCACGTGAGATAGTAAACTTTTTTGATGTTTGTACAGACAAATAATGTTTCAGTTCTGGCACCTATCATATAAGAGCAAACTTAAATATATATACTGCACCAGCAAAAAATATTTAGCTTTCAATTACAATCAAAATGATTTAAAGGTAAGGGAATTTTTCAATTATTATTAAAATATAATCGAAAATTGAGAGAAATGCAATACTACAATGCCGGTTTTGTTATATCAAATGTTGCAATTTAAATACATTTAAGTCAAAAGATAGAATACACCTTTATAAAAGGTATCATAAGCTCAAAGCTCTACTTTTGCTTTAGTTGAAGTTGTTAAAAAGAAAAAGTTTAAATCTTGTACGAGAAAAATCCAGAAAAACTTTATATACCAAAGATTTTCGCCGGCAATCTCATTTTACAAAAATAAAAACACGTTGAAAATCATTACTCTACCAAGGTGAGTACACCGAGACCTGTTGTGAATACACCGAGACCCCCTTCAACCAAGTACATTTTCGTTATTTGAAATCACAACAAAAGAAATTTTTTGGAGGAACGCAATAAAAAGGTAAAAAATATTGTTTATCAAGTATTTTTATTTCAAAAAAATTAATTTTCAGATTTAGCAACAAATGCTGAATTGAATGGGATGATGCAGAGCGTGGTAAACGCAATGGTAGCATCGATAGCAAATGAAATGAGAACAAATTTCAACAGAAATAATCACTGCATCACACTGGCGCAAGAAGTCGTATTTTTTAATCAACCAATGAAATGTAAATCAAATGATCAGCGAAAATTTGATACCGAAGTGGAACTTATGGATCATGAAGAAGAAGAACAATAAATGCCCTGTGACTGATATAATTATGTTAAGTCCGTTTAAAATATAGGAAAACAATAAAATTTATCTGTGAAAAAAACAAACGGTGGTCATATTTTTCACATGAGGTCATATGTATGTGAAGTGAATATTTAAACTACTAGATATCTTTAAAAAAAAGCAAAATATATCAAATCTGAATAATTTTACGCATCTTTCAAGACGTCAAAACTGTTTCAGAAATTTGACAGCTTGAAAGTAGCCAGATTTTGATTTTTTTTCATATACTTAATAACAATTCGGTTGATTTTCCTTGTACGTTTTTAAAAATTGGAACATTATGTTAGTGCTAACGTTTTCTTAAACATTTTATTGTGGTTTCTTTACAAAAACTACGACATTTTACATTTAAATCCTTTGAGGACTTATAAATACCCTAATTTAAGGGAAAAAATTCCCTAGGTGGTACACTCACACGAGCAAACTAACCGCATAAGGGTGAACTTCACTAACACTAACAAAAAGTATTTTTCCCGCCGTGAGAAGAAGAATAAGAGATTCCGGTCTAGATTAGACTATGCCTGGTTGTACTAAAACAAATTCTTCATAGGTACCAGCGTATCAGACACCCAAAAGAAGAATTTTTTTTGTCTGAATTGGCTTTAGAATTTTGGTGTTCAATAAGGCTAAATCAAAACTCTAATATGAATTTCAGGGCCAATTTTTATACGAAATAATTTTTACACTCGATTTACATTTGCAACACATTCAAAAGAGGACGAGAGCAGTTTTTGTTTATGTACTTATTTTGTATTACATGGACCTAAATATGTTTCCATGTAAAAAAACAAAAGCTTCAATGTAAAGACTTCATTCCAGTTTTCACCACTGGCCTTGGTTGACTGAGCAGCTGATTGTCAGAAAGGAGGCCATTGCAGAGGAACAGCCTCAAACGTAAATCGACTAACAACAGCTCAATGCGACATAAGTATCGGGAGCAAACTAAAACAGTTAAGAATGCCGCAATAGTCGATGAAAAAAAGTAGAGAGGCGCCGCAGTGGTAGAAAAAGTAGCCAGCTAAAACAATGTGCACAAGCTATACAAGATCTTTTAAATTACTAATGCCATGTATTAGTGGCCAAAAAGTTGACCGTGGTCAGCCATCAACCCAATGTGGCAAGTGCAATGAACACTTCCATTTGGATTGTGGTGATATTTTACCAGCGGATCTGGAGTATTTGCAAAAATCTAATAATAATTTTCTTTGCAAAAAATGCGTGGCAGTGTGCCGAAGCTTTATTCGATCGCCCCCACCACTCGCAACTAAACAGATTCGAAATAAATCGTTTTTTTTTTGTCGTCGTTAACTAACGCCAAGCTAGTACAACAACAAAATAATTGTGCTGTCTTACAGAAACAAAATTGCAGTAACCGCGAAATTACTCTCCAAATTGTGTTTGAAGAAATAGCTTCTCTTAGAACTGAAAATGCACGCGCGCTCAACTTGATAAATTTCTTACAAGATGATAAAAAGTTACTTATTCAAAAAATTGATAAACCACAATCTGAATTAAGTTCTGTTCGGTCTAAATTAAGTTCTTTTGATATTTCTTCCTCTATTTCTCTTCTAAATGAAGATGTTAAACTTTTGCGAAAAAAGTTAATGAACTTAAATTATTGATTTGTCAATCGTCTCCCTTAACAAATAACATAAATAAAAATAGGAGTAAATTATTCCTATCATCAATACAAGTAAAACCGAATGCTACTGTATTGAATTTATGCTCGATATTAAAGAATTCATCGACCTCAACCTCAATGTCACCCACGGCTGTTAATCAACGATTGCAAATACCTAATCATAAGAGATGGGTTCATCATTCTTCTTTTGTTCCTTTAGTTACTGAGATGAATATTGTTGCCAAGGAAAACAACACGCTCAAAATATATCAACGCGTCTATGCAGAAAAGGTGTTACAGCGATTTAATCACCTTAACTGTTTCCCTGTATCTACACCTGCTGAAGTTGGAAAACATTTTTCGAAGGATGATGCAGACACAACCAACAAGAAAAATTTTCAATGTAGAGAAGCCATTGCGTTTCTCATGTACTTAATGGTATGTACCAGGCCTGACACCGCTTATATCGCTGGTGTTTTGAACAGATACTTAGAAAAGTCAGTGCAGGCACACTGGCAGGGCGTTAAAAGAATTCTAAAATATTTGAAAGGTACTGTAGATCACGGCATTAATTTTAATTTAAATTCTGAATCGTTTCAGTTGAAGATGTAATCTGATGCAGTCTGGGGTGGGGATTTAGATACCAGACGCAGCATTACAGGTTGGGTAGCTTTTCTAAATGGTGGTCCGTTTGCTTGGAGCTCACGAAAGCAAACCGTAACTGCAACTTCAACCACTGAAGCTGGTTTTGTTGCTCTTTGTGCTGCAACAAAAGCTGATAAATGGCTGAGACGGTTAATGTTCGAGTGCGATCATGAAAAACGTTTACCAACTTTTTTGTTCTCTGATAATCAAAAGGCGATAACTAAGCTCCAGACTCCTGAATTGGCAAAGCGCACAAAGCACATCGATATACAGTTCTTTTACACTTGTGACATGCAGAACCAAGGTGAAATTGAAGTAAAATATCTGGAGACGAAGGAACAATTGGCTGACATTTTTACTAAGCCTGTAAGCAAAGACAAGTTTATGCATTTAGTTAAAGTTTTTGTAAATTTATAAATGGAATTTAACTTCAGAAAGCGAGAGGGTATGTTGAAATATTCAACATATAGTGCTGTTCAGTTACTTAGTTACTTTAATATATGTGTCACTTTTGTCTTTTATATTTCCGCCCACTACCGTTTTCGTTTTTCATATTGTTCGGACGTGTAAGCTCACATCAGTATTAATAAATCTTAATATAAAATATAAAATCATTTTTTATAAAGAAGAAGAAAATTTGACCTTTACAAATGAAATCAAACACAGAATTAATACATGCGATAACATTCGCATTCATACAAAGTCCTACGTACGAGTGTACGATCACCAGAGAAAGTCAAAAGACAAATTATCAATATGCTAACATAGAGCTAGGAATAATCCGACAAGGATTTTCTCAATGGAGCGCCCTCGTTTGGATTGCTCAAAAGAAATCAGACGAAAGTCGGAAGAAAAAATGGAGACTCGTAATTGATTACAGAAAACTCAATGAGAAATATTAACGACATTAGGTAAATGTATGTACTTTTCAACTCTCGACGAGTACATTAGAATGCGTTTGGCCATAAAAATGTACCATCTACTTTTCAACGTGGGATGGATAATTTTCTCGAAGAATTGACTGGCAAAATCTGATTAGTTTACTTAGATAATATAATCGTATATTCTTTTTCACTGCAAGAACACATATAAAACTAAGGACTAGTATTCGAAAAACTAAGAACTTCAAACTTCAAGATACAACTAGACAAGTCTGAATTCTTTCGGAAATTAATCGCTTTTTTAGGACACATAGTATCAACAGAAGGCATTAAGCCAAACCCAACCAAATTTCTAGCCGTACAAAATTTTCCTACGCATTAATAACGATGTGAACTCAAATTTTATCGAACTTCGCTCTCCTTTTAATTTTTGCTGCTGCTGATAACTCTCGTTTTCTAATGTTTCTGTCGGGAATGACGTCAACTCACGATCGTCGTTATTGACTTCTACTGCTTCACGATCAGCTGTTCCTGCCTATCAACTTCGTATGCTAGCGTGACTACTGCTGTTGATGCTGTCGTTAATGATATTGATGAGCTTTTATCTTCGCCTTTGCCCAAGTCTTCGTTAGGTGTGTGGAGAACGATAAAAAATAAAACGCAAAATAAAGGTAAACAAAACACTGATAACATTGTTGTCGGTAGAAGTTTTAAAACTGATAATATCGTTGTAGGTAAAAGTTCAAACACTGAACTTGACGTGGCTGCACCTAAGAGAGTTCTTCATCTCTCTTCTTTTAAACCATCAGTAACTGCTGAAATAATCATTGATTATATTTCATCTCACACCAATATACTGAAAAAAGACATTAGTTGTTACCGTCTTGTGAAGAAAAATGTAGAAGAATCAACCTTAAAACGAGTTAATTTTGAGTTGATTATTTCAAAAAGCGAAGAAAAAACTCATCCAATCATTAGCAGATACGAAGTCATCGTCAGCTACACATGTTTCAGTGCCCTCGTTAATGCCGTCTTTTAATTCATTTGCTGCACAGGTATCGGAACTCGCACCGCAAGCCCTACGTTCAACAGCCCAATGCGCTAATTTTCAAAATATATGCAATGACAATTTTGCAAAATTCTATAAAAAAACTTCAATTTACTTCCACAATGTTGGTGGCTTGCGTACAAAAACCAATCAACTCCATACCGCTGCTTCTGCTCATGACTATGATATAATCTTGCTAACTGAAACATGGCTAACATCTCATTTTTTATCAAATGAATTATTCGATTCCTACTATATAGTTTACTGAAAAGATCGTGTGTTAAGAAGTGGTGTAACAAGAGGAGGTGGCGTTTTAGTTGCAGTGTCTTCGAAATTTGCCAGTAAAGAAATACAACTGCCGCACAACGCCAATGATATTGAGCAAATTTGTGTCTCTGTAGCTTTAGGCTGTGATTGTGCGTACAGTAAGAATGAAATTGTATTTATTTTAAGCTATATCCCTGCTTGCAGTAGTTTGGCTATTTTTAATGAGCACTTCTTTAGTATTAATCATATTATTGGCTCGTGAGCATTAAGAAGAATTCAAGCTTTTGTGTTTATTTATGCGTATGAAGATATCCATATAAGCATATTTGTACACTTTTACTGGTTAAGGGTTAGTTTGCGGTACAATAACGATTTATGCCTGAAACAATTCATTGTGATTTTGTTATATTTATTGATTAATTATAAATTGTAATATTTTAAAATTATCATGTTAACTGCATTTCTCGAAAAATGTCAGTTTGAACAAAACATTACGGTTCATAGTTTTGACATAGTAATCCATTTTTAACGCTTACAGTGAACAAAAAAAGTTTAAGTACAGTCCGTATTTAAATATTCGTGGCTTAAAATTCACAATTTAACATATCTTAATCTGTAAATTTTGTTCAATTTATGTATGATGAAACTGTTTAGCTTAAATATGTTGATACGTGTAGCCCGTCACTTATTCCGGGAATTGTATATACACAAAAAACTAAAGAATAGGCTTAAATCCACACCAAAAAAGTTTACGTACATGAATTTTCCTGTTGTTTTGATATCGATTTTCTTGCGAATCTAACGGTGATCGTATATTTGCTAATCACTATAATTCGTATGCTTGCGTTTTGTTGCATTAGAATTTCATTTCTGTATCAAACGTTACAGTAAATAGTCAAAATGGGTCGAGGTAACGAAATTCCATTAGAAACACGCAAACTTATTTTAAAACTGTACCTAGAGAAGAAAGGTGCTCGTAAAATTGGCAGAATAATCAACAGGCCTCTTTCCAGTGTCCAGACAATAATAAATTCTTACGGAAATTCCGGAAGTTTACAGGTAAAGGCACGCTCAGGTCGACCGATGGCGCTCAGAAGGTGTGGAGAAAACCCAATGAGGCCTTAAACATAAAAAATGTGACTCCAACTATAAAACACGAAAACACGATGTACTTAAACTTTTTTTGCTCACTGTATATGTTTTCGATTAAGTGCTACTCTGGTCTCTTCATATAACGTGTGGAAACACTGTGACTGGTTATTGTTGAAAGTTACTAGATGACGCTCATTCAAAGAGATTTTAGCCGCGTGTATGTGCAGTCCCCTAATGTTTGCTTTAGAATCAGATTTTTCCCGAGAATATCAATTTTTTCGAAAACTACTTCTCGTAGTGCATATATTCTGGCAAGTTTTAAATGTATTTCAAAAAAGATAAGTCAAGTTAACTAACAACATAACTACCTAGGAGCAAGGACATTTATTTTTACTAAATATAATTAATGAACGAGTTTGACTGAAAATTATGTAAAAATAAGCTGTTTGCACGTGAGATAGTAAACTTTTTTGATGTTTGTACAGACAAATAATGTTTCAGTTCTGGCACCTATCATATAAGAGCAAACTTAAATATATATACTGCACCAGCAAAAAATATTTAGTTTTCAATTACAATCAAAATGATTTAAAGGTAAGGGAATTTTTCAATTATTATTAAAATATAATCGAAAATTGAGAGAAATGCAATACTACAATGCCGGTTTTGTTATATCAAATGTTGCAATTTAAATACATTTAAGTCAAAAGATAGAATACACCTTTATAAAAGGTATCATAAGCTCAAAGCTCTACTTTTGCTTTAGTTGAAGTTGTTAAAAAGAAAAAGTTTAAATCTTGTACGAGAAAAATCCAGAAAAACTTTATATACCAAAGATTTTCGCCGGCAATCTCATTTTACAAAAATAAAAACAGTGGAAATCATTACTCTACCAAGGTGAGTACACCGAGACCTGTTGTGAATACACCGAGACCCCCTTCAACCAAGTACATTTTCGTTATTTGAAATCACAACAAAAGAAATTTTTTGGAGGAACGCAATAAAAAGGTAAAAAATATTGTTTATCAAGTATTTTTATTTCAAAAAAATTAATTTTCAGATTTAGCAACAAATGCTGAATTGAATGGGATGATGCAGAGCGTGGTAAACGCAATGGTAGCATCGATAGCAAATGAAATGAGAACAAATTTCAACAGAAATAATCACTGCATCACACTGGCGCAAGAAGTCGTATTTTTTAATCAACCAATGAAATGTAAATCAAATGATCAGCGAAAATTTGATACCGAAGTGGAACTTATGGATCATGAAGAAGAAGAACAATAAATGCCCTGTGACTGATATAATTATGTTAAGTCCGTTTAAAATATAGGAAAACAATAAAATTTATCTGTGAAAAAAACAAACGGTGGTCATATTTTTCACATGAGGTCATATGTATGTGAAGTGAATATTTAAACTACTAGATATCTTTAAAAAAAAGCAAAATATATCAAATCTGAATAATTTTACGCATCTTTCAAGACGTCAAAAATGTTTCAGAAATTTGACAGCTTGAAAGTAGCCAGATTTTGATTTTTTTTCATATACTTAATAACAATTCGGTTGATTTTCCTTGTACATTTTTAAAAATTGGAACATTATGTTAGTGCTAACGTTTTCTTAAACATTTTATTGTGGTTTCTTTACAAAAACTACGACATTTTACATTTAAATCCTTTGAGGACTTATAAATACCCTAATTTAAGGGAAAAAATTCCCTAGGTGGTACACTCACACGAGCAAACTAACCGCATAAGGGTGAACTTCACTAACACTAACAAAAAGTATTTTTCCCGCCGTGAGAAGAAGAATAAGAGATTCCGGTCTAGATTAGACTATGCCTGGTTGTACTAAAACAAATTCTTCATAGGTACCAGCGTATCAGACACCCAAAAGAAGAATTTTTTTTGTCTGAATTGGCTTTAGAATTTTGGTGTTCAATAAGGCTAAATCAAAACTCTAATATGAATTTCAGGGCCAATTTTTATACGAAATAATTTTTACACTCGATTTACATTTGCAACACATTCAAAAGAGGACGAGAGCAGTTTTTGTTTATGTACTTATTTTGTATTACATGGACCTAAATATGTTTCCATGTAAAAAAACAAAAGCTTCAATGTAAAGACTTCATTCCAGTTTTCACCACTGGCCTTGGTTGACTGAGCAGCTGAGTGTCAGAAAGGAGGCCATTGCAGAGGAACAGCCTCAAACGTAAATCGACTAACAACAGCTCAATGCGACATAAGTATCGGGAGCAAACTAAAACAGTTAAGAATGCCGCAATAGTCGATGAAAAAAAGTAGAGAGGCGCCGCAGTGGTAGAAAAAGTAGCCAGCTAAAACAATGTGCACAAGCTATACAAGATCTTTTAAATTACTAATGCCATGTATTAGTGGCCAAAAAGTTGACCGTGGTCAGCCATCAACCCAATGTGGCAAGTGCAATGAACACTTCCATTTGGATTGTGGTGATATTTTACCAGCGGATCTGGAGTATTTGCAAAAATCTAATAATAATTTTCTTTGCAAAAAATGCGTGGCAGTGTGCCGAAGCTTTATTCGATCGCCCCCACCACTCGCAACTAAACAGATTCGAAATAAATCGTTTTTTTTTTGTCGTCGTTAACTAACGCCAAGCTAGTACAACAACAAAATAATTGTGCTGTCTTACAGAAACAAAATTGCAGTAACCGCGAAATTACTCTCCAAATTGTGTTTGAAGAAATAGCTTCTCTTAGAACTGAAAATGCACGCGCGCTCAACTTGATAAATTTCTTACAAGATGATAAAAAGTTACTTATTCAAAAAATTGATAAACCACAATCTGAATTAAGTTCTGTTCGGTCTAAATTAAGTTCTTTTGATATTTCTTCCTCTATTTCTCTTCTAAATGAAGATGTTAAACTTTTGCGAAAAAAGTTAATGAACTTAAATTATTGATTTGTCAATCGTCTCCCTTAACAAATAACATAAATAAAAATAGGAGTAAATTATTCCTATCATCAATACAAGTAAAACCGAATGCTACTGTGTTGAATTTATGCTCGATATTAAAGAATTCATCGACCTCAACCTCAATGTCACCCACGGCTGTTAATCAACGATTGCAAATACCTAATCATAAGAGATGGGTTCATCATTCTTCTTTTGTTCCTTTAGTTACTGAGATGAATATTGTTGCCAAGGAAAACAACACGCTCAAAATATATCAACGCGTCTATGCAGAAAAGGTGTTACAGCGATTTAATCACCTTAACTGTTTCCCTGTATCTACACCTGCTGAAGTTGGAAAACATTTTTCGAAGGATGATGCAGACACAACCAACAAGAAAAATTTTCAATGTAGAGAAGCCATTGCGTTTCTCATGTACTTAATGGTATGTACCAGGCCTGACACCGCTTATATCGCTGGTGTTTTGAACAGATACTTAGAAAAGTCAGTGCAGGCACACTGGCAGGGCGTTAAAAGAATTCTAAAATATTTGAAAGGTACTGTAGATCACGGCATTAATTTTAATTTAAATTCTGAATCGTTTCAGTTGAAGATGTAATCTGATGCAGTCTGGGGTGGGGATTTAGATACCAGACGCAGCATTACAGGTTGGGTAGCTTTTCTAAATGGTGGTCCGTTTGCTTGGAGCACACGAAAGCAAACCGTAACTGCAACTTCAACCACTGAAGCTGGTTTTGTTGCTCTTTGTGCTGCAACAAAAGCTGATAAATGGCTGAGACGGTTAATGTTCGAGTGCGATCATGAAAAACGTTTACCAACTTTTTTGTTCTCTGATAATCAAAAGGCGATAACTAAGCTCCAGACTCCTGAATTGGCAAAGCGCACAAAGCACATCGATATACAGTTCTTTTACACTTGTGACATGCAGAACCAAGGTGAAATTGAAGTAAAATATCTGGAGACGAAAGAACAATTGGCTGACATTTTTACTAAGCCTGTAAGCAAAGACAAGTTTATGCATTTAGTTAAAGTTTTTGTAAATTTATAAATGGAATTTAACTTCAGAAAGCGAGAGGGTATGTTGAAATATTCAACATATAGTGCTGTTCAGTTACTTAGTTACTTTAATATATGTGTCACTTTTGTCTTTTATATTTCCGCCCACTACCGTTTTCGTTTTTCATATTGTTCGGACGTGTAAGCTCACATCAGTATTAATAAATCTTAATATAAAATATAAAATCATTTTTTATAAAGAAGAAGAAAATTTGACCTTTACAAATGAAATCAAACACAGAATTAATACATGCGATAACATTCGCATTCATACAAAGTCCTACGTACGAGTGTACGATCACCAGAGAAAGTCAAAAGACAAATTATCAATATGCTAACATAGAGCTAGGAATAATCCGACAAGGATTTTCTCAATGGAGCGCCCTCGTTTGGATTGCTCAAAAGAAATCAGACGAAAGTCGGAAGAAAAAATGGAGACTCGTAATTGATTACAGAAAACTCAATGAGAAATATTAACGACATTAGGTAAATGTATGTACTTTTCAACTCTCGACGAGTACATTAGAATGCGTTTGGCCATAAAAATGTACCATCTACTTTTCAACGTGGGATGGATAATTTTCTCGAAGAATTGACTGGCAAAATCTGATTAGTTTACTTAGATAATATAATCGTATATTCTTTTTCACTGCAAGAACACATATAAAACTAAGGACTAGTATTCGAAAAACTAAGAACTTCAAACTTCAAGATACAACTAGACAAGTCTGAATTCTTTCGGAAATTAATCGCTTTTTTAGGACACATAGTATCAACAGAAGGCATTAAGCCAAACCCAACCAAATTTCTAGCCGTACAAAATTTTCCTACGCATTAATAACGATGTGAACTCAAATTTTATCGAACTTCGCTCTCCTTTTAATTTTTGCTGCTGCTGATAACTCTCGTTTTCTAATGTTTCTGTCGGGAATGACGTCAACTCACGATCGTCGTTATTGACTTCTACTGCTTCACGATCAGCTGTTCCTGCCTATCAACTTCGTATGCTAGCGTGACTACTGCTGTTGATGCTGTCGTTAATGATATTGATGAGCTTTTATCTTCGCCTTTGCCCAAGTCTTCGTTAGGTGTGTGGAGAACGATAAAAAATAAAACGCAAAATAAAGGTAAACAAAACACTGATAACATTGTTGTCGGTAGAAGTTTTAAAACTGATAATATCGTTGTAGGTAAAAGTTCAAACACTGAACTTGACGTGGCTGCACCTAAGAGAGTTCTTCATCTCTCTTCTTTTAAACCATCAGTAACTGCTGAAATAATCATTGATTATATTTCATCTCACACCAATATACTGAAAAAAGACATTAGTTGTTACCGTCTTGTGAAGAAAAATGTAGAAGAATCAACCTTAAAACGAGTTAATTTTGAGTTGATTATTTCAAAAAGCGAAGAAGAAACTCATCCAATCATTAGCAGATACGAAGTCATCGTCAGCTACACATGTTTCAGTGCCCTCGTTAATGCCGTCTTTTAATTCATTTGCTGCACAGGTATCGGAACTCGCACCGCAAGCCCTACGTTCAACAGCCCAATGCGCTAATTTTCAAAATATATGCAATGACAATTTTGCAAAATTCTATAAAAAAACTTCAATTTACTTCCACAATGTTGGTGGCTTGCGTACAAAAACCAATCAACTCCATACCGCTGCTTCTGCTCATGACTATGATATAATCTTGCTAACTGAAACATGGCTAACATCTCATTTTTTATCAAATGAATTATTCGATTCCTACTATATAGTTTACTGAAAAGATCGTGTGTTAAGAAGTGGTGTAACAAGAGGAGGTGGCGTTTTAGTTGCAGTGTCTTCGAAATTTGCCAGTAAAGAAATACAACTGCCGCACAACGCCAATGATATTGAGCAAATTTGTGTCTCTGTAGCTTTAGGCTGTGATTGTGCGTACAGTAAGAATGAAATTGTATTTATTTTAAGCTATATCCCTGCTTGCAGTAGTTTGGCTATTTTTAATGAGCACTTCTTTAGTATTAATCATATTATTGGCTCTCTAAAAGTGAATCAAACGCCGTGTGCGCTTGGTGATTTTAACCTGGATAATGTTGAGTGGAATTTTTGCTCTGAGGAAAAAGGTTTAATGCCATTTGGTCTAAAAACTTCCATTAAATACACCTTTTGTGATGTATTGTATGCGCTTAATCTTTTTCAGATAAATAATATAAAAAATTACCTATTAAGGATATTAGATCTAATATTCATTAATAATGACTTCAGGTATGAGTTATACAAAAGTGAACTGCCTCTAACTACTGAATCCGTTCATCATAAAGCAATTGCTTTAAATTTTCATTTTTATACTTTCAATGATAACAAGCAAGTAGGACACAGTCTGTCATATGATTTTAGAAACGCTAACTATGTGGCTTTAAATAGTTCTTTCGGTTCAATTGATTGGGATTTGATTTTTTTTTAATTTGAACATTTATGACATGTATCATAAATTTAAACAAATCATAAATGAAGGCCTGTCATTATACGTACCAATAAAAAATCAATTACCTAATTATAAACATCCGTGGTTTAATAGAAGACTTATTAATTTGAAAAATTTAAGAAACAAAGCTCATGAAATATACATAAAAAACTGGTTTGGCAGTCGATAAGTCAATATTTGTTTTGCGTAGACGTGAATTTGAGTTTCTGTCTAATTTTTTACATAAAAAGTATATTTCGTCTATCAAATGTGGCATTAAGTCAAATCCCAAGTCCTTCTGGCTGTTTTTAAATAGTAAAAGAAAATCCTCTGGACTCCCCACTTCAATAGAATTTAAAGATATTGTGGCTAATAACTCAGAGGGAATTGCTGAATTATTTGCAAATTGATTTGGGTCCGTTTTCAATTCCGCTCATTCACAATGCGATACTAACGATTTTGATCATTTTCCCCAATATTTCAACATTGGTAAATTAGAAATATCGGATACTGAAGTGCTGGAAACTTTAAACAATCTTGACTGCACTAAAAGCGCTGGATATGATTTATTGCCTCCACAGGCGTTTTCCTGGATGAATGGAAACCTGCTTGTGTTTCTCCGATATTTAAATCTGGTCAAAAGCATCTGATTGAGAATTACAGACCTATTGTAAAATTATCAAATATACCAAAAAATATTTGATAAAATTGTGAATAAACTTCTTTTTGCTGAAATGCATAGTTATTTTGCTACTCAACAACATGGTTTCTTTAGCGGTAGAACCACCACTTCCAATTTAACTATTTTTTAAAATTATGCTATTAACTCACTTGAAAAGGGCTTGCAAGTTGACGTTTTATACACAGATTTTTCAAAGGCTTTCGACAGCGTGAAACATCCGATATTGTTACGTGAATTAGGCATTCACTCTCAACTTTTAAGATGGATTGCCTCATACCTCTCTGATAGGACACTGACTGTCAAAATTGGTGTACATTGTTCTAGACCTATTAAGCTTAAATCCGGTGTCCCTCAGAGGAGTCATTTAGGACCTTTACTTTTCAAGTTATTCATAAATGACGTAGCCCAGATATTCAAATTTGGTAAATGCCTTCTATATGCTGATGATTTGAAAATTTTTTATGAGGTCAAAGATCGTAGCGACTGCGAAAAGCTTCAGGACGATATTTCTTATTTGCTTCACTGGTGTAAAATTAACCAGCTGTCTTTGAATTTTGAAAAATGTAAAATTATAACGTTTTCACTTAAAGTTTCTCGTATTGTTTACGATTATAATTATAACGCTAATAATACATTTTCCAGAGTACATCAATTTAAAGACCTTGGAGTATTCTTTGACGAAAAGCTCACATTTGACGTGCACTTGGAGTATATAATTTCAAAAGCGAATTCTCAATTTGGATTTTTAAAAAGAAACTCGAGAGAATTTTTTGATCCTTTTACGCCTAGAACTACCTTTGTTTATTTTACGATATTTCGATAAAACGCATTGAAAATATTCAAAAACGGTTTACTCGATTTGCCTTGAGACGACTATATACTTGGTAAAATATGCCTCCTTATTGGGTGCGATGCCGTTTATTAAGCCTCAGCAGCTTGGCCAATAGACGAAGAGTTACTAATATCATGTTCATTAAGGACATAATCGATGGAAGACTAAATTCGCCTGACTTACTTGCGCTAATTCCATTCAATGTCCCAGCTCGTAATCTTAGAGAGTCAAATATGTTCTACATTCCGTATCACAGAACTAACTATGGGTCTAATGAACCTATTTCTAGATGCTTGTCTAATTGTACTTCAGCTTAAATATAATTGCTTTCAAAAAATGTCTTGAAGATATAATTGTTCCTATATAGTTAAGTTTATTAATTTTTACCAATAGTTTTTAAGTTTTATTACTGTCATCTGTAAGGGTAAGAAACCCGGTAGATGAGTTAAATAAATAAATGAAATAAATAAATAAGCTCATATTTCGTCACGAATAGCCTCATTCCATTTGCCACAATCTTCACTTGACAAAGCCTCTTCTAGAGTTGATGGCTCAACGCACGATACACACAATTCAGCAACAGCTTCTTCAACTTCTTAAGCAGCTTTTTGTGTTTTCTGTACACTCCTCAATGCATAAGAACTGCGTCACGTTGGCAATTTAGCCTGTGTTTTTGATTTTTCTGCTTTATCGACGATTGGTAATTGAGTAACGCCCTCAGCTGGATCACTACTTTGCTTAAGTTCGTAGAGCTCTTTGACTGCAATAGATTTTTCTTAAATATCGCATCGCGTCGGATTAGCATTCGTTTATTAGTTGAATCAAAAACTCTGTACGCTTTGCTTTCCTCGTTGTAACCAACCAAAATACCTTTAATATAATTTGTATCCCACTTTGTACGCTGCTCTTTGGGAATATGGATGCATGCATCGCAGCAAAAACAATATCTTCGGAAGCTGTCCTAGTTTTGATGTAAGCTGCTGTATTCGTTGCATCGGCCCACAAGTACAATGGCAACTGCCTGTTATGAAGCATTGCTTTTGCACTTTCCACAACAGTTCTGTTTTGCTCAGGAGCTCTTGGTGTTGTTACCTCGTGCTTTATGTTATTTTTCAAAAAAAGTTCACTTACTTTCTCGTTGCAGAACTCAAGGCCACCGTCTGATTGTATGCGTCTTATATTGTTTCCGTCTGCTTGCACATCAACCAAAAACTGCATCAGCTTGCCTATATCATCAGTTTGGTTCCTTACAAAATATACAAAACAATATCGCGAATAATCATCCTTCAAAAGCAGGAAGTCCGCGAATTCATGAAGTACTCATTTTGCCACAAAGATCCATGTGAAACGTCTTGCCTGGTTTTTGAGCACGTTTAGCACCTGATATCGGAAAAGGTTTCCTGTGCTGTTTACCGTATGCGCAACCTTCACAAAATGGTTTGCTCTTTTGGTGCATCCGGAATGTTTAAATCTTTGACAATTTTACGCTCACTCATCTTACGCAGCGTTTTAAAATTTACGATTAAAGCCGCTCATGCCATAACATCACAGATTCAGTTGTCAGTAAATTCACTGACGACGTCGGCAATTTCACTTTTACCTTCAACATTACCTTTTTTGAAGTAATCAAATTCACCACCTGGCTCAAAAATAACTCATGCGCCTGTTGTTCTTGAAATCGAGATAAAATTTTTATCGAGTTTCGGAACTAGCAGTGCATTTTTCAAAACAAAAATATCATTTGACTTGCCTTGTATTTTGATGTTTCTTTTGCCTTGTACTTGTAAGCGCCGACAGTCGCCCACTCTTATGCCTTAAACAGAATTCCGGCGGTTGACGTAAATACCGCCAGCATAAAATATGTTAAACAGTAAAACCGTCATAAAATCCGTTCGAACAAACAAAATTGCGACGTAGGACGTATGACGGTAAATTCAGCTGCCATTTTGTGTTTACAAAAAAGGAATTTTTGTATTGGATTATTTTTAATTGTGACAAAGTGATATTTTTATTTTGTGAGTGCTGCTAAATTAAAATAAAAAATGGGCTCCAGCATCGTAAAATTAGTACAAATAAAAATTATTAAAATAATGGATGCAATGTCCGAGCACTTCGTTTTTATACCCTACACAGAGAGTATATTCACTTTGTCATTCCGTTTCTAACGCATAGAAGGGGGCGTGGCAGGTATGGAAAAGTATATATATTCTTGATCAGCGTCACCACCTGAGTCGATATAGCTGTGTCTGTCTGTCTGTCTGTCTGTCTGTCTGTCTGTCTGTCTGTCTGTCTGTCTGTCTGTCTGTCTGTCTGTCTGTCTGTCTGTCTGTCTGTCTGTCTGTCTGTCTGTCTGTCTGTCTGTCTGTCTGTCTGTCTGTCTGTCTGTCTGTCTGTCTGTCTGTCTGTCTGTCTGTCTGTCTGTCTGTCTGTCTGTCTGTCTGTCTGTCTGTCTGTCTGTCTGTCTGTCTGTCTGTCTGTCTGTCTGTCTGTCTGTCTGTCTGTCTGTCTGTCTGTCTGTCTGTCTGTCTGTCTGTCTGTCTGTCTGTCTGTCTGTCTGTCTGTCTGTCTGTCTGTCTGTCTGTCTGTCTGTCTGTCTGTCTGTCTGTCTGTCTGTCTGTCTGTCTGTCTGTCTGTCTGTCTGTCTGTCTGTCTGTCTGTCTGTCTGTCTGTCTGTCTGTCTGTCTGTCTGTCTGTCTGTCTGTCTGTCTGTCTGTCTGTCTGTCTGTCTGTCTGTCTGTCTGTCTGTCTGTCTGTCTGTCTGTCTGTCTGTCTGTCTGTCTGTCTGTCTGTCTGTCTGTCTGTCTGTCTGTCTGTCTGTCTGTCTGTCTGTCTGTCTGTCTGTCTGTCTGTCTGTCTGTCTGTCTGTCTGTCTGTCTGTCTGTCTGTCTGTCTGTCTGTCTGTCTGTCTGTCTGTCTGTCTGTCTGTCTGTCTGTCTGTCTGTCTGTCTGTCTGTCTGTCTGTCTGTCTGTCTGTCTGTCTGTCTGTCTGTCTGTCTGTCTGTCTGTCTGTCTGTCTGTCTGTCTGTCTGTCTGTCTGTCTGTCTGTCTGTCTGTCTGTCTGTCTGTCTGTCTGTCTGTCTGTCTGTCTGTCTGTCTGTCTGTCTGTCTGTCTGTCTGTCTGTCTGTCTGTCTGTCTGTCTGTCTGTCTGTCTGTCTGTCTGTCTGTCTGTCTGTCTGTCTGTCTGTCTGTCTGTCTGTCTGTCTGTCTGTCTGTCTGTCTGTCTGTCTGTCTGTCTGTCTGTCTGTCTGTCTGTCTGTCTGTCTGTCTGTCTGTCTGTCTGTCTGTCTGTCTGTCTGTCTGTCTGTCTGTCTGTCTGTCTGTCTGTCTGTCTGTCTGTCTGTCTGTCTGTCTGTCTGTCTGTCTGTCTGTCTGTCTGTCTGTCTGTCTGTCTGTCTGTCTGTCTGTCTGTCTGTCTGTCTGTCTGTCTGTCTGTCTGTCTGTCTGTCTGTCTGTCTGTCTGTCTGTCTGTCTGTCTGTCTGTCTGTCTGTCTGTCTGTCTGTCTGTCTGTCTGTCTGTTGAAATCAGGTTTACGCAAAAACTAAGCAAGCTAATTCAATGAAATTTGGCACACAGCTCACATCTTCTTGCAAGCTGCTAGCATATAAAAATGGGCGAAATCGGTTAACGGCCACGCCTTCCGCCCATACTCTATGTAAATATACCCAAGTCCATATAGAAAAAAAGTTGCTGCGATTTTGATGAAACTTGGTGATTTGGTGAATATGAGAACAACATTAAGATCCTAATCTTAAACTTGCAAAGGCTCTTAAAAGGGCGTGGCAAAGCCCTAAATTTTAACTTTTATGACGCCATTGCTCGTAAACTGTGCAAGATATTGTGATGAAATTTGGTACACGGCTACAGATCTTATAAATCTTGAACTACGCATAAAATGGGCAGAATTGTAAAAGTGGGCGTGGCATTTTTTAATAATTAAAAATTTGGATTTCGTATATCTCCAAATTGGCACATTCGATTTTCATTAAAATTTTAGGGATGATACCACTGAAAGTTGTCAACAATACAAGGCACGTCAATATACTGAAAAATTTATTTTAAGGGCGTGGAACAGCCTACAATATTTATAAACGTTATAAAAAGAGAGCTAACAACGCAATCGTTATGAAATTTAATATGGTGGATACACTTGCTAAAAGATGTCTTCTTGTAAAATTTTTGCACAACTGCGCCGGTGGGTGTGGCACCTCCCATATAAGCGAAATACGTTTAATGCTATAGATAGTGTGCTATGAGAGTAATCTTCATAAAATTTTGTGTAGAGGTGTCGGTTACTATAAGCTTCGGAATTAAATGAAACTTGAAAAGATTCCATCAGTGGGCGTGGCACCACCCTTATTAACATAAAGTTGTAAGTGCTATTTTAAGTGCACTATTGGAGCAATTGATCTGAAATTTGATGTAAGTGGTTTACTGGGTATTAGGTACATATGAATCAAAAGGTGGCGAAATAGCAACAGTCGAATTAGTATTGTGATAAAATTTGGTTCGTTTATTGAATCAAGAGTGGGCGGAATTAGAGAAGTGAGCGGAACATATTTCGTGTTTTTCATTTCTATTCTATTTTTTTCAACATTTCCCATATTCTTTTGACATTTTAAATTTTTTACCTTTCCCCTTCAATTTCATTCGACATTTTCTTTATTCTTTCGACTTTTTCATCAATTTTTCAGCATTTTTCCTATATTTCGACTTATTCAATTTCATTCAACTTTCTTCAATGGTTTTGATAATTTTTCAACAGTTTCAGTTTTTTCCAACACTTTTCCGCAGTTTTGAACGTTTTTACATTATTTTCGATTTATTCAATCTCTTCAACATTTTTTTAACATTTATTTAAAAAATTATTTCAATGCAGTGTAGGGTATGTGAGTTTCGGCCTGGCCGAAGATAACACCTTTACTAGTTTTGCTTAAGTTTACTTAAGCTCCAATTTGCCAATCCTTATAAAGCCAAACTTTTTTATTTAGATTTCAATTTTTAGAATCTGGCTTAAGAGATATAGCCCTCGGAAGTTCCGGATATTGCTTTTGTAAAAATCGTTATAAGTTGAAAATTTCAAAATGAATTTCAAAAATATGGATGTAGAAAGAAAGATAATTTAATGACCCATAATATCTAAATACCTGTAGTTTAGGAAATATGTCGATTTTGCTGAAATTTTGAACAATTTTTTTTAAAAACCGATATTTTTTCAAAAAAATATGTTAATAGCCTCTCTTTATTTTTGCATTTTAAGAAAGCTAATTTATTTCCTTTCAAATGGTATATCATATAGTAAAAATTTTTTTATTACTTATAAATAACTTTTTACCGGAAAACAAAAAAAAAAATTAATGAATTCGTATGAAAGGTATGTACTTATGGACAAAAACAATAAAAAACATCAACAACAACAGCTGGTACAACAACAATAACTATTATAAGACAATTTTCCTTAAAAATTTTAAAAATCACCTGTGGCGCTTCTTTGTTTCAATGCCATTCAGTTCAAAAAATTATAAATTTATATGTTATCATACTACGCCGTTTCTTTTGTATGGTTTCTCTTTACAAATAAAACATTGGTTGTGTTGCATTCATCAAGATATGTAAGGAATAAGTAAAATGAAAAAAATATAATTCTTAACACAATTTTTAGAAAAAATAACGGTTTTTAAAACAAACATTGGTCAAAATATCAGAAAAATCGTCAAATATCCCAAATTTTAGGTTGAATTGCAAAAATTTGTGAATCATTATTGTAGGCCATTAGATTATCTTTCTTATGAAATCCATATTTTTGATATCCATGCAAGGGTTCCCAATTTATAATGATTTTTACAAAAGCTATATCCGAAACTTCCGTTTGCTATATCTCCGAAACTAGATCCGAGCGATACTTTTTTTTCATGTATTTTACTTGATTTAAACCTTTATTACCCCCACAAAAAAACCTTGGACAATGGGAGCTAAACTATACTTGTTCCGTTCTTTTTTTTTGTAAGCATAGTTAAGTGACTTCCATCGTTTTTCGCAACTTTCCGCTGCATATTTTTGCACATTTTTATGTAAAAGAATTGTAAGCAATTACAATGTACCTACAGTTTGTTTTTAACGCTACATTGATTTCTTCCCAATGCAGATCCTTTTTTGGATATTCCTGTAGTTCTTCAACGAAATTTCGTACAAACAACTCGTTGAAATTCATTGCTTTGTTCTTTTTACCTTTTTATTTAAATTGCTAATTTATTAATTAACACTTGTTTTTCTTTCTACTCACTTAAAATTGACACTAAAAACTTTTCTTAATAAATTGACACAAAATGATTAGAAATGCAACACTGATAAGTCTGCCGTGACGGTAAAATTAAGATTGAATTTAATTCTACCGTCAGCGGTAGCGGCATTTACGTCGTACGCATGAATTCAATTCGTGTCATTTCGTCTTGGGTTTGAAAAATTGTTGTTGCTTTATTTTCCTTTGTCTTTACTTACTGCGTAGACTGCATTCGGAATATGGTTGTTGCTGCCGTTGGTACGTAAATTCATTAGGCTTTCTTCATTAACAATATGTTCGGTCAACCTGCCAATGTTTTGTTGCTCACATGACACCGCGTACCATGCTGTACGTACATGATCGAATCCAGCTGGTAAACTGCTTAAGATTTTAGCAATAATCATCGGTTACTTTTGCTCCAAATTCATGTCTTTAAGCCTTTGTGCTATGGACATAACATACATTTTTCGAGCAGAACTTGTCCAGATTATTTGCTTTCCTCAGCGTGCACTGCCTTTAGCTTCGACCACATTTGCGCTGCCGTTGAGCATCCAGTGAGATACTTAAGCTACTCTAATTCTAGCCCTCTCACATAGAATGCCTGCGCTCTGCATCTTTTTCGTCCTATTGTGTGGCGTTTTGCTGTTCCTCTCCGTTGTACCCAGAACGTATGGCCTTAAATTATTGTCAGCCATGAATATTTCCTTTTGACTTCGCCAAAGTTGCAAATTTTGTCCACCAAATCGATGAAAATAGTAAACTCTTTATTCGCTCATGCTTACCGCTATGACGTTTTCAAGCCTGCGTTTCGAAGTTTGAATTATATTTTCGATAAAATCCGAAACAAATACAGAGTCTAGTGGAACCGAGTCGTCAAGTGTAATAATATCCCCATCCATAAAACAATTAGCTGAAAATCTATAGACTTACGCTACATGTGAGCATCTGGGCCCTTAACCTATTAAGATTTATTAAAACTGATGTGAGCTTACAAGTCAGAACAATATGAAAAATAAAACCGGAAGAGGGCAGAAATATAAAAGATAAAGGTGACATCTACATTAAAGTAACTAAGTGACATCTATATAAAAGTAACTAAAATTAAAAACAACACTAAGCTGCCAGATCAATTAATTTACTTAGAAAGTGAATATTTCAACATTTTTCACGTTATTTTAAGAGTCCATCTTTTCTTTGAATTTCAAATGGTTTGTTTTTGTTTCCTCTTAAATAATTGTTGTGGATAAAATTAATGTTGGATCTAGGTCTCTTCGAATACGGGACATATCTTGCATAGATAATGTTTTGCTCCTAAAGGCAAAAGCTGAAAGCGTCAGATAAAGATTTTGGCCTCATAGCTCTTATATTGAAATCATGTGGTTCCGTTAAGCCACTTAAAAAGGTGGTAAGACACATTTCTGAAAATAGTTATTTTTTTGATGAAACTACTTTTTGATTGGAGTTCTATAACTGCATTATAAAATTGTTCGACAGTGGTTCTATTTTGTTGTAATTTGTACAAATCTCTTATGAAGGATGTTTCTGTTCTTTTGTCGGAATAATGAAGAATAAGGTTTGTTTTTATGCTGGGTTCCATACATATTTAGAACTTCGTTGGCCGTTCCCTCAATCTTATTCCTAATTGCTCTTGAAATTACTCTTGCTTGAGGTGTATTGTTAATTTGTGGGATAAGGGATAGTATTTCTTCGACGATATTTATAAATTCGTCTAGAAAACGTGGATTTCAATCAAATTTAAGTAGATCTTTTATGGCATCGGGTATTTTTAAACGTCAATGAAATTATTTTGGTATATACCCGAATTGTGTCCGTTTCCACTCATATTTCCGTTTTGTAGCTCTTCTGAAGTTTGTAATTCCTTAGGAAATAAGAATGTTTTTGTTGGCTCGAAAATTTTTTTAATATAGAAAATTGTTTTCCTAACTTCCCAAGATTTATTATTAGATTATACTTTTTATTGTTATTATTTTAACTTACAGACATAAGACGAATATTAATGGTATGTTGTACATTGTAGTCATTTAAGTAAGTTCTGCGTCCTTTTAATATTGAAACCTCTGCTGGATGGTTGATGGTATCCTAAATCTTTTTACCTTCTCGGTGATATGCCTTCATTGTTGATTGCTGGTGCTTCGTTATCGTAGTGTCCTTTTTTTGTTGTTATATAGTTTTTCCTTGAACGTGGTGGTGATATTCATTCACCTGAAAGCCTCTTTCATATGCAGTGAGGAGACTTTCTTTTTCTTACTAAGATCGCACTTGTGATATGTTTATAGAAACAAGACACTGACAATAGGATATTGTTAAAATCTCTTTCATATGTCATTAGGAGATACGTTGAATATTTTTTTTTAATTGCAGTCTCTCATTATAGGACGATTGTATTATAAAATTTTTAATTTGAGAAATTGTGCTTTAATGTTCCGATATTCTGCGCGATTTAAGTATCTCATAAGATACTTTACGAAAAAAATAAATTTAAACTCCAACGGGAGCACTACTAAAAAACACCTGATTGGTTTTGATTCACGATTAATTGTTTATTTGATTTCTTCCAAAGATCTTATATATACATTTACAAATTAATAAGTTTAAATGTCAGCAATATACAATAAGTGTTTCAAGAAATGATAGTTGCTGTATCAGCATTATTCAATAAGTATTACAGGCAATGAAAATTGTTAATTAATCATAAGCTAAATTAGTAAAAAGATAATTGTGAATTTAGCAGTTTAAATAAAATAAGGTTGTGAAACATTAAAAGTTAAAATAGTTCGAAAAAAAAACATGGCTATTATTAAGATTATAAATGAGCAGCGAAGAATTACTAATAGAAGAATTATTTTCTCATAAAAAAAGAGTTAACTTTGCAAAACAGTCAAAATTTTATCTTGAGAACACAAAATGGCAGCTGAGCTTTCGGTTGGCTGTGGCGATTGTTAATTTGAACGGATCTTTGGGCGGATGTTACCGTTGATGGTTTTTCTGTCGTCCACCGGTATTGTTCCTATTAGCCTTTTTAGGAACGGTTCGGTAATGTGTAAAATGTAAGCATATCGTTTGTCGCTGCAAATAGTGATTGGCTTGCAGCACAAATAAATGTTTCCCAAATTGTTTGCGATAAGATGCTATCGACTGGTGTTGGTAGACCAATATAAATTTTCATGACTGCTTCTGACTGCGTGCTGATTGGCTTGACAACACGTATCCACATTGAATTTGACAACTTTTACTATGGGAGATGCTTTTTGTATGGGAGATGCTACTTCCTTTTGCCTTTTGGTATCAGAAATTTCGTATTTTGACCGCCGACTCTATGGTGGCTATTGTATTTGACATTTTGAATAAGACCTTCATGTGCTTAGTTCACCCCGCATTCTCCCCTTACCCATTGAAGGTTGCCCTTATCTTCGCTTTACAGAGAGCTGGGATCAACAGCTGACGATCTCTAGTCGTCGCTGGCTTGTCTAGGAACTTATTTCTGGAGTGACGACAAGGCGCATATGTCCACTCATACTGAGGTCCAGATGCGTGGGTAAAGCTGCTTTATACCAGGTATTTGGTATGCTCCGTTTGTGTCTGGGATATTTTTCTGAACTGGGTCCTCAACGCGAACATTATTCGGCACGCGTCACATAACACCTATATCCATAGCAAACAAGAGAAAAGAGTCTTTATGTGTGGTTCAGGCTGAATAAAATCTGGAGTTCCGAGACCGAATCGATTTCGCCATGCCTGTGTGTCTGTTTGGCTGTCTCTCTGCCTGTGAAAATCGTGATTATGGGAAAAACAAGCCAGATAATTGAATGAAAATCTGCTTACAGGATTCACCTTCAAAAAGGTTTTTTGGTATTGAAAATTATCAAATTCGGTTCACGTACGCCTCTAATGACCATACACATATATCTTTTAAAACGTTATGTTCAGAGAGTTATCTGATGTAGTGTACCCAAGCTGCTAAAAATACTAGGAAAACTTAAGAAAGCTCTCAAGAAAAAATTTGCGAGTTTCGACGTGAAGACGTAAACTTCCCGCGGCACGAAAACTTTAAAACGTAATAATGATGGAATTTTTAAGGTTATGGAACGAAATTTTATTTTTCTTACACAAATGCAAGAAATTGTTCGATCTAGTATCAGAAAAAAAATGCGCGAATTTCTACAAAATGACATAACATCTTCCCTACAAACACAAGATTCGAAGCGCTACGCAGATAGCTATTTAAGAAAATGTTGTCAAATTTGATGTGGATACGTTTTTTACTAGTTGTTCTCGGTCTCGCCTCATTTTATAAATTTGAGTCTCGCTTCACCTCGTTCTCGGACGAGAACTTGCCATCACAAACCTCGGCTCGCCTCGCCGAAGCCTAGGCAAAAACCGAGGATTTAATTAAAATGAAGAAAAATTATCAGGACTATCTGCAAACAAATAATTAGTGGGTGACGCTAATTAATCTTTTAGTTATGTTTACATCCTCTTATCTTTATTTTTTTTTTATTTATTTATTTTGAAAGACTCAAAGTACAATAAGGCTTACCCTTTTATAGTACATCAATGTATAATATATTCAACAAAATTTTAAGGACTTACATATAATTAATAATTTATAAAACAAAAATATTATACATCTACATACTTCAGAAAAATAATAAAAAAAATTATGAATAATAACTATAGAATAAATAATGAAAATTTAAAAATAAAGAATAAGAGCCAAGTTAGAAAAGTGAATAGACAAAGGCTTTAGGTGTTGGAGATATAAGAATAAATAGCACGTTTGAAGTTGCATATCAATCTAATTCTATTAATATTAATTGGTAAGGATTTCCAAAGCCTAACAGCGCTAATGAAAAAGAAGGGACAATTAAATGAAGTGATCTACCATATTGGCAAAAACTAAGCTTTTTAAACAAATAATCAGGAGCTTGAATAAGAATAAGTTTGTATAAGAAAATTAAATTCCTGATGTCAAAGTACTTCATTAAACTAACCCCTAAAATGCTTGTACTCCTTTCACAAATATGGTCAAACTCTCGTACACCATACACGTATCTGGTCGCATTGCTAAAGGCAACAACAAGCTTATACCGTGACTGAAAGTCTAACATGCAGTATATCGCATCAAAAAAGGTAATTTGAGGAACTATTAATTGAACGACTAGTCTGCGTTTGGTTTCAATAGGAGCAAAGTAGCTAGAGGTTCTTAAGTATCGCAAGGTAGAGTAAATTTTATCAATAATATTACTAACATGGTCAGTACACGTCAGTTTAGAATTAATTACAAATCCTGAATTTTTGCTTTGCTCACAAATTCTAACTGAACGGAACCAATGAACAATGGCGGAATTCCTACCAAACTTAGATCATTCCTAGCAATTGGAAGCACTTTAGATTTGGTTGGATTTATAAGAAGAAAGTTGTCACGAGCCCATGTGCTTAGAGAAGACAAGTCAGAGTTCAGTCTAAAAGTAAGGTCCTCAATAAGTTCAACTGGTCGTAAAAGATAGAGCTGAATGTCATCAGCATAAGCGTGAACAGTTGAATGTTCACACACCAAGAAAACATCATTCATAAAAATTGAGAATAATAGTGGTCCTAGAATGGAACCCTGAGGAACACCTAATTTTATAGCTTTAAGAGAAGAAAAAGTATTACCAATTTTCACCTGCTGCAATCTTTCATCTAGGAAACTGCCCACAACCTAAACAGCACTATCAGAAAAATTAAAAAGTAATTTTAGTTTTTAACAAAGTAACCTATGATTAACTGAATCAAAGGCTTTGGAGAAATCCAAGAGGCAAAGAATAGTGACATGGTCCTGGTCATATTGGATCCGAATATCATCATAATTTTCATCACAGCAGCTTGACAACTGTGGCCAGTCCGAAAACCAGATTGCATAGGAGACAAAACTGCGTGGGTATTGAGATAATCAGTTATTAGGTCAGACATAATTCTCTCACATACCTTTCCTCAGGCAGGCAATATGCTTATGGGCCTAAGATCAGTGGATACAGAAGCTGAAGATGACTTAGCGATCGGTATAACTGTTGCTATTTTCCACAAGTTAGGAAATCTGGAACTGGCAAAACAATGATTTATAATGTGAGCTAAAGGGGACAAAATATAAGGTAAAATAATTTTTATAAACCTTATGGGCATACCATCTACTCCTACTGCATTGGAGTAGATGGTAACACACACTGCTACTTTTTCTTCATTTACAGCACAGAATTGAAAATGGTTACCTGTTGAACCTACAGGTAGTTCTGGCAAAGGTGGAGATATAACTGGTTCAGGACCTATAGGGCTTACAGTGTTAAGGAAAAAATCATTTAAATTATCTGGGTTCAATTCACATGAATTCATGTCTTTGCTATATACCCTATATCTTCGAATATTTTGCCATAGCTGTCATGCAGTTAAATTAACATTTAACTTAGAACAGAAAAAGTTACGCTTTTCTTGTCTAAGCAAACTAGTAGCTTCATTCCTCGCTCTTCTAAATCCATCCCAATTAACATCAGAGCGATTTATTTTCCATTTAGATTTAAGCTTGTTTCTTTTCTTGATCGCACACAATACACGTTGAGTAAGCCCATGGAGTTTTTGAGTTAGTTGTATTAACTGTACGAATGGGAACATGAAGCCTAAAAACAGAGTCCACTTTAGACTTCTCATCAACTGAATGAACGAACCAACAATCGTTCCAACGCATACCAGACATAGACCCGATTTGCAATAAATCGCCGCCTCACCACCTCGTCTACCACACCTATCACTCCTAAAAAGTTTAAATCCACTAATATTATAAAAACTATTCGGGAAATCATCCTTTAACCATGTTTCGGTTACACAGATAACATCCACAGGGCAGTTTTCAAAAATATACCTCGCATCAAGTTTCAAGGCATTTGAGCTACTAGCGTTAAAATGAACCACATTGAGACCATTATTTAGTTTGCAAAGCAAGTGCAGAAGCGCCTTATGAGATTCATTAGCACTGCCAGGAACATCAGCACGTCTCGCTAATGCAAAAATAAAATAGCGCTTGGCGCTTCGCTGACAGCATTTACACGCTCATATATTCTTCCACGTACAGAAAATACAGTAGACAATCTCTTCTCACGCTTTGATAAACTAGCATATAATAAAACCTTACGATTAGTTTTAGTAAGGCCTTCGTGTAGGTAAAATTTTTCTCCACCACCACAACCAATGTCGCTGAGTGCAAGCTGTCTTTTATGATTTTTGCTAAACGCAGCCACAGCCATAAACAAACGATTGCGATCATAGGCCGTATACAGCGTAGCAATAACAGCAGCTTTACTGTTGTTGTAGCTGTTATTGTTTCCTGTTCGTTCTCTAAAAACGTCTCGTAGCTTTGGGGTGCAGCTTAACGTAGAGCAAATTTTTTCAAATATAGCGGGCAGATTCTCATTATTGTGGAAGGGGATCCCGCTAATAATAACATCAGTCATTTTATATCGCTCAATTCTCTTTTTCAATCCACTTACTTCTTCATTGAGAGCATTGGAGAGAGAGATCCCGGATGATCCTATTCCACTACTGTAGTTCTCTACTTGAAGTTTGAGCTGTGCAATTTCACATTTCATAGCAACAACATCATTACAGGCAGCTTGAACCAAATCAACTCTATTCGCAATCTTCTTAATTTCAGATTTTACATTTGCGAGCTCAGTCCCCATCTCTCCAAGCCTTTACAAAATTCTTTCTTCAGTTGTTTTTATTGCCTTAGTGAGATCGGTAACCAAGCTTTCTCTAAAGCACGAAAGTTTCGCATTTAGTGTAGAATCGGAGTAAACTGGCTGTTTTGCAATCGGTGACTCATCCGTGCGTGAGTTGCTCGCACTTTGAGGCGTTGTTGCAATAACATGTTTGCTGCGCAAGTTCTTCGAGGTTCCCGCTTGCAAGCGCAACATAGTTTCAAAATAATGCAATAATAATGAAAATTGCTTAATTGAATAATTAATTTAGCCAAAGTCAAAATTCAAAAACGTAGGCAGTGATGGTGCTTTTAACCGATATTTATTAAGATTTACAGCGAGATTGATAGGATTTTACCTCATAAAATCGCGTTGAGATTGCGGAAAAAAAAACACGTCTATTCGATGTACATAACGAATTGTTCCAAAATTGTTTGTGACACATTATTTTCGGTTATTAAAAAAATTTTACGATCATATTGGTCTTTGTTCAATGTAATAATTTTCAATATAATAAATTATCAGTCGCTAAAACTAATTTTCTTAAACAAAAGGAGAACACGCCAATTATCAATAAATATAAGGCTGGCAATGCCACAATTTCGAAAAATAAATGACAGCACGATTTTAAGCCAATGGCTGAACGGCTATGCAAACAAGCGAGAAAGTGACAAGTATATAGATAACAAAAAATGGAACATTGTGTGTGGATTGAAATAGGTAAGCGCACACTGTAAACCTCAAGGTCATGTCCCCAACAGCTCTTGTGTTAAGAGCGACCGCCAAAAATAAAATTGCAATTCATGAACGGTCAGGGGTTCGAGTCCAAGTACAACATTAACCAAAAACTGGTCTGATGAGGCTATGTATATACATGTGAGAATGTGTATATATGTGGTAATAGCCGGAACATATGTCACCAATTACCAGGTTAAATTGTTCCATTTGTTATCTTTGTCACCTTTGTTGAATAAAAAAAAAGCATTGATCAATTAAGTAAAAATTTTACGATCATATTGGTCTTTGCGAAATGACTGCAAGTTCAATGTAATATATCTTAATATAATAAATAATCAGACGCAAAAAAAAAATTTTATTAAAAAAAATTCTATACAGTACCTGATAAGGTGTTTTTTATAAGAAAGCAAACAATTTTATTTTTTGTAGATGGTCAATTTAGCTTGTATGCCAACGATATATTCAACTAGTAAAGCCGACACGCGTTGCTCAACAGACAAAATGCGAACTAAGAGTGAAACAAAGCATAAAAAACACGACGTCACACGATCACCTCGCATTGTTTTATTTGATTGGATTTCTGATTTGCGAACACAAAAGCTTAGTAGACTTTGCAATCTGAGAAGTGACTTGATGGCCGTTTCAAGTGCGCTTCCGCAGACGTCTATTACCCATGGTACAATTATCATGGTAGGCAAGTGAATAATCTTCTTCTTTATTTTTATGCCTATCTTTTCTGTCAAAATGGCTTGTTTTGTTTTTGTTTATTGTTGATTTTTTCATAAAAGAACACGAGCTTGTCAGAATTTTTCTTTTGTTTTTGCTCTGTTTGTTTTTGACATATATGGTAGGCACTTTCACGATTACATAATTGGAGTTTGACAAGTTGGACTTACGCTACAAAGGGCGTTGGATTCACTGTCGATATCGTCGAATATTTATTGGATGCACCCACCAATTTCTTTTTTTTATGTTTATGCTTTAAGTATTTAAGTACAAGTTAATAAAATGCAGTACTCGCAACTTCAACATAGTGTTTCGCTGTGACTCCGAGGCATATACTATATATACATACTAGGTATCCCGGGAGACGTTTTTCTGCCCTTTCCATTAGATGGCACGATGTTGTATGAACTCATGCGATGGAATGTAAAAGCGAAACTCCCAATTTTTCCAGTAAAACTAACTTCTGTCTCTATAGGGACTATAGTTACTCTTTTACATACATATAGCAGGCCAGCGTTCTTATGTCCTTACTGGTAGGTGGAGCGATGAGTTTAATTTGTAATAGTCTTTGTCTTTTATACGTGCCAAGTTTCATCCATTTGGATCAAATAGTTACTGATACTAAATGTTGTTTTATTTGCATATGGGAGGCGTGTTAACGCCCATTTTTTTTTTAAATATTCTTTTGTCCGTACTTTTTATGTACATATCTATACAACAAGTCCCATTGTCTGCATCCAGTAGTTGATGAGATATGATGAATTCAATTTAAGAGGGAGTGTCATTGCCCATATTCCTAAACCAAACTTTGCAAAAACTCTCCATCGACCATAGTAAGCATTTAAACAGCATCTTCGTGAAAGTTCTATTTAAAAAATACTTTTGTATGAGGGTCACCCCTCATTCTAAATAAAATGTTTAAGACCATAGCTGTACCTCTTTATATAAAAGCTACATGGTGTAAATTCCATGAGAATCCATTATGCAGCCTTTGAGAAACTGAAATTTTAAAAAATATTTTTGTAAGGGCCACTCTGTATATGTGTTCTAAATAAAAGTAGCTTAAACTATGCTTCTTAATGTGAAAGCAACGTGGAGTGAATTTGGTGTGAATCGAATAACCCGTCTTCGTGAAAACGATATTTAAAAAATATTTTTGTATGAGGGCTTGTAAAATTAAATTTGGTGAAAAAAAATTAATGAAATTTTCAGAGATTGTACTATTGTATGTTCTGAAAATTTTCAGCCAAAAAGGCTGAAGTATGAAAAAGCTGAAATCTGTGGTGGAGCATTTGGGAAATTGATGTTTTCTTGAATAACTCGATTTTTTTATCTTTCAGCACATAGAAAACGTTTAGGTAATCATTTAATCAGGTTTGCAGTTTTTTTGTCATCTACTAGTATACATCTACCTAAAAATAAAATAAAAGTTAGTTTTAATTGTGTTGGTTTGTTTATATTCATCAATGAATGTTGTTGTTTTACTTACAAGCATTTTTGATCACAATTAAAAACAATAATATTAGTCAAATAAATTTTATCGCATTTTCTTATATCTTCCACATGATAGACCAATCACTCAAAAAAGTTTCAGCCTATTTAAAAAACATGAGGGTAATTATAAGGCCATTATAGATGGAAAGGTTACCTTACCAAAAAAAAAAAGGTCCCCACTTTTCACATTCAAAACTCTATCAAAATGAAATATATTTAACCTAAAACTTTTAAAATTTCCACCTACACATTCAAATTTACTGCATCGATTTAGTTTCCTTCACTAAAAAAATTCCCTCATTTTCTGCTTTCAAAAACCCTACCAAATTGAGATATATTTTACGACCATTTTGCCGTCCCGTCAAGCTTTGCGCCCGGGGCGGCTGCCTCTCGGCCCCCCATCTAGGTACGGAATTGCACGTATCAACCCAAATGCGTAGCTACAGCTAAACGCCTTGCCACATTTTGCAGCAGCAACAAATAATTTGACACATCTCCGCTAAGATGTATAATGAAGCCTTTCATTCATTTTCATCCAAGTGTGCCAGTCTTGATTTTATATATTCTGAATTCGTATCAAAGTCGGTCATAATTCCGTCGAAAGCTGTCATTATGTCTTGCTGGCAACAATCCAGAGGGGTTGGAGCCGATATTCTTTTGTTTTTTCATTGAACGTTGGCCCAGCCTTAATTTTTACTCGGTTTGGTCTAGAGATGTTTGAGCCAACTTAGTTTCATAAATTAAGCCTTGATTTTGCACTCAGATTGATAAGTTTATTCGGACTATTTTCACTTAAGTTTGATTTATTTATTTTTTGAATATCTTTGACTTTTTGTTAACTCTTTTTTTGATTTTTCAGAATCTTATATTTCTGACCAAACTAGTTTTTAGGATAAACTATTTTTTCCTAGGCCAAACTAGTTCATCCAAACTAAATCCTATGAAGTTTAAGTGGTACAGATAAACATACGTACGTGTAGTTGATTTCAAAAATTTGATGTATTAGTAGGTGTCTGTTTATTACTTACTTGCATTATAAATGTGTTGCTAGTCACAAATTTGGACTTGCTAAAGATATTCCTATCCAGTGGAATGCATGAAATAAATAACGGACACACATTGTCCCACTTATAGCTATTAACCAAAAGTAAATGATTATCACTAGTATTCTCTTGCAAATTAAATCCCATTTTACGAAGATAGTGTTCAGCATCAATTTTGTTACTGAAACAAGAAAAAGGATATAAAATATGATTGTAGACGATTTTATTATTGTTACAAGTCAAGAATGTTAGAATACAAGATTTTGCATTGCGCATCTCCGCTTATTGCGATGTCATTTTAAAGGGTGTAATTAATGTCATTGAGCAGTTAGAACAGAATTTTGAAGAAAAATTATTCGACAACATTAAGTATAAACAGTGGGTTACTACTAAAAGAACTTCATTATAAACCTTGATATCTAGTGTTGATGAATTTAAAGAATTTTTCAGTAACGGGTTAAGAAAAATATTGCTACATTCTTTTTTAGTTAATAAGCCAAGAGAATTTTTAAATGAAAAGAAAACGAAATTAATGAAAACTGAATGCATTGAAATTTGTGACATTTCTGAAAGTTACGCTTTCATAATTCAGAATTCTGTTCAAGTTATACATTGGATTAATGATCAAGTGACAATACACCCCTTTTCAATATACTATAGAGACGACAATGGTGAAATGAATATCAAAAGCTTTGTTTCAATTCCTGAGTGTTTACGTCACGATACTATTGCTGTTCATCTCTTTCAAAGCCAACTTGTGGAATTCATTAAAACATATTTAAAAGATATAATAAGATAATATATTTTTCGGATGGTGCAAGCGGACAAAATAAAAACAAAAAAGTTTCATAAATCTTGCTCATCATATAGAAGATTTTAAAATAGTGACAGAAAAAATGGAACATTGAAACGACTTGCTGCTAGAACTAGTCTACAAAGGATATAATCCTATTCGCACACCGACAGAGTTGTTTAGATGGGCGACTGAAGCTCTACCAAATATATCATGTCGCTATTCCACTACTAATGAGTATATAGAAGAAGAAAACCGATTGACAACGCGTTTTCGAAAAGCTATGACAATAAAAGGCACGTTAAAGTATCATTGTATGGTTCCAATCTTTCCTCAAGAATTGGAAGCAAAGCGATTCTCGTTGCATGAAAAAAAAACTAAGTATAATAAAATTTTTTAAATAAAACGTATAGCTTAAGACTGAATGTACATATTGCATAACGTACTGGCACGACTTTAAGCCAACGGCTTAACGGTTATGCAAACAAGCGAGAAAGTGACAAGATAACGAAAAACGGAATGTGTGGATTGAAATAGATTAGCGCACATTGTACACCTCAAGGTCATGTCCCCAACAGCTCAAGTGTTAAGAGCGACCGTCAAAAATAAAATTGCAATTCATGATCGGTCGGTTTTCTTAAATTAATTATATTCAAATTAACTTTAGATACTTAAACTTTAAATACGCATATATCTGTTATTCCATCTATAATGGGCCTATCAATACCCTCATGTTTTTTAAATAGGCTAAAACTTTTTTCAGTGATTGGTCTGTCATGTAGAAGAAATAAAAAAATTCGATAAAATTTTTTTGACCAATATTATTGCTTAAAAAAAAGTTTTAAATTGTGTTCAAAAAAGCTCATAAGTAAAATGAAAAAATTTATTGATGAATATAAACAAACCAACACAATCCAAATTAGCTTTTATATAATTTTTAGGTAGTTGTGTACTAGTAGATGATAAAAAAACTGCAAATCTGAATAAATTAAGGCCTGAACGGTTTCTATATGGAAAAAGATAAAAAAATTGACTTTCCAAGAAAACATCAATTTCCCAAATACTCCATGATCGATTTCAGCCTTTTTAAGCCCAAAATTTTCAGAACATATAGGAGTAGCATCTCTGAAAATTTTATCTATGTTTTTTCACCCTATTTGATTTTATAAGCATTTGAAGCTAAGATATATGATTTGCAATGTAAATTGAAACATTGAGAAGTAGAGCGAGAAAATTTGAATATTTTGTTATATTTCTTTCATAAATATTCTACTGTAAACACACACTTTAAATGCTTGTAAAATGAAATAAGGTGAACACAAATGATTGAAATTTTCAGAGATGGTACTCCTATATGTTCTAAAAATTTTGAGCCTAAAAAGGCTGAAATCAGTTCAAATTTTAATCTCTCGCTCTCATTCTCAATGTTTCAATTTACATTGCAAATCATAAATCTTAGCTTTAAATGCTTGTAAAATCAAATAGGGTGAAAAAACATGAATAAAATTGTCAGTGATGGTACTCCTGTATGTTTTAAAAATTTAGAGCTTATAAAGGCTGAAATCGGTGATGGAATATTTGGGAAATTGATGTTTTTTAAAAATGTAATTTTTTTTTTTTTTAGCACATAGAAAACGTTTAGGTCTTCTTTATTCAAATTTGCATTTTTTTTGTCATCTACTAGTACACAACTACCTAAAAATAATATAAAAGCTAATTTGGATTCTGTTGGTTTGCTTATATTCATTAATGAACTTTTTTGTTTTACTTACGAGTTTTTTTTAACAAAATTTGAAACTTTTTTTCTAAGCAATAATATTGGTCAAAAAAATTTTATCGATTTTTTTTATATCTTCTACATAATAGATCAATCACTAAAAAACATGAGGGTAATGATAGGCCCATTATAGATGGAATGACCCATATAGTAGTTTTTTTTAACATAAGTTTTTACTTTGACTTGGTGTGACATTAAAAGCGCACACTCAAGTCGGTTGGATGGAATTCAACATCGTCAAATAATGTTGCGTTTCATATATTTGATTTGCTACGATGAGTTAGAACAATTGCAGTCGTATGACGTACATATATTTTACTCTTAGGGGAGAGAACTATGATATGATGGATATGGTATGCTGCAGCGTGCCAGTAGCATCAGTGTCAAATTATTGACAAATATGAAAATGTCTAATAGAGATTAAAAAAATTGCACTGGTCACTACCTTCCTTGAAGAAATATCAGGCCTTTTGGAAGCTCAAATATGCAAAAACACAATTTTGTTAGGTGATCTGAATGTTATCCTCTTTTGGTTTTGAGTCTTTATTGACTGAACCTACTCGTTTGTCTACTCTTCTGGACCATATATACATAAGACAGCTAAGAGTTAATCGCTTTGGCTATGATGCTGCTGCATACGACTTAGAGTTGTCTGATCATGCTTTAACAAGCATTCAACTAAATTGTACTGTTCATAGAGGAATGCAACCGATAAATTTGGAACGTTATAAAATTGATTTTATTTCTTTTAGAAGGATTCTATACTTTGAGTTCTGGGAAGATGTTTATGCTGCTCAAAACCCAAATGTTGCTTTCACCATATTTCTCAGCAAATTACAATGTTACATTTCTTACTGGACAAATATTTTTAGAATGAAGGATCGTAATCTGAAATGTATCAAGCCATGGATGACTGTACCGCTGTTAAAAAAAATTAAAAAGAAAATAATAATAAGTGTGAAAGTTAAGAAGCAACCTAACTTAAAATGGATATTCCTCTTTGCAGAGATAATTTTTATATATATAGATTGAGCAGGAGTGTAGGTACCTCTAGAAAAGAATGCTAAGTTATTAACGAAATCTTGAACAGAAATGTTTCTATAGTTGGCTAATTTTAATAATGAACGTCAAACTGATAATTTTTTTATTACAAGAACATACTCAATCTGTAAGTTTCTTTTTCGAACCATTTACTGCACTTGAAATTCATGGTATTATATCTTCAATTACAACATCTAATTCTACTTCATTTGATAAAATTTCTAGTGGTCTGTTAAAGCATATCTCTTTACATGTTGTATAAGTTCTATGTTTTATTTTTAATTTCAGTGTTCAATCTGGCGTTTTCCCTGAATCTCTAAAAACTGTTGTTGTAATACTACTCCACAAAAAAGGTGATCCAACTTTATTAAATAATTATCGGCCTATTTCTTATCAGTTTTCTCGAAGATTTTTGAAAGAGGTATTAAGTCCAGATTGCTTTCATTTTTTCATTGAACGAAATTTTTCCATGATTCCCAATTTGGTTTTAGAAAAGGCCGTTCAACAGAGAGCGCTTTGTTGAAACTAGCTGGAGAACTGTACAACAGCTTGAATGAATCCAAAATCCGGGCTTGCCTTTTTAAAGACATTACCAAAGCCTTTGATATGTTAGATTACAGGATCACAGTTTATTGTTGAATAAATTATATAATGCTGCCGTTAGGGTTTTGTAATTGTACTTACTTTGATTGGAAAATCGTAAGAAGATAATAAAAAATAGAAATAGGTTCAGCTCTGTGAAGTTCAGTAGGCTAGGCGTTCCACAAGGATCTGTTCTTGGGCCTATTCCATTTTTTGTTTATATAAATTCATTATTTGTTCAAGACTTCAGAGGTAAAGTCACAGCATTTGCTGACGACACTGCTTTGTCATTTTCTAATTAAAGTCTTTTCAATGTGGATATCATAAGAAGATGGTTCAAGGAACATAGATTTCTAATAAGTAACAAAACAAAATTCATGGTCTTTAACTTTAGGAACACAAACAATAATGATTTTCCTTTATTTTATCATTCAGCAAATTGCTTAAGATTTTCTTCAAATAATGTTCGCGGTGATAATACTACCCTTAATTATAATGCTAATTGCTGCGATAATTGTTTTAAGATTGAGTGTGTTGGTATACACTCTACCTTAAACGATATTTGAATAGAGTAGTTAGACAACTATACCATTTAAGTCTCCACTGCAGTGATTCAATTTTAAAACTTGGTTATAATGGTCTGCTAAAATCCAAGTTGCAATATGGCTTGTCCTGCTGGGGTGGAGCATATTTTTGTAAAATTAAGTCCTGACTTATTAAGCAAAAACACGCAACTAGAATTGTTTGCAAAGTCAATCGTTGGACACCCAGTCATGATTTGTTCAAATCCCTTGATGTTCTGCCTTTACTGCTACAAAGATATTTTTTGAAAATTTTGGAATTTATGCTGTAAGGCATTCAGAAAATTATAATTTGAGGGTGAACTCAGCAAATGTTGTAACAGTTCTTTCTATTTGTTCACGTTTTTACCATGTTACTGCTCCACGGCTATTTAATGTGCTACCTCTGAGTTTCAGATGCGAGAGAGTGAAAATGGTATACCTGACGTCCGTCAAAGGATGGCTCTTCTCACTTGATCATTCTTGTTTAGAACACAATTTCAATCCAGACTAATGGATATTGGATATTCTGAATATTGGTTATATGTACTTGTTGCGATTGCATTAAAAAATGTTCATTTGATTTAAGTTTTCTTAAATTGAATTATATTCCTTTATTGAATTCTTTTAATACTAGTGATAGCCCCTGAGAATCCGGTGTGTGTTCTATACACACTAAACAGATCTTAATTTTAGAATCGACTTTTGGCGTACCCTTTACGGTTCCGGTGGCATTTTTCTACAAAGTTGTGAAGTCAAATAAAGTTCAAAGTAATGCCCTCACACAAAAAGCGAGAGTTTTTTTACAAACACCCATGTGCGCTCGATATCAATTATTTAGTTTTAACAATAAAAATGGAGAGCCTTTCAAAAAATATTCAATACATCTATTAAAAAAAAAATGCATCACATCTTCCAAAAATATGAATCCAAAATAAAAGTTTCCATACAACAATAACATAACACGAAGTTGCTGTTTCTTTGGTCTTTCTTTTCAAATATCAAGCTCCACTTACATTTCGTACACACACACTTATTCATTGCTATTGCTTTTGATATTTTAGTAAAAACAACGCTTAATTGGAAAACAATAACAAATAGAGAGAGAGAGAGAGAGAGAGAGAGAGAGAGTAGTAAGCATGTAGATTTTTTTCTCGAGGCTTTTGCAGTTAATCAGTGCAATGCTTGAAAGAGTTGAAAAAAAAGGGAACCTTTCCACGCTTATACCTCCGCTTCTGGTCAACGGATTTTGGATCCAATAATTTTCCGCAACTCTGCTGGATGAGCATTTCAGTTTGATATAGCATTTGTTGCTGTAGCTGTTCTAGATCGCGTCAACTAAGCCTTACCTTCGAGGAATAAATATATAGATTTTGTATTTGGCTCTAAATATGTTTACCTCAACAATAGTATTAAGGTATTTTGTTTTTGGCCAGTTACATTCGCCACTTGTCTTTTAGACAATTTGAATGTATTTCACTGTTTTGTATTATAAATCTTGTTTCTCGATTATACTTTTGTTTAAAATCTAAACTAATTATATAAGAGTTTTAATGTCAAATAAAGAACAAATTAAATTAAAAAAAATCGCAATGACAAATTTGGCACTGGTAGTTGTGGTTAAATAGTTTGCGCATCATACTGTGAGAAAAATTATTTGAAAATTAAAAATTACGTGTTTTAATAATAATGATGCAGATTTAAATTAAGTACAAAATAGGCATTTGGAAGTAGCTTTATTCGTTTGGATGAGGCAAAATAACGAGTTTATGAACTGGCCGCGTAATAACATCGTTTTGGGTTCTGACATCAGTAACGCGCACTTGGTTATCAGAGCCATAGTAAGCTTTCATGATTCGTCCTTAGTGCCATTAAAGAACCTACAAGTTCATTGCGTACAACAACATGATCGTCAACCTGTAGATTCTTTTGAGGGTCTAACACTTGTTGCGTTTATGTCATTCCTTCAGAAACTCGTCCTTTCATCGGCGGTATAACTCTTGCAGCATCGTCCTTAAACGTCGTCAATGGTTGTTTGAGCTTATTGAGTTGATGTTTTCTTCTGGTACTGCAGGAGTTAACAGAGGCGACCCGACGAGGAAGTGTCCAAGAGTCAATACAACAAAATCTGAGACATTTTCTGACGAAGGACCAAGTGAACGCGAATTAAGACAAGCCTCGATACGCGAAAGTAAAGTTGCAAATTCTTGAGGGGACCTAAGTTGCAAATTCTTGAGGGGACCTGAGGCTACGAAAATGCTGCTTGAAACTTTTGACACCAGCCTCTCAGAGTCCTCCTATATGAAATGCAGAAGCTGGAATGAAATGTCACGAAAGTTTTTGAATACCATTTATACAGACAGCGTCGTCGGATACTACTCGTACGAAATTCTCTAGGTCATTGGCTAGTATTCTTATGTCACCTAAAAAGTTCCTACCGTTGTCAGGATAAATTCGATTGGGACAAAAAACGCTGGCGTCGACAGGTCCATAACTGGCTCTAAGTGAATGGATTTTGTGGCGAAACAGACAAACATATCCTTTTGATATTCGGTAGTAGCAACCAGTAAAACTTTTGAAATCAAAAGATCGTGGAAAGTTTGTAAAAGGGCGGTCTAGAGCCGTCCTCAAACGAAGTAAGGCGGCCATCATCTGGCCATGTAATTTTTTGCGATACACAACACATATCTTGCAATTATGTTTGTATGTTTTTATTGAGTTTTTGATCGGAATCCAAAACTCTAGCCAACTGAGGCCTAAAACGAGTTGATTTCCACAATGGAGTGGCAGTTCAGGTATAAATTGAACATATAAGCGCGCTTATCACCTATTATACGTAATAGTGATAGCATTTCGTTCATTGTAAGTGAGCGACCTTGAGGATACTAAACGCCCATTAGCTCTGATCACCTTGTCAGAGTATAAAAATGAAGTCAAAGTCAAAATTGAATTTTTGACGAAATTGATTTTTTATTCTCCAAATTTGAATATTCATTTTAGAAATGACACTGATGAGTCAAATTTTTATAGTGTTTATTTCAGCAGCTAAAATATCTTTTGAAGGAAATGAGGCAACTGCTCGCATTGATGAATGGATTCGCTTAAAGAAACGAAACACATATGACAATACACGAAATGGCTTTGGCATGGACGAATCGAAATCGATTTAAAATATCTTCACTTACCGCAGAGTTAGCAAAATGAGATATAATTTTTTTTCATTTCAATGCTGGTATCTAATTGCTGATTTACTGAGTTTTCTGGCCACTGAGACTTAGGCAATTGATACCACCACAACTCACTCACAGCCATCTAATAATTCAACTCATTAGCAAACCGTGACACATTTTGTCCAGGATACAGTCTTCATCACGACATTCCAGCCTGAATTATCAAAAAGTGGACACAGCAGCCATCTTATAATTCAAGTTATCAGCAAACCGTGACACATTTTGGCCAGGAGTGTTAAAAGATGTACCCAGAGGCAATGCATATTTCACAGAGCATATCTGAACTTTGCGACCGTTATGAACAAATTTTCGACGAAAACTTCGAAAGAATACAGCAGACAACCATTGAACCACAAGCCACTAACATTGCTCCTGTCATGACCAAAAACACTGAAAGAAATCAAGAGTCTGGGGCAGCTGTTTCTGAGCCAGATATCGAATTTATTGCCATGATCAGGAGGCAAGCAGCTGTCATCAACACACTGAAACGGGTACTAACCATGCTCACCAGCAATCCTAATATCACACAAGATCACTGTTTAAAAAGTATCAACATGCTCTGGCAACAAATCGAGGAGCTGCACTACAGCATTTATGAAAACTGTGACGACCCAGAAGCAAAAGCATACAATGTAAGCTCATACATAGAGTTGGAATCACAAATTTTTGAACAACGTAACATAAATAGTGATATGTCTGTTCAAGGGCTTAACGCAAGGAAACAATTAGTGCGTCATTTACCGTAAGTATCTATTCCTTCATTTGACAGACACTACTTAAAATGGCAACGATTTTTTTGATATTTTTCAAAAAATGATACCTGAAATTCAAAAAATGTGGTATCTTAAGGCGAACATTACTGGAGATGCTGAGCGGCTTATTAGACACCTGAGCTTGACTGCAGAGAACTACACAACAGCTTGGAAATTAATGCAAGACCGTTTTAACAATAAAAGAGTACTTGCACATTTACTAATGCAAAAGTTAACTGAACAATCCAACATAAGTCCTGATCAATAAAAGACTTTCATGATTGTATTCTTGAAAACTTACTAGCCCTTAATAACATGGATATAAACACAAGTTCCTGCGGACCATTACTAGTACATATTCTGGGAAATAAAACATATCGTCATACGAATTTGTTATATGAGCAATCAATAAAAGATCCAAGAGGAATGCAAACAATAGAGGAATTTCAGGGTTTTTTGGAAAAGCGGTTTCAAACTTTGGAAGCAATAGGACAAAAGGATAAATCGAATGCCACAAAAATTTCATCATCAATGCTAACATATCAAGAGGAGCATAATTGTGGATTCTGCAGGCAGGGAAATCACCCCCTGTATTATTGTGAAAAATTCATAAAACTTTCCGCAGCGGAACGTCTGAAATGGATCCAAAAACAAAATTTATGTGTCAATTGCCTCAAGTGAGGACATAGCGTAAAATCGCATCTATCACGCAACTGCAGCAAATGCAATCAAAAATACAACACTCTTTTCCACTACAAATAAATCAAAAGCTAACGCAGATGAAACAAAACCATCATATCTCTTCAATTTCACACGCCGTGTAAACGCCATCATACAATCCAAAATAGGGAAATTCTCCTCGAGATTTGAAGCGTTTGTACTACCGCAAATAGTAGCTGCTCAACCAACGCAAGACTTCGATGTAGCAGCTTGTTCACTTCCAGAAAACATACCATTAGCAGACCCAGAATTCTACAAGTCTGAAAAAATCGACGTTCTTCTAGGAGCGGAGTTTTATCACAAACTACTCCTACATGGACAAATTCAGTTAGAAGATCATCTGCCAACTCTACAAACACGGTTTTTGGCTGGGTGGTCAGCGGAATGGTAGATCACTCACAATATGGAAAGGCTACTTGTGGTGTATACAGTGATGACGACGAGTCCACTAACCAACTACTAGAACGCTTTTGGAAACTAGAAGAGTCCCAGGATATTCAAAACCCACTAAGTCCAAAGGGAAAAATTTGCGAAACTCATTTTATACAAAATGTTGAGCGGTCAAGTGAAGGCCGCTTTATTGTCAAGCTACCGTTTGTAAAAAATCCTGAAACATTAGACGATTCAAGGAGCATAGCTTACAACAGATTCCTCGCCTTAGAAAGACGTCTGGGGAAAAATTAAAATTTAAAGACAGATTATCTCAACTTCATGAAGGAATATGAAAGCTTAGGACACATGACGGAAATACACCCTCATGAGAGTCTAGAATCAAATTATTTCATTCCCCATCATTGCGTGCTAAAGCCAGATAGCACCACAGCTAAATTGCGTGTGGTGTTCGATGCATCAACAAAATCATCATCAATCTACCGAGCTGGCCTATGACGCAAAACATTCTATGCTGTTACCATATAATGACCCATTGGTAAAACTTTTATTCAAAATGGAACACGACAATAACAAACATTGTGGACCACAAGCTTTACTTGCAATCATGAGACAAAGATTTTGGCCAATAAAAGGAAAAACTTACGCACGGAACATAGTAAACAATTGTGTGCGTTGCGCCAAAGCCAATCCAGCGTTAATCAATCAGATAATGGGAAATCTTCCAACGGAAAGAGTTACATCAGCACGGCCATTTATTAACTCTGGCGTTGATTATTGTGGCCCCTTCTGGGTTCACTATAAGATTCGAGGAAAAAGACCATATTGTAGTGTTTTGCTGTTTTGCCACCAAGGCAGTGCACTTAGAATTGGTCAGTGATCTAACCACAGGAGCTTTCATAGGAGCATTAAAAAGGTTGAACAGTCGGCGAGGTCGATGCGAAAACAAGTAATACTTAATTCGCGCCCAATTACTCCAATGTCTTCAAATTCAAACGATCTCACGGCATTAACACCAGGCCACTTTCTCATTGGAGAGCCACTGACAGCACAAAGAGATACAACAACAACACTTTTGTCAAGATGGTCTATAGAGTACTTAAATCAACCTCAATGTAGACACAAGTGGAAGGCACAATGCCAAAACATAAAAAATGGTGACATGGTCATCAATAAAGAAGAAATACGCCAGCCATTTAAATGGCCACTTGGAAGAATCGTTAAAATATATACGGGAAATGATGAATTTGTCCGCATAGCTGACGTCAGAACATCAACAGGAGTTTGGAAACGTCCAGTTCGAAGCCTAGCACCATTACCTATCGAGAATGATGCTAGAAAAGAGACATTATTACCATTAGAACTTGACCCTAGGAGTAAAACACCCTGGTCAAACCTCAGCCATTCGCCAGAAATACTTCAACAGCCTCAAATAAAACGCAGAAGGACATCATATAGTCCATTGATGACTACTGTTGTGTTATCATTACTTATGCTACCACTAATTTGAGTAGCCCCATCTTCAATAAATATTACACATTTTAGCAATAATCCAGGCATCTACTTCGAACAGCTCGGATCTTCACTTCTAATTTCAAATGAGTCGAAAATCATAGAATTAGGACTTGAAGCCGATTTAGTTAGAGCTAGAAACTTTTGCAAATGACACAATCGCACTTCAATATCTATGCAAACAATTACAACACAAGGCATCATGTAATGCATTAAAAGGCTCTTTGACAACATCACCGATGAACTTCAAGCAAATAATATCAATCAACATAATCGGTAATGTGGCACATTCACTACCATGCGCATTTACTGACCATGCTCAGAAATCAGACCTCCATCATAGATTCCACGATCAATACAATTAAACACAATGAACTTGATATAAGAGAACGAGTAGCCGCTCTTCAAACACAAGCCAATAAAATCCTCTCCCGTATTGGAAAAGAGTCCGAAGCCAGGATATTTGAAATTTTTATTACACTGACGATGCAACTATCACTCATGGCATCAAAGTTACAGTGCATTGAACTGACTATTCTAAATACATTAACTGATGCATTATGGAACCATCAGTCCATTATTACTGACACCTACCCAACCAAGAAGGGAAATTGTAAACATCAAAAATCATTTACCATCGTCACATAAATTATCATTGAAGTAGGAAGATTTGCTTCACTTTTACAAAATCCTAACAACCAAGGGAGGAGCAACTGACGATCACCTCATATTCATGATCAAATTTCCGCTAATACAACAAGAATCGTTTGATCTGTTTCCTATAATACCTTTTCCTGCGATCATAAATGAAACTCTCATCATAATTGACACATTAGTAGAAATTATGGCCATAAATAGACACAGGGACCAGTACTTTCCAATTACAACAGCAGAACTGAACGAGTGTACAGAAGTCATTGATATGCATACATAAAAGCAAAATACCATGCTGGATCCCAGGCATATGGTTGTGAATTCAATCTGTTTAACAACGTTACAATAACAGCTTGCAACTCAGTGAAAATAAGCAATAACCTTACCTTTACACAATTACGACTGCCGTGTGTCAAGAGGAAACGCCCCAAGTTGAACTTACTGAATCTGTACTCATATCAATGGACGAAAATTGTGTTGTAAGAAATAATCTAGTCACCATTCAAAGAACTCAAATCACCACCAGTTCACTGAGATCTTCGTACACCAGATTTGGAAATATTTCTATAATGACCAGTTCTGATGAAACAACATTAGCACCAACATCAGCTTTCAACAACACACATCTAGACTCACTTAGAAACCTGCAAGTACAACTTTTGGCATCCCAAGAACAAGGACTCACAACACTATCTACTACGGTTTCTCCAAACAGTATTCACCATCATGTCGTCAGCTACTTAGTTCCACTCTTATCATCTATGTTAGGAGCTATTCCTCAACCTCGTCAAAAACAAACACAATATATTATTACAGAAACATGAGAACATTGTTGACCAGAATACCAGTCAACGCACGGGAGAATGTGCAATCTGAGAGAACGTGAACGGTTGGTTAGCTGATTAATAAATTCGTATACCACAAAAAAGTGCGCGAAAATTCAAAAAGCGAATTTACGATTTGTTAATTTTATAATAATTTCATATAACTGGTGTAAAAAATAGAGAATCTTTGATCAAGAAGTTGTATTAAAAAGTGTCTAAATACAAAAGGCAAAATGCCGTCGACGTCTGAATGCAAGGAGTGCACTTGAAAATTATTACAAATAGACGATTCAATCTTATGTTCTGGTGGATGTGGATGCATATTTTGCATAAAATGTAGTCAAATGAAAAAACAAGAATTTAAAATGATGAGTGATAACATAACATAAAGTGTTGCTTTATGCTCAATATCTGACACTAACACTAAATTTGTCGAAATAAAACATCTCATCCAGAAATGCAAACAAAATAGAATGAAATTAAGTGAAATGAAAGACACTGTTGAAGAGGTGCTACTTCTCAACTGAAAAGTGTTGTGGCGTCTGATTTTAATGCAATTTTTGAGCATAATATTGAAATTAAATTGAATGATATGAAAAAAGACATTTTAAAAGATATAACGAAAGCTCTTGATGAAAACAATAAAAAAATAAATGATACTTGTATGTATAGACAACAACAAAAATGAGGAAAAAAACAAATGTCATATGCAAAAATATTAAAACTAAATGAAAACAAAGTTGTTATTAAACCCAAAAACAAATTAAAAAACAACAAAGATGCTAAAAACGCGCTAAAAAAGTTATAGAGCCTACCGATGGTCTAGTCAGTGGAGTGAAGGAGATAAACAGCGGTGGTTTAATAGTGCAGTGCAAAAATAAAGAGGCCAAGGAACAGGTACAGCAAAAGATAGCAGAGAACATTGGAATTGAATATGAGCTTGAGAAGACGAAAAACAAAAGTGAAATGAAGAAAATGTTTAAAATCATTGGTATGACAGAGCGGCTTAGCGATGAACGTATAGTAGAATGTATTTCTAAGCAAAATGATGTATGTATCGATAGACAATTTAAAGTTGTCAAAGTTTTTGTAAATCCTAATAGAAGAGAATTTTTTAATGCCCTTATTGAAACTGATCGATTAACTTATGAGAATATTTTAAAGCAGAAACGAATTAAAGTGGAGTGGGACTCATGTTTAATTGTTGAATATGAATCTATTCTTAGATGTTTTAAATGCTTAGGCTATAATCATAGAGCATCTAAATGTAATAAGGGAATAAGTTGTAGTAAATGCGCAGGAAGTCATGTGTTAATTGTTCTAAATTAGTTCAGCAAAATTTGCTGAATGTTGATGTTCACCACCATACTTTTAGCAAAGAATGTCCAGCATTCAAAAAATATTTTGCAAACAGAACCAAACAACGTAAATAGCAACCAGTTAACGCGAACTTAAGTTGCTTATATTTAAATATCAGTAGTATCTTGTCTAATGAATATGAACTTGAGAGACTTATCGAAGTTAACAATCCAGCTATTGTATTATGTGCTGAAACATGTACTCCAAGTGAAATTACAGACCAAGAGTTGAAAATAAATACTTACGTATTAGTACGATGTGACTCGCATAGTAGGCATACAGGTGGTGTCCTAATGTATATTCACAATTCTATTCAGTTTAGTATTAAATGCAGTAAAACCTACGATAAGAATTTATGGTGCATTTTAATCCGAAATGGCTAATTGGAGTGATTTACCATTTACCTATCTCAAGTGATGCAAATTTTATTAATTATTTGGGTGATGTACTAGGTCATACATGTGAAAGGTTAGATAATAATATTGTCGTTGGCGATTTCAACATTAATTTCAATAATACAGCTACTTATATCACGCAATTATCCGAATTATTAAAATCCTACTCTATGTATCAAAAAATAGATTTCAATACGAGTATAAGTGACACATCAGAGACAAAAATTGATTTACTTTTAGCAAACTATGATGATATAGTATGTAAAAAGCTATTAGAGCATTAGATTTCTGATCATGAAACCATCATATTTAAGATCAAAAATAACTCTGAATTTCAAATGAGGATTACCAAAAAAATACTTTCATGGGAACGCTACAATAGTGAATCCCTAATAAACCAGTTTATATAACTTTACTAATTTTAGTGACTTTGATTTAGAAAGTAAAGTGAATTTGAATAATGGCGGTATACTGAATGTAATGAGCAATATAATCTACGAAAAAGATGTTAAACTGAAAACTATTAACAAATGGTACGATTCCCAGCTCGCCAATCTAAATAAACACAAATTTGATTTGTATAAGTTGGCAAAAATTTCGGGAGAATGGGAAGAATATAGGAATGTTAAAAAGTGGTATAAAAAGCTTTTGAAAATTAAAAAAGTAAAACATATGGAACATAAAATAATAAGTAATAGTCACGATAGTAAGATGATGTGGAATTATTTAAAAAAGACTATAAGTATGGTTGCAGAAAAATCATCCTTTAAAAAAATTATTATTAACGGATATACCCATAAAAATGAATTAGAAATTGCAAATGCCTTAAATAAATACTTTGTTGACAGCGTTGTAAATATAGTTAACAGCATAGAAACAGTTCACTCTAATTTTAATGCCATAAATCAAATCAATATATATTTCAAATTTAGTCCAGTTACCATATGTGATATAGATAATATTGTAAACAAATTCCAAACGAAAAAGGGTGGAAAGAAATTGTTATTAGAAAGCTTAAATACGGGTATAGTCCCAATCGTTTGGAAACCATCAATTATAGTTCCGACTCAAAAAGTATCTTATACTGTCAAAGCCGAAGAACTTTGGGCAATAAATACATTACCTAACGATGAAAAAATTTTAGAAACAATTGTAAAAAACCAACTTGTGCAATATTTAGAAACCAACAAATTACTTATACCACAACAGTCCGGATTTAGACTAAAGAATTCGTGCGAAACGGCATTAAATACGGGTTTAGCTGAATGGAAGGATCAACTTAATAGTAAAAATACGATCATTTCTGTTTTTATTGATCTGAAGAGAGCTTTTGAAACTATTGATAAAGAAATAATGCTTATTAAACTATCTACTATTGGTATTAAAGACGTGGAGTTAAATTGGTTTCATAGTTTTCTTACGGGCCGTAAACAGTGCACAGCAATTGGTTCTACAATTTCTGAGGAAATTCTTGTTAAGGTTGGTTTGCCTCAAGGATCGGTTTTGGCTCCAATTCTACTCAATATATACATAAATGATATTACTTCCTGTCTAAAATATAGTTCAATTAAATTATTTGCAGACGACGCATTAATTTCGATATGTGGTCTAAACGAACAACAAATTAGAAACAACTTACAATCAGATTTGGATTCGCTTTACTCATAGTTGTGTGCCAATAAATTAAAAGTGAATATTAATAAAACTAAATATATGCTCTTAACAGGGAGAAATGGTGCTAGTAATCAAAGCATAAAAATTAATAACGAAGAAAATGATAGGGTACAAAAAATAAAATATCTGGGCATACAAATTGATGATAAGTTAAAATTTGATGATCATATTGATTACACTTTAGGTAAACTTGCAAAAAAATATGGTTTATTAAAAGAACTTGCAAATATTTAAGTCAACCATATAAAGTAATTGTATACCACTCCATAATTGAGCCCCATTTTATTTATTGTCCTACAATTTTTTTCATTATGAAAGATTTTCAAAATAATATGTTTAGGAAGTTCGGTGACCTACCCTGTCACTTTCGAAATCCATCTTCGGCCTTTTCTCATCGATTCGTGCATCAAAATTTTTTTTCGTAAAATGGGTCCAGAACACACTTCTAGGGGGGTCACTTCCATAAACCATTTTTGCCTTCTCCCATCGATGCGTTCAAGAAAAATTTTTTCGGAAAGTCGTTTCAAAAGTTCCTTTTGGAGGTTCGGGAACCTCCACTGTCAGTGCCCAAATCCATTTTCGGCTTTTTCCCATCAACTCGTGCATCAACATTTTTTCCGTAAAATGGGTCCAAAACACTCTTTTAGAGTGGTAGGGGACCTTTCCTGCAACTTCCATAATCCATTTTGGCCTTTTCCCATCGATGAGAGCAGTAAAATTTTTTTTAAAATATAATTAAGTAACTATCATAAATAATTTCTTTAGAAACTTTTTAATTAATTTCCTTTGGATTTTGTTGTGAATAATCCTTAATTTTCTCCTGTGAAATTTTTTGCTTATCGATCCGAACTATTTTATTCGGATTTTTCTCGTTTTTCAAGCAAAAAAAAAGTTTAGTTTCGACTTTTCAAATAAAAAAAATAAATAAAACTTTTCTCATGTGATTCTTTAAAATAAAAGTCACAATTAAAAAAAATGAAAAGTTTTTTAGAAAAATTTCTATGAAAAAGTTTTTTAAAAAATTTTGAAAGATCTTTGAGGCATAAGTTTTTTAGAAAAAAATGTTTTAAAAGCAAGTTTTCAGGACTTTGAAAGCATAAAAGTTTTTAGAAACTTTTATTTTCATAATTTTTTAAGTAAAAGTATAAAAGTTTCCAGGTCTGATTGAAATAAAGTATACACGAACTTTTATATTAATTTTAAATAACTTTTTTTTTTTTAATGTATTAAATATGTTACTTAAATTTTTAAGCAAAACGAAGAAATTATATAAATATTAAAAACATTAGCTGTGTGTGTTTACTTTTTTAGTTTAATTTTATTTAATCCATAGTTAAATAATTTCAGCGGAATTTTTCCAAAATCATATTTTTCTAATAAAAGTAAACAGAAAGAATAAGCTAAAAATGTAGTACGATTGAAACGTGTTCTGGGCAAAAGTTTGTAAAAAACCATAAAGATTATAATATATTTAAAATTAAAAGTGCTTTTGAAATTAAACTGGGTGGAGTACTGAAAATGTTATACATGGACAGGATGACGGAAATTTTAATATTGCTAAGGAAAAATATGGAACAATGATTGGGTATTACTTGTTTTTAAAACGAAATTTTTTGTGTGCTGTAGGAATCTATTTCTATGGGACTCTTTGCTATTAATATGGAAATCAATAACGCAAATCTCCATATATTTTACTCCCGAAAAAGAAAGATTCATTCGAACAAAAAAGGTCTTTGATATAAGGACTTGGCTAAAAAATTTTTTGTTTCGAACTTAAAATTTAATGATAACAAGGTTATTGGGAATGCTTCTCGCAGGTTCAGAAGATGCCAATATTTTATAAAATGGCGGCTTGTTCTACCTACTAACTGGCGTATTTAAAACAATTTGTTTTAAAATAGAGTTTAGCTACTACAGTTATTAGCCTTCTTAGCTATTAAGCTTGAAGCTTTAAATCAAATAAAAAGCTTTTTAATAAATAATGGAGATGGAAAAAATTATACATATAATTAATTTTTTATTTTTTTATAATTTTTTCTTAGCTTTATCGCACTTTCTCAACATACTCACTCAGACCATGTGATATAGATATTAAAATAATTATATGTGTAATTTTGCATGGTCCAAGGCGTAAATGTTAGAAAAAATTTACCCTACATGCTGTGGGGCTGGGACAACACAAACATAAGAACACAGGCCACAATTAAGCTACAAATTTAGCTACAGTTAGTTTTCAATCTAAGCTTGAGTTGACCTTTTGACAAGCTAATTTTATAAAAATCACAACAGCTAATAAGAGTTGTCATGCGATTAAAAGAAGCTGCAGCCATATTATTAGTTCCACTAACCGGTTGATAAAATAATTGATTAGAGTTACGAGTACTTCTCCGATTAGTATTGAAATGTATGTAATTAAGAAGCGCTGATGCAGCAAGGGACGCAGTTACAAGTTGATGCAGATAAAGTATATCCGCAATATTTCTACGGGATCTCAAATTACTGTAAATGTAATAACTTCAAACGATCCTCATAAGGAGAAAGGTTCAAAGAGCCTGTAGGATCAGGAGAGTTTTCCTAACCGCAAGAACTTTATCGAAATAGCAAAAGAAATCTACGGGCAACGAGTGTGCAAAAAAATCTAATTAAAACAATTAAAATATTTAAAGCGACGTGTTTCAATTAAAGGTTAATCGTAGACTAATTTATTTAAGTTTCCAAAACTCTAATGCTTACAAAACTAGTTCTTACAAAATTAGAATATAGCATAAAGCATAAGAGACAAAAATGAGAGTTATGCATATGTGCATTTGTGAGACAATTGTTAACAGTTAATGTTGTTATGTACTAATGCGTATGAATTTACATGTTAGAAAAAACAGTAATAAAATAACATGTTAGTTTATATGCATATAAAAAATGAGTGCATTTAAAGCATAAAGAAAAATGAGTAGATTTAAACGCTAAATACAGTGGTTCCCAATCGGTGACCCAACATCCCGGCCCCCTTGAAAGGACATACTTTCAAGCAGGTAGGATTGCAAGCTTCTGTATAGGGCGCCGAATAATTCCTCTTGAAGTTCGAACATCAACAACTCTGACGCGTGAATCTCTGCCTGGTATGCAGTTGATGACACGGCCTAACTGCCAGCGCTGTGGGGGCACTTTGTCTTCATGGATAATGACCATTGTGTCGTTTTTAATGTTCGGCTGATCATTTGTCCATTTGGCACGTGTTTGAAGTTCGTTAACGTAATCATGAACCCATCGTTTCCAAAAATGTTCCTTGATGCCGGTAACAAGAGCCCATTTTTGAAGATTATCGATGTCAGAAGTTGCAGTACGCTCTGGTAACGATTTGAGCGAACTGCCAATGATGAAGTGGGCTGGAGTCAATGCTTCTAAATCGCTCGGGTCAGACGACAGTGGCGATATAGGACGAGAATTAAGAATCGATTCGATTTCGACCAAAACGGTGGTCAATTCTTGATATGTGAGTCTTGCGTTCATGAGACTGCGATTGAGATGACCTTTGGCCGATTTCACAGCGGCCTCCCAAATTCCACCAAAGTGAGGAGCCCTGGGAGGAATAAAGTGAAAATTAATAAATTCATTAGAGCAATACTTAGTGACTGTAGCTTGATGGTCTTTCTTGAAAAGAAACGCCTTCAGCTCAGCGAGCTTGCTGCATGCGCCAACGAAATTTGTCGCGTTGTCGCAAAATATATCTGATGGCAGGCCTGTCTTGCCGATCAGCCGCTTAAGTGCTGCTAAGAAGGCATCAGTAGACAAATCTGATACGACTTCAATGTGAACCGCTTTTGTAGCCAAACAAATGAAAATGGCGATGTAAGTCTCATACGGCGTCTTACCTCTTATCCGGAGATAAGTGTTTACTGGGCCGCAAAAGTCAATGCCACATCGAGCAAAGGGACGTGATGGAGTTAGCCGCTCAACTGGCAAATTCCCCATCATTTGTTGTAACAATTTTGGCTTGTACTGAACACAATGGGTATAATTGTTGACAACGCGACGAGCAATATCTCGTGCGTTAACAATCCAAAACTCCAATCGAATGAGAGCTATCAACGCTTTGGGTCCTGCGTGATAATTCTTTAGATGTAAGTGACGAACGAAGCGAAAGACGAATTTAGATTTAGCTGAGAGCAAAATGGGATGCTTGCGGCTCTCTGATAGATTTAATAACTCGAGCCGTCCACCAACTTTTAGTAGATTGAAGCCTCCAGTGACTTCAAAAAGTGGGTTTAAAAATTTGAGAGTGCCATTTACCGTCGAATTTTTCTTAAGTAACTGAATATCTCCAGCAAAATTCTGTTGTTGTATATTCCATACAATGCAAATTTGCGCATGCTGCAATTCTTGAGGGGAAAGGGAAGCTGTCTCAAAATCACTATTCAGGTCTTTGTTGAGTCTGCGATAGAAACGAAACATCCACGCGATGACACGTAGACTGTGAGAGCTGTACTTTTCGATAGTAAAGGGTGTTTTTTTTAGAGGTATAGAGCTTCGAATTGAAATAAAACACAAGAAAATCGTTTTAATGTCCATCAATTTGGCTTTATTGGAAGGATAATTTTATGCCATTAATGTTTAAATATGATTTCGGGCATGTGGCCGCCGCGGCTGGCTCGAATAAAGCCAATTATACAGGTCCAATTTTGAACCACTTTTTCGAGCATATGGGGCCGTATGTCGGCAATAACGCCACGAATGTTGGCTTCCAAGTCCCCTAACGTTTCTGGTTTGTTGGCGTAGAAGAGCGACTTCACATATCCCCAAAGAAAATAATCCAATGGTGTCAAATCACACGATCTTGGTGGCCAATTGACAGGTCCATTCCGCGAAATTATGCGCTCATCGAATGTTTCCTTCAATAAATCGATTGTGACGTGCGCTGTGTGGCATGTAGCGCCGTCTTGTTGGAACCACAAATCATCCACATTATTGCCATCCAATTCGGGAACAAAATAGTCGGTTATCATGGCTCTATACCGGTCTCCATTAACGGTAACTGACTCTCCAGCATTATTTCGGAAGAAGTATGGCCCAATGACTCCACCAGCCCATAGAGCACACCAAACAGTCAGTTTTTGTGGATGTAATGGCGTCTCAAGGGTCTCATGTGGATTCTCTTCACTCCAAATGCGGCAATTTTGCTTGTTGACGTAGCCATTCAACCAAAAATGAGCCTCATCACTGAACAAAATTTTGCGATGAAAATCAGCATCGAGATCAATCTCATTTTCGACCCATACACCAAAATCACGACGCATATCATGGTCTCGCGGCTTTAATTCTTGCACAAGCTGGATCTTGTAAGGTCGCAAGCCAAGATCTTTGCGCAAAATCTTCCATAAAGTTGATGGACAAAGCTCCAATTGCTGTGCACGGTGGCGAATCGATTCATTCGGGTCCTCTTCAACATTTTGCTCTACAGCGGCAATTGTTTCTTCGGTGCGCACTGTTCGACGTCTCTGCGGATGCGTATTATCACATAGAGTAAACGTAGTGCGAAAACGATCCATGGTTAACCGAATTAATTGCTCTGATGGACGATTATGTCGACCATAAAATGGACGGAGCTTGCGGTAAACTTCGCGAACTGAACCATTATTTTCGAAATAAATTTGCACGATTTGCAAGCGTTGTTCTTTTGTCAACCTGTTCATGATGAAATGGCAAACCAAACTGAACATAAATGACATTAGAGTTGCCAGATTTGACCATAAAATGCCAGTTTTATCTCTATTCGAAAAACAAACCTCTAAAAAAAACTCCCTATATCAAGAATATAGTTATTTAAAACTGCTACTTTGAATGCTGACTTCCGCTTTTCCTTATTGATTTCTTCCATATCTAAATTTTCGCTTTTATTTTTCGGCCAATTGTGCGTGTCTTCGATTAAAAACGAAGGGCCTGTATACCATATTGAATTACGAAGTTCTTCCACAGTGCTGCCTCTAGAAACAATGTCAGCTGGATTACTTTGCGTTGGGACGTGCCTCCAACGAACATCAGTTGTGAGATCCTGAATCTCAGACACTCTGTTTCCAACGAAGGTAGATAGCGTAGCTGAATGAACCCTGAGCCAGTGGAGCACAATTTGCGAATCTGTCCAAAGATATACATCAATATCATTATTTACGAAAATGACCTTTATTTTGTTGTAGAGTCTGGAGAGAAGCAGAGCGCCACATAATTCAAGTTTTGGTAGTGATTGCTTTTTCGTCGGTGCAACACGTGACTTTGCTGTAAGGAGACGAACGCAAATGTTGCCCGAGGCGTCAATCACACGAGTGTAAATGCAGCAGCCGTAGGCGCGAATGGAAGAATCACAAAATCCATGTATCTGAATTATTTGTGCATTCGATGACAAACAATACCTTGGAATGGAGATAAGCGAGAGTGATGATAAGCTTATTAGAAAATTATCCCATGCCAAGTGTAAATTTTGCGGTACTGACCCGTCCCAGTCCAACTTTAGCAACCATAGTTCTTGTAGTATAATTTTAGCCATAACCACTACTGGTGCTAAGAGTCCAAGTGGGTCAAATAGCGATGAAGCAATCGAAAGAATAGTGCGTTTTGTAACGCAGTTGGTTTTATTTTGCTTTGGTTCAAAAGAAAATAAAAATGTGTCCTTTTTCTGGTCCCATTTAAGTCCTAATGCACTGGTGAGTGCTGCATCTTCAATATCTAAGTTTTTAATGGTATTATCATCTCTATAATGTGGATGATTTGAGTGCCACTTGGCTAATTCAAAACAGCCTAGTCTCAACAATTTTGTCACCTCATACTTTATCCGAGATAATTCAGTGAGTGAATTTGCACCACATAAAAGATCATCAACATAAAATTACGATTTTACGACATCTGAGCCAATTGCAAAATCTGAAGCATATTGATCTGCCAAATAAAATAGACTTCGCACGGCAAGATATGGCGCAGCAGCCATCCCATACGTCACGGTATTGAGCTGATATGTGACCATTTCTTGATCTGGTGAATTTCTCCATAAAATATATTGATACTTGCGATCTTTTGGCTCGACGAGTACCTGTCTGTACATTTTAACGATGTCAGCAGTGACGGCATAGCGATAGAGACGAAAACGTAAAAGCAAAATAAATAATTCGCTCTGAAGAGTGGGACCAACCATTTGAATATCATTAAGAGATTTTTGTGAAGTGGTTCGACACGAAGCGTCATAAACAACTCTTAATTTAGTTGAAGTGCTAATTGGTTTAAGCACACAGTGATGTGGGATATAATAGTGAGGCTCTTTCAAATTTGGGTTTTTTACCAAACTCATATGGCCCAAATGCTCATATTCATTCATAAAAGCAACATATTGCGCTTTAAGTTCGGGTGAGCGTGATAAACGACGCTCTTGAGCTACAAGCCTCTGCGATGCTATAGCGTGAGATTGACCAAGGCATCTTGGATCATCTTTAAAAGGTAATTTGACGATAATCCTGCCATCAGGATTTCTTGAAACTGCTTCAGCGTACACGAGTTCACAACTGTGCTGCTCACGGGTCCACACTTCCGCAGTAGTTGAAACTTCATCTAGTTTCCACAAACGCTCTAATTTTTCATCTAATGAGTCATGAGATGTGAGCAAACATGTTGATATTTGTGTGTTGAGTGGCCGTTCATATCGACCTGAAACCACCCAACCAAGCAATGTTTTTTGCAAAACAGGTAATTTGTCGCCAAGACGAATCTGGCCAACAGAAAGAATATTGAAGAAACTTTCTGTGCCCAAAAGCAAATCGATACGTTTTGATTTGTGAAATTGTTCATCAGCGAGCGCAGCGCTTGGTGGCAAATTCCATGACGAGACATCAATTTCAGCTTCTGGCTGATATGCAATATGTGACGTCACACAAAATGAAAGTGGAATTTCAAAATTATTTAAGCGAGACTTAATAGTTGCTGAGGCTTTATATTTTATGTTTGTAAATGAATTTCCAACGCTATGAATTTCAATATTATGTTTGGCACGAGGCAATTGCAATCTTTGAGAAAATTCGTCAGTAATAAAATTAACCTGCGAGCAAGAATCTAACAAAGCTCTGCCAAGTTTATAGCAACCCGAAGCATCCTGAACCAAAACCAAAGCAGTGGCGAGAATCACATTATCTGTCGACGAATTTTCCATGTGCGTATGAGCTGCAGCGTCTCTTGAAGTACAAGGCAATGATGATGATGTTGATGATAACTGAGGGGCAGAGTACCGTGCTGATGTAGAGCTAGGAGTAGCAATATTGTCGGCAGTGCTGACCAGATCAGTTTTATGTAACAAACTATGATGTTGACGCGAACAGGTCCTACATCTATGTGAAGAGGAGCAATTTGAAAGTTGATGCCCTTTGGAGAGACAATTAATGCAAAGACCAAGCTTCTTTACATTTTCAAAACGACGGACAACTTCAAGAGACTTAAATCGATCACAGTTATTAATCTTATGATTTGTGCTTGAGCAAAAAGAGCACACTGGATTCGAGCATGCAAACGAATAGCCTCTATTTTGGTTTTTAATTGGTTGTGGTTTCTTAGCAAATTTATCAATTTTAGGCTCAACGAAATGGGCACCCTCAATTGATTCAAGATATTGACAATGTCTCTCTAAAACCATTCTGCAACTGTTCTAAGTTGGCAACTCTTTGAATTCTAGTGACTGTTTCCACTTTTTATTAGATTCCACATCAGCCTTTTGCAAAACCAAATAAATTAACATGGCTTGTGAAATCTCTTTTTCCGAACCTAACGACAGCAGTGAACCATATAGAGCCGAAGCGTTGTCGACAAGGCTTCGTAGCTGACTACCACTAGGTTTAGAAATTGCAGGCAAATCAAAAAGCGATGAAATATTTTCGAGGAAAATCAAAGTTGTGTTGTCGTAGCGTTCCTTGAGCCTTTCCAAAGGTTTAGGATAATTTTCATTTGTTATTTGGAAAGCTTTGACAGTTTCCAATGCTGGGCCCTGGAGACAATTGAGAAGATGGTTGAATTTTTCTATGTTAGATAAATTCAATTCGCGATCAATAATTTGTGTAAACGAGACAATGAAATTTTTATAAGTAGAATATTTGCCATTAAATGTTGGCAGTTTTAACTGCGGTAGTTTTGAATGTGGCATAGGCATCAAACAGGTGACATCCGACATTGAAGCGTTGTGTACATCGTCTCCTAATCTCGATTGAATAGCTAATTTTGTGGTGATGTAGAGCTCTTCAATGTCAGGGCGACATGAATCATCAGCATCAATTTTTTCAATGCTCGTTTGTACAGTAAGAATTTGCTTGAAATACGATTCAAGTATGCCTAAGCGACATTTGAGTTCGGCAGAAGAAAGAGCCTTCCCTTCCCCTCGACCACTGCTTTCGATGATGTTTTTTATGCGCGTAATGCTTTTCTTTGTGTTAGCTCTTTGCTGCTTAAGCTCTTCGATGGTCATTGTGACCGAATTTGCTAATTGTTCAACAAAACAATAACGAAGTAATTTTGGCGATAGACGAAGCGAGGTTCAATTAGCAAATTTACAAGTGTGTTAGAATAAGAGCACAAGAGTAGCTGCAGCTATGATTGCAGTAAACGACAGCAACAGCAGACGACAATGCTCACGCACGATAAGTGAGCAAGCCAAAGATAACGTATTGAGCAGCGGTGAAAAATAGTTGCGACGGCAAGAGACGAAGGCGACGACAAATGGCAAAAACGCAGTAAGATGCGACAAGGTGTAAGCAGCGGCAGCGGCTGCAATTAATGCAGCTTAACAATGCGAAGCTAGCAGCGAAAGTTTAGCACTCTTGCGTGTTGCTACGCAAGCACGATAGCGGGATTTTTGGGATAGTGGGATCCTACCAAGTTGGTACAGTTTACGAAACTGTACTTTACATATATTTTAAGCGATGTTTCTGGTACTCCCTTAATAGGCGATTTTGCAGCCAAGTCCCTCAACAAAACGAAAATACTTGTGAGTCCAACGACGAACCAGGAAATGAGACAGGAACAATAACTTTTTATGTTATTTTCGCACTGGAACCTTTTTGTTGCGCGACGCGAATGCCACGAATTTTTCCACAAATTTATTCTTAAGAATATTTTTAAATGTCTTTATCAAATTTAAACACTCGTGCCCCACGTTGGGCGCCAAAAATGTAGGATCAGGAGAGTTTTCCTAACCGCAAGAACTTTATCGAAATAGCAAAAGAAATCTACGGGCAACGAGTGTGCAAAAAAATCTAATTAAAACAATTAAAATATTTAAAGCGACGTGTTTCAATTAAAGGTTAATCGTAGACTAATTTATTTAAGTTTCCAAAACTCTAATGCTTACAAAACTAGTTCTTACAAAATTAGAATATAGCATAAAGCATAAGAGACAAAAATGAGAGTTATGCATATGTGCATTTGTGAGACAATTGTTAACAGTTAATGTTGTTATGTACTTATGCGTATGAATTTACATGTTAGAAAAAACAGTAATAAAATAACATGTTAGTTTATATGCATATAAAAAATGAGTGCATTTAAAGCATAAAGAAAAATGAGTAGATTTAAACGCTAAGTACAGTGGTTCCCAATCGGTGACCCAACAGTGTCCAAAACGGTCACTCCCAGGGTCCGGGGCTGTCTCAAATTATTTTAAGAGTGCATTTTCTACTTTCCTCATCGAAAAAAAATTTCCTGAAATGGGTCCAAAACGGTCTCTTCCAGGGTTCGAGGCCGTTCAAACTATGTTAAAAATTCAACTTGGACCTTTTCTCATCGATTAAATGCCATCAACATTAATTTTTACATACTATTTTCATTTCGTCGCTCGCAGTCGCTCCAAGAGTTTAAAGCTAAGTAAGTTTTTTGTAAGTCTGAGTATTTAAATAGAAATAAATCTTATTTTAAGTAGACTATGAATTAACTTTTAATAATTCAGTTAAGGAATTTTAGAAATTTATGATTAATTTTAAGAAATTCAAATTAAATTTTTAACTTCATGTAATATTTAAATATTAATATAAATTCTTCTGGAAAAATTTGTATGTATATATAAGTTATCACGTAATTATATCCAAAGAATATCAAATAAACATGTAAATAAACATATCAATTCAAGGAATTGCAACGAAGTACAGCGGATGGACGATAGAAGTTATATCCGCACCTAAAGAATCCGCCCCCGTACAGAAATCCGCTCCTGTACATATAATTTAAGCAATTACCATTGCTCCACTTTGAATTGTTGCATTTCATCATTTCCTAAAGTCTGCAGCAAAGTAATAATCCAAAAAATTTCGTAATTTATTGTATTTTTTCGGTCTGCAATAAAATATGAAAGTAGTTCAATAATATTTCATAGTTTATTGCTTTTACCATTAAAACCTACAAGAGACTACGAAACTGGTTAAAATGTAATTTCTTCGCACTTCTTACGAAAGATTGCAACAATGTATGAACCCAATTCTAAGTGTCGCAATGTAAAGCTCCTTTCAGCATTTAAGTCTAGAACCCAAAAGAAAAAGTAAATCAAAACAAAAACAAACAAAAGGAAATGCTTTCATCGATTTGCTTGTTTTTGTTAACGCAGCTTTTTCGTTCTCTCTTTAAGCTACACAAATAAGTACGTATGTAAGCATGTAAGTTAAGATTTACTATATAAAATTCACTTTTTAAAACTAAAATTTAATAAAGTGCCAAGTTCCAAAAAGGAAAGTTGTGTAGTTTTTATTGCAATTCAAAACTGATAGACGATGTGCTTGCAGTTTTAGCAAATGATGAAATCAACATATCAACAATAAAGCTACGAAGTGAGTGAGAAATAGAATGTTCGCTAGCGTAACTTAGTAAACTATAACTTAGTAAACTTATAATAAATAAACAGTCTACAAGCGAAGGTTTACTTTTATTTAATTTATACATATTTTCTGTATTATATTCCATATACCAATATTCCATAGATTGTGAAAAATTCTATTGTTTTGCAGATATTGAGAAAAATTATCTTGAAAATTAATTGCGGTGATGAATAGTTCTGTATTGTATAAGACTTTTCCTGATAGTTGAAAAACTCTGCGATCCTATTAAAATGCTGTGTGCGTTTTAAGAATTCTGCGGTCGTAATTGAAGATTCTGCAAGTTATATTGTTGAAAACTTTCTAATTGTAGAGTTTGCAGTGAATTCAAAACTCTGCGCAATTTCAGACCACTATCTGAAAACTAACCACTCCACAGAATGTTGGTTAGCCTTAGACACTTGTTTTTTCTGGTCGATATTTGCAGGTAATTGCGCGTTTCTACAAGAATTTTTAATAACTGCAAACAAAATGTTGTAAGCCTCGTCACTTTTCTTCATTAATAATGGAATATTTTCAAAAAATTAAGTCACAACTTGCTTTTCTCAAACACTTTTATTTATGAAGATTTGAAATTTTGCATCAAAATAAAATAAAATTGTTGATGTTGATTTCTCGGCAAACACAATAGAAATGAGTAAAAAATTAAATTCTGCATAGCGACTGAAGTCTGATGCAATACCGCGTTTGTCGAAATTAAGTGATTTTGGGCTAAACGGAATGGTATCAAAACTAGTTTCTATCAAAAAATAAAAAACCTCTTGTCTCTACTATGTCCAATACACTCTATTAAATGATACTACATATAATATAAATAAAGCATTTCCTAATATAAGGACTGTCCTAGAAAAAACTTGCGTTTTGTTTTTTAGTTATTAAAAATACCCAGTAATTTTGTTGGTCTTTTTTCCTTTTTTATTAATAATGGCTGTTCAGAATATAAATAACTAAAACCTAAGCAACAATTTTTTTTCTCTATACAAATTTCTTCCTTTTTTCTTACAGCCCTTCATTAAATTTTGTACAGTTGTTTTACGGACAGCACTGCAGGATCTTTTCCACTTAAGTCTGAAGTCTTGTAAATTTTTTGCAGTTTTACCACTCCTTCGAAGATCTTTTTTCATTAGAACCCAATATCTTTCAATTGGGGGAAGCTCTGGGCAGTTGGGCGGATGTGCTATTTTTGGTAAAAAATTTATCTTTTTACCTTGACCCCATTCCTTAGTAGTTTTAGAGTAATGAGGGTTTGCTAAATCAGGCCAGTATCATCATGTGCAGGAATACATGGTAAAAGACGCTTTTCGAGACACTCCTTTAAATGAACTTTGGAATTGATTGTGCCTTGCGGAATTGATTGTGCCTTAGCGTAAGTTTCGTCGTCCATAACACAGCAACAAAATTTAGTCAGGTACCTTTCATACCATTTTCGGGCTCATATCGGAGCCATCATCTGCTTTTCATCAGAATGATGTGGAACTTTTTGAACTCCATGTGTCTTTAGCTTACTTTTGTCTTTTATCCTGTGTAAAGTAGATTATGATGTACCTGCTCTAGCCGCCATATCTCGCACTGAGGTGTTGGGATTATGTTTACAAAGGCGCTCAACCTTCGCCGCTACCTTTGGGTTAGAAAAATCTGGTTTTCTGCATGAACCCTTTTTTCTTGAAACAGGTAGACCCTTCATATAATTAGATATAACCGTAAAGACAGTTCTATCTGATGCAACAACTATTTTTTCTATAGCTAAAATTTTAATTAAGTATGGATTTTGTAGGTATGTGGACAAAATCAGTTCGCAGATTTTTTGTTCCTCGCAAAACATCTTTGTCGTTAGAAATGCTATACATCATATTAAACCTCAACTTATATAGAAAAAACATTGAGTCTTTTTAGACCTATAAGGTATCATCATCAGGTAGAGTATAATACAAAAAATAAGAAACGCAAGTTTTTTCTGGGACAGTCCTTATACTATAAGACAAGCTTATGATATTGGAGCTTAGAACAATTGTAGGAAGCCTAGCTGCGAACCAGCGTACACACATCCGAATCAAAACAAAATTAAAAAGACTTGTGTTAAGGAACATAGTTTTTCGTTTAACAGTTTTACAAATGTATGTTTTACGATTTTCACAGTGAATTTTATTTTGCTCAAGAAGGGTGGTTTAAATATCTCAAGTGAAGTAATCAAGGCACTTGCAACTTTTTTTTCATTTTTGGCTTTTTTTCCATTTGAATATTGCCTAATTTTGAAAGAATGAGATTGAAATTTTTCCTTAAGGGAGATTTTTTTTAAAAAAAATTATATATGCATGTGTCTCGGGTCGATGAGCCCCTAAGAGAGAAATAAAATATTGAAAGATATTGAAAAAACACCTTGGTATGCCAGAAGCTATGACTCAACGAAGCTACAGGACCAAGTTTGTTTATGCTCGTAAAATCGAAGCGTTTTAAGCGAAGCAATTTTAAGTTTTTCGCAGTTTTTTTTTAATATATCAAACGTGTATATCATATAGAGCAGGGGTGCCCAAAGGTGATAGAACGATTGGCCAAAACTTGACGAGAATGAAAAATTCTGGCCGCAAAATAAAAACACAATTTTTAATTGATTTTTTTGGCCAAGTTGATTGACTTTAATTTAATTTAAATTTTTTAAATCATATTAAATCGTAGCATTGGAGATTCTGAGCTAATTTTTTAGGTCGTTACTCTGCTTTTGGGCACATCAACTGAGTTTATTTCAACTGAAAAGAACTAGAAAACAGTTATTCAAAAATGATTTGATAAATTTGTAAATGCCAACTATTGTCGAATCCTTGCCTCGAAGTTTAATGTTAACCTCATTTAGATACTTTCTTGTATCAACATAAAACGCTAAGCTAAAAATCAATTCACTATCAGCGAATTGTTCAATTTTCAGTTATTAAAATTTCATTAAAGTTTTAATTTTATCTAGGAGATAAAAGAATTCTCTTCAACGAATTTCCTTTTTTGTTTGTGTAATGAATTACATCAGACCCTTCGGTTTTTTCAATTGCAGTTAAAAATTCCTTGAGTCTTAGATGACGAAGGACTCTTTTGTGAATGCTATTAAGTTTTAAAGGTAAAAATAATTACAGATTTCATATCGAGAGTGTTTCCAGATAAATTTTCAATGTGCAATAAAAAATGAATATCGAAACCCTATTTTAGTGGAATTCTCGAATTTTCGACAGGACCAAAGTATCAGCTACAGATCCGTTGAATATTCCCGATAGTATTTTTAAGTCAGTTTTCAATACGTTCAACTGAGTAATACGGGGTTAGGAAATATTATCCCCAGTAGCTGAATCTTTCATTTGCATTAAACTTAACAACTCCTCAGTTACGTTAAAATATTTATCTTTACCTCAGATAAATATTAATAGCCGTGCAGTTGCTGAAATAGCGCTGGATTCATCGAAGCAAATTGAAAAAACCATAAACTGTGAGATCTTACTTACCAAACTGTCTTCGTTTTTTTTGCGTATAAATAGGTTTTGCTGAATCTTTCTGCTTACGCAATTTTTACACTTCACATTCACGTTGTTGGATTGCAAGTTTTTTTTCGGAAATCGATAATATATTTTCTTTTCTCAAAATTAATTGTACGGAAACACCTTTTATTTTAATGAATGGCCGCACAAAAAAGTAAAACTGCCCGCATGCGGCCCTGATATAGAGTAATCAAATATTTATTGAGTCAAACATATTTTATTTGGATCAAATAGCGGTATATGGTGGTTGAAATATTTTATGTTTGACTTAATGAAATATTTAATTGCTCTATATGAAATATACATAACATAGCTTTATTCAAACAAAAGTGTACTACACGAACACAAATATGTATGTCTGCGCTTTCATCAGTTAAAAAAAACCACATAATTTTTTTTCCAAATCACTACCAACTAAGAGCTACCAAGAAAAATTATCCTTTATTTTTATTTACATACCTTAGTAAAAATGGATTTATCCAGCCCGTAACGATTGGGTTTGCAGCAGCAATTGCAACTTTTTCGTTTTGCAAGTGAATCGGCAACATATCAGACAGTTTCAGTGCACCATTTTTGATTCGCATTCTTGAAATAGACGCAGCTAATCGAACCCGAAAATCCCACAAGCAGATTGAAATTTCTAAAAATAAAAATAATATCATTTTAACGTAACATGACTTCTACATTAGCAGTGTTTTATTCGCTTTGGTTAAACCTCAATGTGAATAAAACGCATAAGTTTAACTTCTTATAATTCTGCTGCTGACCACTAGGAGGCATGACACAGTTTAACAATTTTAAAATCGGAGCCGGCAAAGGTGGTAAGGGCCTCACGCGTCAGTACATCATTTTTTTCTCGAAATATGCATTTGATAAATCGCTTTTCAACTGTTTTTCTTTCGTTTTCCGAGCATAAAAAAATTGACGATAGAAGGTGAAGAACATAACAATTTGACGTTGGATTAAAAAGTGAAAGCTGAAGCAGAGCAAAAGCAGCAATTAATGTGTTAATATGTGATTATTTTAGGTTTGTGTCTACATCTAATTGAATCGACTCAAAAGTCACATTATTTTTCAACCTGCTTTTTTTACTGTAAATGCGTCCTTATACATAGATGTGTATTTTGGGCGCAAGCCAAGTAAGTCCGTAGATTCCTTCCTTTTCAAATAATACCGCGTAATAGACGTTCATTGCATGAACATGTTGGGGTAGCAACAATTTTCACATCAATAATAATTAAGGATCAAGATTTATCTTAAATAAGCAGAGAGACTGATTTAAAAAAGCAAAGTATTTCCACTAAGTTGGAGTGCTGTAGGAAGGGTGTTTTATAGCCTTATCGCATGAATGAAAATCTGACGTACCGAGACCAAAGATAAATGCCGTATAGGAATTATATGATTGCTTCTACTGGAACGTGAAAAATTAAGCTTGTTGTATAGTTGCCAGAGTGTTTTTGTATTTATTATTTTTTAAAGCAGCAGAATAGTCTTAAAAAATAATAGTGCATTTAGTGACATATGTAAAAATTAATGAGCAAATCGCGAAATATGGTCAGTACTACTGTTATAGAGCACGCTCAGTTAGTTTTTGCAAATACTGTTACAATTTGCGAAAATTTCATATCCATACTGTAGTGTTGGAATCAAGGGGCGTGAAGGAATGTACTTTCCATAATATACGCAACATGTCATGAACTTTACCAATCGCTGCATTGATGTGCTTATTCCACGCCAGACTCCTATTAAAGATGACGCCCAAGTATTTTGCAGTATTAACGTGGGTAATTTCTGCGCCATTAACTTTAATACCGAGAATAAGCTAAGATCCAGATTTTTTTGTATATAACTAAACATTTAGACTTCGCTACTGATGAGATTAAGATTAGCACAAATATTGGAAATGCATTCAAACAAAGCAGTAGGGTCAGCACTAATGAACGCCTGAACATCATCTGCATGCATGTGCAATTTTCAATATTTAGGAATTTTCGTTAAATCGTTAATGTACATGAAGAAGAGTAGTGGTACCAAAATGGAGCCTTGACGGACACCTCTGAAAGTGGGAACAAAACTTGAAAGAGTTCCTCCGATGCTGACTGCCTGTCTTCGATCAGATATGTAAGATTTCATCAAACCTTACGGCAGTATTAGAAAAATTAAACATATGGGTCATTCCACCTATAATGGTCCTATCATTACCCTCATGTTTTTTGAATAGGCTGAAACTTTTTTCAGTAATTGGTCTATTATGTAGAAGATAAAAAAATTTTATTGCTTGAAAAAAAAGTTTCAAATTGTGTTAAAAAAAACTCGTAAGTAAAACAAAAAAGGTCATTAATGAATATAAACAAACCAACAGAATCCAAATTAGCTTTTATATTATTTTTAGGTCGTTGTGTACTAGTAGATGATAAAAAAAATGCAAATCTGAATAAATTAAGGCCTAAACGTTTTCTATGTGTTAAAAGATAAAAAATTTGACATTTTCAAAAAACATCAATTTCCCAAATATTCTATCATCGATTTCAGCCTTTATAGGTTCAAAATTTTTAAAACATACAGAAGTACCATCCCTGAAAATTTTATCCATGTTTTTTCACCCTATTTGATTTTACAAGCACTTAAAGCTAAGATTTATGATATGCAATGTAAATTGAAACATTGAGAATGAGAACGAGAGAATAAAATTTTAGCTGATATCAGCCTTTTTATGCTCAAAGTTTTCAGAACATTTAGGAGTACCATCTCTGAAAATTTCATTCATTTTTATTCACCTTGGGGATTACGGTACACAGGACAATTTGAAATAGTTAAATCTACATATTTTAAGATACTATTAGGTCTACCAAAATCAACTCCTAATGCCCAAGTGCGCCTTGAAGTAGGAATTCTAAAACTATCATCCAAAATTTCTAAGCATATTTGAAACTACATCTCAAAAGTTTTTAAAATGAATGCAAACCGATTGCCAAAAATATTCTGTTTCACCTGGTGCATCTACACTGCTGCACACACACTAACATCGAGTACAATTGGGTATCACAGTTTACGAAACACCTTGAAAGAATAAACCTCTCTGAGAGAACCTTAGTACTGATTGCTGGCAAAATTTTACAAAGCTTGCATTCGAACGCTGTGATAGATATCTCGAATTCCAGGATGTCTTAAGTTGCTCAAACATTACTGTCTTGTATTGCAACATAATGCGATCCCTTCAAGATAAAGAATCATGTGTCTATCCTTTCGAACTCATTTTCTCATGTCAAAGGTTATGAGCCAAACCCACCGCACTTATATTGCAATTTTTAGGATCGTTAATTCGTATGTACGGTTGCAATGTAAGTGATATCGTTAATTCTACAAATTTGAATTCTATTAAAATCAGTTACTATTACATTATTGACTTTCTCCGATTAAGATCTCATTTTTTGAACGTGCAATATGTATTTATTTTCTTTCTTATTTCAGTCGTATTATAATATACATACATATTAGTCTTTCCTTACTTTTAGATGAACTAAGTTATTAGTGTTTAAGAAATGAAATTTTGTAAATTAACATGTGTAACCATAATGTGCTGCATTATCCAAGGTGTTATATTCGGTCATTTGAAAACTCCCCAGGCTACCATAGCAAAACACATTTTTTGGCAAAATTCTATCTATTTATTCAACATAGTTTCCTTTGCGGGCGGTACACCGAGTATAGCGATCTTCCAATTTTTCGATACCATTTTTGTAGTAAGATGCCGGTTTGTCCTCAAAATAGGCCTCAGTTTCGGCGATTATTCTCTTATTGTCGCTAAATCTCTTTCCCGCGAGCATTCTCTTGAGGTCTGAGAGCAGGATGGGTGGAATGGGGAAGCAATTCGAAGCCCAATTCGACCATTTTTGCGGCTGTTTTGATTGACTTGTGACATGGTGCATTGTCCTGATAAGACAGCACTTTTTTCTTCTTCAAATGGAGCCGTTTTTTTGCGATTTCTTCCTTCAAATGCTCCAATAACCCTATGTAGTAGTCGCAGTTGATTGTTTTTCCCTTTTCTAAATAGTTGATGAACTTCCATGTGCATCCCAAAATAGAGACGCCATCACCTTGCCAGCTGACTGTTACGTCTTTCCACGCTTTGGAGCCGGTTCACCGCGTGCCGTCCATTCAACTGACTGTCGATTGGACTCCGGAGTGAAGTGATGGAGCCATGTTTCATCCATTGTCACATACCAACGCAAAAATTCAGCTTTATTACGCTTCATGAGCCTCAAACACTCCTCAGAATCACCAACTCGTTGTTGTTTTTGGTCGACTGTAAGCTCGCGCGGCCCCCATTTTGCGCAGAGCTTCCGCATACCCAAATATTCATATACGATATAGTTAACATATTCCGTTGATATCTTTAGGGTGTCGGCTATCTCGCTCATTTTCACTTTACGGCAATTCAAAATTATTTTGTGGATTTTTTGGATGTTTTCTTCCGTAACCACTTCTTTTGGGCGTCCAGTGCGTTTGCCGTGTTCGGTGCTTATTTCACCACGTCGAAATTTAGCATACCAATCTGTTGCGGTTGCTTTCCTGGTGCAGACTCCGGAAACTCTTGATCAAGCCATTGCTTGGCTTCAACTGTATTTTTTCCCTTCAAAAAGCAATACTTGATCAGCACACGAAATTCCTTTTTTTCCATTTTTTGCACAATAACAAAAGTTGCTTCACTCAAGCACCACCTATGGGTTAGCCCGGGGAATTTTCAAATGACCTGTTAAGCAGTTAATAATATTAATAAGCTAAGTTCGTTTTAAATTATGAACTATGATTGATCAAATAGGCATTGCACACCAAATTAAATGTTTTCTAGTTAAATGTTTTCTAGATTTAATATTTCTAATATGCATATGCACTTAGCATGCTATATCGACAGGTTTGCCGATAAAAATCGCTCTAGCAAACAAACGGACAAACATCGGTATCTAGTTTGTTCTGAGAACATGCTAAAAAGGAAATAGTGATGATTTGTGTGGAAGCTCAGCTTAAAGTTTTGAAAAATTTATTTTTAAACTCAACTGAAAGCTCAAAAACTTCAATCAAAACAGTATTTAAAAAAAAATAAACTAGCGCACTTACTTTTTTTTTTTAATTAAAGAAAGCTTATAATTTTCTCTCAGCGTTTGCTGAAATTTTCAGCTACAACATGAAATTTTTATCCCAAAAATTTAATTTTTTGTAAGCTGCGAAAACTAAACTACTTGTCGCAAAGGATAATTAATATTGTTTTCTAACTAATAATAAATTTAAATGGGCTTAAATTGTAAATATGAATTTCCGGGTAAATGATCAAACCCTGTTTTTCAAGCTCTTTAAACGGCTACCACAGAAAGGTTATACCAGATAGAGATGTAAATTCTTCGGACTTTACTTCGTTGTTAAGTTTTATTCTATTACATTTTTTCCGATCTAATTCCCACTATCCATTGAATATGTGATGGTAAGCAACGGCCGATATGGGCTGTATGGTTTATATATTACACTATTTGTTTGAAAACATTCATCATCGAATTTCGATCACTCGCAACATACCTTCAACACCAGCTGCTTGATAAAGTTCATCCTGTATGCGTACATCTTCTGAGTTTCGTTTCTTGAAATTTCTTTCAAATAATTCAAAAAGCATAAGCCATATTCGATTTTGATCCGATATAAACTGAAATAAAAATTGTAAGCCCAAATAGTTATTCTTGTAATGTAAATATTTCTTATGCTGATATCTTTATTTCAAAAGATTGATTTTGAAATATTCCTGATTTCATTAGTTGAATCAACTATTGTTTACTCGCCAAAATTTAATTTAGCCCTTTCGCTTCGGCTTTCGTATAGCAGCCAATCATATATGTATTTTATTACGTGCACCAAATGGAAACTGTCTGGGGAACCGGGGGTCGTGGAAAAGTGGGTTGAATCAGGGGGTGGCGGTGAACCATTGTACCATCCGGGTTGTTATGTGGCACAAATGAGTGTCAATCATCTTGTATTGCGTACTTTTCAAAACATTTGAAAATAATTATTTTTTTCCAGCGGACTTTTAGTACATACATACCACCAGAATTGGCGAATGCGTACCAATTGAAAAATTTGTATAAAAATCCACTTTTTCTAATAAATAGAACTTTCCTGCTGCATGCAAACACTGAAACTAAAACAATGCTGCAAACAAACTCATTGTTTTTTATAATCCCGTTCAATTATACCATTATACTGGATAAAAACCCTTAACAGAGTTCTCTCTTGGTCCACTTCGCATAAAAATATAATATACAAGATTAAATAACATTATTGAGAAATGTTTATGGACGATATGGTAAATGTTTGGATAAAATACAGTGGAAATTTGAAATTTTAGGGAGGATTAAAAATTGGTGCTACCATGACATGCCTAAGTTTGTCTAAACCGTGTCTGTTTTCTTCTAAATGTAGTTATATATCAGAGCGCAAATGAGAAAAATAAATAGCTGTGGTATTTGTCAAGTGCCAAAACATTTAATTTTACAAATAGCAGCCGAAGTATGTACACAACAAAAAAATTATACTCTCAATTATTGAATCAAATAAATTTCTATTTTTCAGTTATTAAAGCTTGAGTAATTATTCAATTTACAAATACATCGGTGTTTCTTGTGTAACAGACTTTTAAGGTTCGAATTTTAAAAAAACAAAACAAACAAATTTTCACTTTTTTACTTTTTCACAAAGGCTTCTGCCCTTTATTTCAAATCAAACTTAACTGCTACTCTATTTTTCATTACTTAAGCTTAAATAGGAAAATTGTTGATTATATTGCATATTTGGTACGGTCCCCAATTCTTTGGAAGCATTTGCTTCAGTTGATGTGGGTCGGAAATACATTCAATGAACCCAATCGAATTTACAAATAATTCTTTGGAATTATTTGTTTACTTTAATCAATCGATAAGAATTTGCTGGAACTTGCGAGCAAGAAGTACAAGCTTGCATTTTATGTATTCAAATGCAAATTTGTATTTCGTCTATTAAAAATCAATAAACGCAAGTTTGTAAAAAATCAGTAAATGCAAGTTTGTAGTTTGTATTTTGTGTTAAGGGGACATACTACTATATAGTTATATTACATTAAGGGGTTTTACTATAACACCCCCACCGTTTGATTGCGGCTCCGACGAAATATGCAATACTAACATTTTTCTAAAGTACAGAAATGATATAATTACTTATTAGAAATAATGTTAAAATGAATATTATGGTACTAACATTTACAATATTGTTTTTCATAATTTATTGATATTTTTTCCAAATTTTTGTCATAGTTTATTTGTTTTAAATAAAGTTCCTTTAGTTTTATTTCTGGAAGTTTTTCCTTTTTTTCGTGAACTTTTGTAATTATGTTTGGTAAGATAAATTTATCATGTATTTTAATGTTTACATTAGAAAAGCTTTTATTTAGTGTATAAATCTCACAATTTTCGAATTTCAATGGGTTTAATTTTAATAGTGATATTGTTGCAATTGTGTGAAAGTTTTGAATAAAAATTTTTAAATATTAAGATTCCTTGGACTATTTCAGTTACATCAGTTTTTTCTGAGTTTTGCATATTGGAGTGTGCATCTTCAAAATTAATTATGTTTATTAAACATTTGTCATATATTGGTATTAGATTTTTCTTTAAATTATTTTCCACATATGTTTCAAAAATTTTTTTTCTGGGTCTACCAGTATTTCGTGAGTACTTAATTCAATTGACTTATTGTTTACATTAGGAATAGGCTCAAACACAATTTTTGATAAAGTAATTTGAGAATATTGTGGAATTAGTAGGACTATTACAATGTTACCATCCTGAAGAACAACGGCTACTTTAATGTTCGTGTAACTATCAAAGTCAGTTATAAGGTCAAGTTCTGTTTTCGTCAGTATATCTGTAGGAATGATTCCGAGTTTACTAGAGAAAATTATCTGTGCAATGTCATCAATGTGATCTTTTAAAAGTGAGATGTCATTATCTATTTGATATGCCTGTCCTATGAATGTAATTTCGTCTTCCAAAGTTGCTATCTTATTTTGTAAAAGGTCTTTAAATGTATTTAAGTAATTTCCTACTAGTGTTTGTTGCTGATTTATGTGGTCTGTGATATTTTGTATTTGAGTTGATATAAGATTGAGGTCGTTGATTTTATTTGTCAAAGTCTCCCCGTTTTCGTGTAATGATTTAAGAGAATTGCTTATTTGAATTTCATCATGGCTGTCCATAGATCCTGCTATAAACTTGAGTCCTTTTCCCAATATGTTAACTAATCCACGCTTTTGTTTAAAATGAGGGTTAAGATTCTCTACTTTTCCTTTTAACAATGCAAAATTTTTATTTATGGTATCTAATAGAGGTTTAGATTCTACGGTGCTGAAATTTAATGTTTGTATGTTTTCAGAAATTAAATCAAGTGTCTCCGTGTATGCGCTTACGTTGACGATGTGGAGAATTTTACTGTAATGCTGAATTACCTTTATCTGGTCAATTTTAATTGGTATATATCCGTTATTGTTAGTTAGGTCTTGTATGTCGAGAGTTTGTGAGTTCACTGTCATCAAGAAGGGTATTACCAAGATCCAAAACGCCACCTGGAAATATAATAAAATTGTTTGTTTGCTATTTCTTTGCTTTTATCGTAGGGTTATTTTTATCTTGATAATTTTTCGAAGGTTTTATATGGGTTTTATAATATTTATGTCCTGTTTTTTTTTGTTGTAAGTGATCTTCATCAGTTTTCCTAGTGTCCATTTTTCTGTATTTTCTGTGGCTCTTACCTCCTCTTATTTCCTTAATATAGTTAATGCCTTCTTCTATCTCTGTATCCGATCTGTTTTTGTTTAGTTTATTAATACACTTGTCTTTTTTTCTCAAACTTAGTTCATGAATTTCAGGATATCTATCTACATGTATTTTTCCATTTAAGAAATCGATTGGTTTGATGGTTGTGGTGCTGTGTATTGTGTTGTTGTAAAATCCTATAATTCTTAGCATTTTCTCCTCAATGGTTTCATCCTTATTTCTTTCATCATGCCTTAAGAGTCTTAAATGCTCATTGATGGTATTATGAAGCCGTTCGATGTCTGCATTTGAAGTGTGGTTGCTGTTTGATGTGTAGTGGATATCAATGTTTTCTTCATTTAAAAATTGCTGCATCGGTATAGCCTTGAAGCCTAACTCATTATCGACGATTATTTTCTCAACTTTCCCGTGTGTACTAATGTATTGAAGTAGTTTTAATTGAAATTCGGTCCAGGTTCTTGCGTTGATTCTGTAAGCTACTGCAAACTTTGTGAATTTGTCGATTATTGTCAGGAAAAGTTGTTTTTCCAAAGTGTAAAAGACATCTACGTGTACAATTTCACGGGGTTTGGAAGGTGTTTCCGTGATTTTGTATGGTATTTTCGGTGGATTTCTGTCATACTTCTCTAAAGTAAACACTTGACAGTTGTTGATAAATTGTGTTATTCTTGTTTTTAATGCAGGATTGTAGATTTGACTTCGTAACTCATCGAAAACCGCTTGTATTCCTGTATGTTTTTTTGATAGATGTTCCTTTTCGATTATTTCACTCAATTTATTCTCATCTTCTATATCTGTTAATATTTTAGAGCATTTTATAACTTTGAAATTATTGTTGTTTGAAAAGAGTTCCTCGTAAGTGGTTTTAAACGTGTCATAGAATTCATCTTCTATCAAAATAGCGATTAGTTGGTTTGGGTTAAAGTGATTTTTAAGCAGAGTTATCGCGAACTCTCTGTCCAGTTTTTTAGTTCCCACGTTTTCCTTGAATTTTTGAAGATCCTTTCATTTTTTATTCTAACTGATCCAGACGTTATTTTCTTTATGACTATTTGTGTTTTAAACATATTGATGGGTGAGTTGGTTTCTTTTATAGTTAGTTCAGTTGATTCCAATGTGTTTATATTTACGAGTTCTTGTTCTATTCCTGAAAGTGCATCGGCATTGCCATTTTTTGTTCCCTTTTTATACATTATTTCATAGTCGAACTCAGACAATTTCAATCTTCATCTAACTAGCTTAGAGTTTGGTTCCTTGATGGAAAATAGCCAGTTGAGTGGTTTATGGTCAGTTTCAATAAGAAATTTTCGACCAAAAAGATAGGGTCTGAAATATTTGGTAGCCCAAACAATTCCTAGTAACTCCTTCTCTATGGTGCTATAATTGACTTCATGTTCGTTCAGAGTACGGCTAGCGTAGCATATGGGGTGATTTTCCTGAGAGAGAACTGCGCCTAATGCGTAGTTACTTGCGTCTGTAGTAAGGGTGATTTTTTTTGTAAAATCTGGGTAACGCAAAATCGGATCATGAGTTAAGAGTTTCTTTAGGGTGTTAAAACTTTCTTGGTATCTAGGGTCGGAAATATTCAACTTAGCGTCTTTATTTAAATATAAGGTCATTGGTTTTGCTATGAGAGAATAGTCCTTAATGAATTTCCTATAATAACCGGTGAATCCTAAAAATTGTTTTATTTGCTTAGATGTTTTGGGTATCGGAAAATTTTGTACACATTCTATTTTCTTAGGATTGGGTTTAATTCCGTTTGGTGTCACGATGTGACCAAGGAATTCTGTTTCTTTTTTTAAAAACTCAGATTTGTCTAACTGCACTTTGAGGTTTGCTTGTTTCAAGCAGCGGAATATTAAATTGATAGATTCGATGTGCTTCTGTAAGGATGTGGAGAATATTATTATATCGTTAGACGAGGCAAATTTTATTTATATGGTCTTTCAAAATGTTGTTCATTAATCTCTGGAATGTTGCCGGTGCTGTTTTCAGACCGAAAGGCATTCGCAAGAATTCATAATGTCCTCCTTCAACACTAAAGGCGGTTTTATGGATATCAGTTTCCTCGATTTCGATTTGATGAAATCCTTTCGCCAAATCGAGGGTGGTAAAATAGTGACACCTGCCTAGTTTATCTAAAATTTCATCGATATTCGGAATTGGGTATTTGTCATCTATTGTAACCTCATTGAGTTTACGATAATCGATGACAAGTCTCCACTTAATTTTTTCACTTGCATCGACCTTCTTAGGCACAATCCATATAGGTGCCGAGTATGGAGAATTACTATGTCTTATTATTTTGTTTTTGAGCATTTCTTGAATTTGGGTTCTTGTGAATATATGGGTATATGTACGATTTGCTAAATATTGGGATGTTGTTAGTGGTCCTAATTGTATGCTTAATGGCGGATGTAAAAGTTAAATTTGTATTTTCCTGGTAGAAAATCTCTGAATATTTATTTATAACTGACATTAACTTATTTTTTCCTCTGAATTGAGATGCTGGGTTCGAATTTGCTCGTTTAGTGGTTTAATTTCTTTCCTCTCAATTACGTTAAAATTTGTGCTATCCACCTTCTGCGTGAATATGCAATTTGATTTTGAAATCAAATTTAGCTCGATTTCATTATTTGCCACGTTTACAATTCCTTCATTCACTATCTTTTCTCCTTCTTGTTCTTTATAATAAATCAACTCACTAGTGGGTGTTACTTGTAATTTGTAACTATGGCCTTCTTCGTCTTTGAAGTAAATGGGTAACATTTGACCACCTAATTGTATCGTATTATCTTGATAATTTATAGAGGCGTTCAAGGGTCTTAATAAATCATTACCTATGAGACCGTCATAAAAATCGTGGAACTGGATAATGTAAAATTCAATTGTGTCTAATGTTGTTCCGAATTCTTTAAAAGTTTGTATTTTTGCTTTCTCGTCTGCGTAAATTTTATGTTGGAGAGTTTTTATAGAAATAGGATTGGTTTGACGTATCCATTTTGGGTTGCATATACCTGGGTTTAATATTGAGTTAGTTGCGCCTGTGTCTATTATTAATTTAATAAATCCTAGTTTGGTTTTTATTTTTAAATATGGTATTCCTCCGAGGCACGTTGTTGAAATATGTTTTGATTCTCATTATCTTTCATTGCTTCGTGGTTATTTATGTCCATGGGCTCGGGTATTGGGAAGTGATCGTTTCTATTTGATTGATTAAAATTCTGTTGATTACTATTTTGTCCTTGTTGTCTAAAGTTCGATGTATATTGCTGTTGTTGATTTGGTGGGTCAGAGTTCCGTCTATATTGTTGATTTTGTGGGTAGGAGTTTTGATAATTAGGGTTTCGTCCATATTGTTGTTGTTGATTTTGTGGGTAGGAGTTTTGACGATTAGAGTTTTGTTGTTGTTGATTTTGTGGGTTAGAGTTCTGATGATTAAAGTTTTGTCTATGTTGTTGATTAAAATTGGGTGCATTTTGTTGATTGAACTTTTGTCGATTTTGTGATTTAGATTGATGTCCGTTTTGTTGATTAAAATTTTGTCGATTTTGTGTGCTGAAATTATGTTTTTGGGTCTTCGATTCGAGTTTAGTATGGCCAAAGTGTTGTAAGTTATCTACTTTGAAATGAGCATATCCGGCCTCGAACAGAATTTTCATTACTCCTTCGAGTGTATCCGGGTTCCTGCAAGTTAATATTGTCTTCATTGGTTCTGGAATCTTAGATTAAAATACATTAAGAGCTGTACGCGAATTATTTTGTGCGACTGCATTTAATGCTGCTTGTCCTTGCCCTTGTCCGAGTACGAACAGAGTTTTATTGTTAAGGCGTCTAAGTTTGCTTTTGATTTCGTCATAAAAATCCAAACTTGTTGTTTTAAAAACGGTAGTCCTAAGAGAGTCAAATAAATCGTCACAGCTAAGTCTGTCACCGAAATTATTTTGAAGAACGGTTTTTATATCACTCCATGAAACTGCTTTACAATTTATTTCTATTGTTTCCTTTTTCCCTTTAATCTACTTTTAATAATGTCGGAGAAAAGTCCTTGGGATAACGCGTCATAGGTTTGTAATATAGGGTGTACTTTTTCTATCAGATTAATGAAAGTCTGTAAGTCCCTGTTGTCACCGTTGAACTCAGGAAGTTGTCCTAAATATTTAATGGGATCGAAATTTATTTGGGCCATTTTTTATTATATTTTTTTTTTCTTTTTTTAAAAAAAAACAAACAAAAAACAAAGATTTATTTTACGACACGTATTTTACGCTCTGATTCTCTTAGACAATTTTTTTCTATGAAATTTCGCCTTTTTATTTGCTATTGCTTTAATTTCAGTTATTAAATCTGCCAATCTGACTCAGTACCATATGAATATAGTTCGGACTGAGTATAATAATAGTCTTCCATACAAATAATAATAATAATAATTTTGTACCTTAACTACTTAAATCTGGTTTCCTGTGATTGGTTTCCTTTCCGGATGTCCTCGTGTTGATGGTCTCCACACAATGCGTCGCTGCTTCAGCTACGCGGTTCGATCTCGGGGATGTTTTGGCACTGTTAAGTCCAGTTAAAGAATTCAATTGTACAATCTTCTGTACAATGGGAAGGATACGCTGTGCTAAGTTTGATTAGACGACTCAATTGCACAATCTTCTGTACAATATGAAGGATATGTTACACTGTGTTAAGTTCGATTCAATTGCACAATCTTCTGTACAATATGAATTTTTTCGAATGCGCGTTTAAGAATTAAAATTCAATTACCCTTTTGTTATTATTTAGGTTGGATAGGATATACGCGCATCCTACCGACTGCGCCACTTTTAAGGTTCGAATTTTAAAAAAACGAAAAAAACAAATTTTCACTTTTTTACTTTTTCACAAAGGCTTCTGCCCTTTATTTCAAATCAAACTTAACTGCTACTCTATTTTTCATTACTTAAGCTTAAATAGGAAAATTGTTGATTATATTGCATATTTGGTACGGTCCCCAATTCTTTGGAAGCATTTGCTTCAGTTGATGTGGGCCGGAAATACATTCAATGAACCCAATCGAATTTACAAATAATTCTTTGGAATTATTTGTTTACTTTAATCAATCGATAAGAATTTGCTGGAACTTGCGAGCAAGAAGTACAAGCTTGCATTTTATGTATTAAAATGCAAATTTGTATTTCGTCTATTAAAAATCAATAAACGCAAGTTTGTAAAAAATCAGTAAATGCAAGTTTGTAGTTTGTATTTTGTGTTAAGGGGACATACTACTATATAGTTATATTACATTAAGGGGTTTTACTATAACATAACAGCTCAAATCCTTTGCTGTTTTTGTTACATTCACCTTAACAAATGAGAAAAAAAGTTTAATTTTTGGTCGAAAAATTTTAACATTAATGTTTTAAAAGTTTGTTTTTTAAGTTAAGTACTTTAAAGGAGATAATGATTGAAGATAAATTATGACAAATACGAATATAAATATACATAAATTGAATATTTGAATAAATTTTCCCAAAAAATTCTAGATTATGTGACTTTTTTGAACATGTCGAATACACAAACGCTTGTAATATTCAAATTTTAGTGGTTTTGTTTTTAAAATTCAAGCGCTATAAATTGCTGTGTTCTGTAATAGAAATAAATTAAATAAAATCAATAAAAGTTAGATTTTTTAAATCCACAAATCATTATTTCATTATTTGCAGTGATTCATTGTACAACCTAATTTATTGTACACTAGCTAGTCCGGCAGACTTTGTTCTGTTCTTTCCAGCTTGTGGTGCTATAAGTTTGATTTGGTTAAGGCCCCTGTATAAGAAAGCCTGGCGAGAATATTGGGGAAGTATGAAACAACATCTAAAATAACTTGAAGGAAAATATTGTTGTAAAATTCTTATTAAGTTAAATAAATAAAATGCACATAATATTATTAAAATTATCGGATTATTGCCATGCAAAAGGCTTCAGCGGCCAATATGTTACTTACTCCTTAATGAATTTCGGCCGCCTTGAGAACGTTTGTTTGTCATCAAAGTCTTTCCTTGCTGTGCAATGAAGAGTTCAAATAGGAATGAGTTTGCAATAAGCTAATAATCCATCGAAGCAAAAAATCCAAGTCAGATTTTTAAAAATGCTTAAAAATCATAGCAATAAAAAATGCCATAAATGTGTCTTACAACTTCCCAAACGCTTTGGTTGACGAGATGGATGTGTATGTCCGTCCATAGGTGAAAAACCATAATTAAGTGTTAAGCTTTTAAATTGTGGTGTAAACTGACATGTGTAGTGTGACCATGATACAACCAGTGCATTGCATTTGATATGCCACTTGTTGTACTATAGCGCATTGCTACCTAACTCACTTGCATTACTTTTTCTTGCAGAGTCAACGTAAATTGTTCAATTCATAAGTGTGCCAAAAAGGTTCTTATTACATTGTTGGACAGTTCAGTGTGTCACTAATGCAAGAAAGAGAATGTAAATAAGAATAAAAAAAATTGTCTTTTAGTGCAACATATGCATTTTTCTCTATTGAGTATTTTTCATGTTATTGAGTGCAATTGCACAAAAGGGACGGCGCTTCGATATGCTCATAGAAATATTATTATATTTTAATTTCATATAAATAAGAGAAGTTTAAGTTTTAAAAGGCAGCTAAATAGCTAATGTTTCAGTTTCATTTCTTTGCGGCAATCTAAGTGCCATAAGAATCACCGCGTGGCGCGCAATTGTAAATACGCCAAAACCTATACACATATAATCCTTTATCTTTTCAATACCCCCCATAGATAGAGAAATGTAGAGCAAAATAATTTTTTTTATATATAAATATATGAAAAATATAACAATTCAAAACGAATTTAGTAATACATTATGTACATGTTTAGTTTACTTTATGGGGCACTTTTGCGATTTTTAAAATTTTCGTATGATATAGAGTTTATCATTCAGATCAAGAATATACAGAATCGAGTACATATACGGACATTTTCATGGCTACGCACGTGAGAGTCTTCAGTATGAAGAACAATAAAGAAAAACTCAAATATTTTTCCCCGGATTGATTTATACATAACATATGTGTACATATTTTACATGATTTATATTTTATGAACAATTCTTTGGATGGACACCAGTCACATAAGTATAAATTTATTTTTAGCGATACAATTAAATGATAAAATGAATTAATTATCATAAATTGAATATATCATGAAATACATAAAAATAGCTGTAGAACATAAACACTCTCAGTTCTATTTTATATCATAATAATATGGTTTTTGTTGGTCATTTTTTGTTTTTTCATACGAATGAAAAATCATCGCTTATTTCAAAATCGTTTCAACTAATCGAAAAGCGAAAAGCTTCACCGCATTTTCGAAGCCATCTTCTGAATTCGGCAGCAATGTTAATGTTTATTAATAATTATAGAATTATTAAAATTAACAAAAATTCCAAAGGTTCAATTGTGTATATATATTTGGTAAATAGTGCAAAAGTATACACATGTACTTTTCGAGTGATGCTTGGTTTCCATTTGCCTTGGAAATATACTAAATTTTTGTCAATGATGGCATTTTTGGTAATTTATACTTTTTCAGTAGGCTCATTTCCGTCGTGAAAAATCGACAACATTGCTTCAGTCGCATAGTAATTAAAGAAAGAACATGAAGGATCTAAGACCATAGAAAACCTGGTCTAGAAAAAGAAGATTATATAGAGTATGCTGAACCATTGACAGTTCTTCTGAGAGTGAGAGTGATAGTGAAGTTGCGTCTGCTCAGATAAAGACATCAAAAAATGACTACATATAAATTTTCCAAATTTTATGATCTCTTCAAGATGCAGCTGTCGATGAACAGCTAAGAGGAAGATGCTCATTCTGGCAATACATGCTAGCTAAATATGTTACACAGTTTTGGGTGCTTTATGATTCTCGGACTCGTTATTTTTGATTTAACAGTTGGTTGGTCATAACGCTACTACAGACAGTTCTTTCACATGGTATCAACTGCGTGGATAAGCCTGAATAGCCACCACAGATATTGGCAATGAATGGCAGATCTATGTATGTAGATATTTATCATTTTTCTATTTTACCAAGGACATCACATTTCCATCTTATATCCCTAACAAAAATCAATGAGTCGATTTTCTCAGCACATTGTATCATAGTTCACGAGTTATTAATCACGTAGGCAAAAAACAAAATATATTGCATTGGACAAAGTTATCTCTTGTTATACTTGCAGACGAAATACAAATCGAATGCCTCAAGTGATATTTTGTCATATGTTGGATATCATGCTAATAATCATGGCTAAAACGAAGGCTGCTTATCTATGCCGTGACACTCCTGAGAAATTTCAGCTATGAAGTTTACTACACGCTATATTGAAAACATGGAAGAGAGTTACCAAGAGCACCATTTTCATGAGAAATCGCAAAGAAGATAAGTGATTTGACTTAACAAGTTCAACAACCGTCTACATCAACCTACTAAGAAGAATGAAATACTGGACCGGTCGAAAGGGAATACAAGAGAAATTGTTGTTAATTATGATATGTCATTCTTGTAAAAATTTGTTCGTAAGTTGCATCCTAAAACGATTATTTTATGTTATTTATTAATAACATTTAACGATAATTAATTCGAAAACAAATCCTTTTATCTTATTAATAATATTTAAATATGATATGTCATACGTATGTTACAAAATTAATATAAATTTGAAATATGTAAGCTCCGACAAAAAAATACAGTTGTTCCTAGGTCTCGTAGGCAATAACATATATATAAGCTCTAATAATACACTTTAGTAAGGAAATTATTGTCTAAACAAGGAACTTACTACTTGTGACAAATTGGACCCGAAGAACGTTAGTGTCAGTAACTTTGGGGATCTCATGAATGTAAATAGGCGTGTTCAGCATATTTCGGCCAATGAGGCATTTAGATCAAAACGTCAGGCTTATAATAAGCCACAGCAGAATAATACTGCTTCCAAAAATTCAAAATTGTTGTGTTCTAAGCAAGCTGACACATACAAAAAATCTCTTTACTGCAACTCATCGTGAAATTTTATTAACCTTTGCTCAACATTTTCGGAGCAATCTGTTCAACAGCAGTTTGATATTATGAAGGTAATTTTTGCGTGCATAAATTGCTTAAAAAAAAGGCACACAGTGTCAAAAATTAAACCTGCAAAATGTAAAATATGCCATCGGCTGCATGGCGAATATCATTTGGCAAGAATATTATTGGACTCCTGATCGCAAATTAATTGCATGACGGAAGAACTGGCGCAGAGGTTAAAGTTGGGTAAAAGAAAAGCGCAATCTACTGTTAGACATAACTTAACTAAAATTAATTTCCACATACCAGCCATATCACAAGAAAACAACGAAGGAATGGAATCTACCTTCAGACATTGAACTCGCTGACCCATGTTTTTATAAAACACAGAAAATATATCTGATATTCGAATCAGAAACATTATTTAAACTTTTGTCAGTTGGACAAATAAAACATAGTCCAAATTTGCCAACGTTGCAAAAAAGTTACTTGGTAAATACCAAACTATCAAAAATACGAATTCACAGATATGAAATTATGGTTTTCTTGATTCTATCGTTCAAAAGCTTAGGAGATTAGAAGATATGACACAGGGTTCACAATGTAAAGCTGAGCAGCAGCTATATGAAAATCACTTTACTGAAAAAGTTTGTGGATCAGGTGCTGGTCGATGTCAGGTCTCAGATCCTTTAAGTCAAGTCCGAATTCACTTGGCTCATCTTTCGAAACCGCAAAAAGGCGTATTTGGCTTAAGAGCGTCAATTATTGAAAAATCTTGATCTTTATGAAATTTATACTCTTATTTATGAAAGAGTACCTGATATCATTATATATGTCACCAGCCAGCAATGGAATTTTAAAAATTTCACATTATTTCATACCGCATCAATGCGTAGGGAGGGAAGAAACTTATCGTTTGCATCTCGCAGGCACTACACTACACGTAGGTACACAACATTGTCATCCACGTATACCGACCCACACCTCTCACACGCCCACGCCTCAACAAAACTCCAACCCTCTCCCATACCCCTCTTACTTCGGCGAAGGTGACCATCACCTATCATTAATAAATACATAAACCCATTTTGTAAATCCATTTAATGCACCAATGTATCCTAAAATTCATGCAACATCAGTCAAACTGCCACAGTTTTGGACAACGTGTCCAGACGCATGGTTCTTCCATGCAGAAATTCAATTTCAGTCAAAGGCAATTTAGAATGATAAAACAAAATACGAGTGCCTGGTCACTGCTTTACCTCAAGAGGTAATAGACGCAATGCTCGATTTCATTCAAAAGCCTCCTACGACAAGCCTTTATCAAGGCTTAAAGAAAATTTTGATTGACAGACACTTTGTAAGTGAGAGTAAAAGATTTGACAAGATATTGTTTGACACAGAGATGGGAGACCAAAACCCATATCAATTCTATAGATCACTTCTCAAGTTAATTAGCTCAGCAGTTCTTAATTTATAGAATATGGCTTCGCAAGCTTCCCAAGAGCCTTAACATCGCTTTGACAGATCAGGTCACAGAGAACTAGACGATCAGTTAAAGCTCGCAGATATCTTACGGGAGCTATTTCAGAATCGGAAGATTCTGTAATCAACAATAATTGCAGTCACACGGTGAGATCTGTTCCGAATTCAGAACTGAAAATGGTAACGCAGATGTTTACAGAAACCATATCCAAGATTTTAGAAGTTTTACTAAACTCGCACTCGAGGTTCAAGAATTAAGAAGCGAACGATGAAACCGTTCACGTTCTAGAATCTCTAATTCCAGAAGATTTTCAATGCGTTTATCCACTTCGAGAAGTATGTCACAACAGCGACCGGCCGACTGGGTATATAGATACCACTATAAATTCAGTAAGGGAGAAAGAAACGTGAAAATCCATGCGCGTTTATTCAGAATGACACACAACACAGTCCATTAAACTAAATGACTCCATCATTGTGACGGCTAATGATAGAAGTCAAATCACACTGACACGCCGTTTAAATATTAACTTAAAACTTAGACGCGAATTCCCATTTACATTTATATTGGCAGACATTTTTAGACCCATAATAGGACCAGACTTTCTAACAAAATATGGACTCTTTAGAGACCTGACACACAAGAAACTGATTGACCCACTAACAAATCTATCCTTAAATGCGATCACTGTATACACCGAAACTTCATTACCAAAATTAATTACATTAGACAATAAGTACACAAACAACTTAAAAACTATTCTTATAGAATGCAATGTATAGTTAACTATCCCAAGCCCGAAACAAATGCAAAAATTCATCGGGATGATAAATTACTACCACCGATGTATACCAAAATTAGCACACACATTTACGAAATGGTAACAACAGCATCAAAAACAAGCGACAAGCACTTAATATGGACAGATAACACAACATCAGCATTCACAACGATAAAAGAAAGTTTTACTAAGGAAGTGAACACAATCATCAAACAGAACCATTAGCTTCCTTTTCAAAAAAATTATCACCGTCCGAAACGAAATACAGCACGTTCGATCGTGAAATTTTAGCAATTTATCTTACAATCAAGCATTTTCGACATTATTTAGAAAGACGAACATTCACAACCTACACGGATCATAAGCCACTCACTTCAGCATTACACTCAAAAACAACAAAAAAACCCAAAGCAAACACGGCACTTAGAATTTATCGCACAATTTACTAATGACATCAGACACATCAAAGGCATAGACAACGTCGTAGCAGACGCACTTTCACGAGCTGAGAAAGAGGCTTTCACAACCTCATATTTCAACCTTAAAACTCTACATAAAGAAAAAACTACAGATTCAGAACTACACGGAATACTAAACAAACACACTTACAATTTGGAACAAATACAAACATTACGGAAACAAGTCTTCGAACAATTACACAACATTTCACATCCAGGTACAAGAGCTTCTCGACGACTAATAACACAGAGATATTTCTGGCCTAAAATGAACACACAAATTAACAACTGGTCACAAGAATGCATTAGATATCATCGATCGAAGATACATAGACGCACGAAAACAATCCCACACAAAATGGACATACTACACGGTCGTTTTGAATATATTCATGTTGATCTAGTAAGCCCATTACCGACAACAAATAGTTACAGATATTTGCTTACCTTAATTGATTGAAACTCACTTTGACCCGAAGTGTATCCACTTAGAGATACCAACGCCAGTCGTAGATAAACTTCAAAAAGAATACGTTTCACGTTTTGGAGTTCCTCTAGAAATTACTTCTGATCGAGGACCTCAGTTCACATCCACAACATTTAAAAACTTTGTCAAAAATCTATAAACCACTTCTGCTTACCATCCACAAGATAATGGGATTGTGGAACGTTTTCACCGCCAATTAAAGGCTTCTCTAATAGCGAGTAACAACCAAACAAACTGGTACACGGAGCTACCACTAGTTCTTCTAGGGCTCAGGTCCACGGTTAAAGAAGATATTAAATCTTCTCCAGCTGAAATGGATTTTGGTCAAAATCTCAGGTTACCACAACAACTAGGATTAACAATAGTCAGATTCTTAATTCGTCAGACACTTTGTTCAAACTTAAAGAAGTAGTTGAAAACAAACAATCGAACATTTCGCATCATAGCACCAAGTTTGAACACTATATATCTCAAGCACTCAGAACTTGTAATTTTTTTTTCGTCCGTAACAACACTACAACAACCGTAAGTCACTACAACAACCATACCATACGATGGTCCATTCAAAGTTGTTGAGAGAACATCAAAATATTTCAAAATTTGCAAAAACAACAAAAATATAACAGTCAACAAAGATAGAATCAAACCTGCTTATATAGATACAGAAGCAGCACAGACACATACACCCAAATATAAGCCCATCAAAAAATTACACTTCAATTTACTAGCCAACACTACAAAGTTCTTTCGGGGGGAATAATGTGGTGACTTAATATAACCACATATAAGCAATAGCACACAAGAACACTACACACAAAAACGACTTATCTAAAATAAATAATGATTAAGTTTTTGTTTTAAGTTTTTAAAAATCAAAAATATGTTTATGTATAAAAAATGGCATTCAATTAAAAATATTATTAAAACTTCATGTTACTAAAATAAGGTTCCTAAAATAAAATTTGTATATTTAAAAAATAAAATATTTCATCAACCACCTACACCGCCCTCCTTGGACTACTTTGCGGAGTTCAAAAATATCAAATATTTTTTTTTAGAGGTATAGAGCTTCGAATTGAAATAAAACACAAGAAAATCGTTTTAATGTCTATCAATTTGGCTTTATTGGAAGGATAATTTTATGCCAATAATGTTTAAATATGATTTCGGGCATGTGGCCGCCGCGGCTGGCTCAAATAAAGCCAATTCTACAGGTCCAATTTTGAACCACTTTTTCGAGCATATGGGGCCGTATGTCGGCAATAACGCCACGAATGTTGGCTTCCAAGTCCCCTAACGTTTCTGGTTTGTTGGCGTAGATGAGCGACTTCACATATCCCCAAAGAAAATAATCCAGTGGTGTCAAATCACACGATCTTGGTGGCCAATTGACAGGTCCATTCCGCGAAATTATGCGCTCATCGAAAGTTTCCTTCAACAAATCGATTGTGACGTGCGCTGTGTGGCAAGTAGCGCCGTCTTGTTGGAACCACAACTCATCCACATTCATGCCATCCAATTCGGTTATCATGGCTCTATACCGGTCTCCATTAACGGTAACTGACTCTCCAGCATTACTTCGGAAGAAGTATGGCCCAATGACTCCACCAGCCCATAGAGCACACCAAACAGTCAGTTTTTGTGAATGTAATGGCGTCTCAAGGGTCTCATGTGGATTCTCTTCACTCCAAATGCGGTAATTTTGCTTGTTGACGTAGCCATTCAACCAAAAATGAGCCTCATCACTGAACAAAATTTTGCGATGAAAATCAGCATCGAGATCAATCTCATTTTCGGCCCATACACCAAAATCACGACGCATTGCATGGTCTCGCGGCTTTAATTCTTGCACAAACTGGATCTTGTAAGGTCGCAAGCCAATATCTTTGCGCAAAATCTTCCATAAAGTTGATGGACAAAGCTCCAATTGCTGTGCACGGTGGCGAATCGATTCATTCGGGTCCTCTTCAACATTTTGCTCTACAGCGGCAATTTTTTCTTCGGTGCGCACTGTTCGACGTCTCTGCGGATGCGTATTATCACATAGAGTAAGCGTAGTGCGAAAACGATCCATGGTTAACCGAATTAATTGCTCTGATGGACGATTATGTCGACCATAAAATGGACGGAGCTTGCGGTAAACTTCGCGAACTGAACCATTATTTTCGAAATAAATTTGCACGATTTGCAAGCGTTGTTCTTTTGTCAACCTGTTTATGATAAAATGGCAAACCAAACTGAACATAAATGACATTAGAGTTGCTAGATTTGACCATAAAATGCCAGTTTTATCTCTATTCAAAAAACAAACCTCTAAAAAAACACCCTTTAGAACCCTAACTCTGTCATCTCTGCCAGGTAGGCACTTGATCACTCTAGCCAGTCTCCATTTGGAAGGTGGTATATTCTGATCCCGAATGGCTACTAGATCTCCAGCCTCGACATCCTGTTGTGGCTGTAACCTCTGCTGTAGGGCTACTAAATACTGTGCCTGCCAGCGTTGCCAAAGCTGACAACGAAGTTGTGATATAAATTGTCAGCGTTAATTAAGGTTGCCCTTGAATGGTAGTACTTCAGGTTTTGCCAATACATTGAGTTGTTCCGATATTAAGAAATGAGCTGGTGTCAGCAACTCCAAATCCAAAGAATCTGTTGAAAGTGGAGAGAGGGGCCGGGAGTTCACACAAGCTTCGACTTCTGTGAGCAAAGATTAGAATTCGTCACACGCCAAAAGAGTAGAGTTTAGAATTCGTTTAAGATGAAATTTTACCCTTTTGACTGCGCTTTCCCAGTGACTTGCCATGTGAGGCGCGCTTGGTGGATTAAATCTCTCTATCGAGAAATCAGGAAAGAAGCGCTGAACATAGTTATCTTTCGTAGCCTCGTTGAAAACGACTTGTAGGTCCTTTTCAGCAGCAGTATAATTTGTTCCGTTGCCTGACAAGAACGTACTGCAATGGCCTCGACGTGAGACAAATCGCGTTAAGACACAAATAAACGTTTCGGATGACAAATTCCCTGCTAACTCTAGATGCATTGCTTCCATAGCCATTCATTTAAAGACTGTGACATAGCCCTTCCGGGATTTTGCACCTCTTCCTTTGGAAAATTTGAGATCAAAAGGATCTGCCATATCTATGCCTGTACATTGAAATAGCCTGCCACTATTTAGCCGGCAGACAGGTAGGTTAGTCATCATCTGTTGCTGCTTTGTAGAGCTGTGACGGTGACAAGTTACGTAGCTTTTGTAGATTTTGCTGACTAAATTGCGGGCGCCGACAATCTAAAATCGTTTTTGTAAAGTTGATTGCATAACTTGCGGACCGCCGTGAAGCAACATTTTGTGAATATCGTTAACGATCATGATTAAAAGCGGTGATTTCGAGGATAATATGATAGGATATTTAGTATCAGTTGTAACAGCAGCTTGTGAAATACAACCACCAACTCTGAGGATCATATTTTGATCAAAAAACACGTTTAAACGTGCGATGCGACTTTGCAGCGCTATCTCATATTTAAAATCATATGATTGCACTTGCTTGGTCCAAAGCTTTTCTGCTGCTATATAAGTTAGAGGGCCTGTCCTTATAGGAACTTGCTTGTGTAGCTTTTGCTTTAAATTATAGATGTATCGTATACAATAGGCAGTCATACGTTTCAAGTGTGTAAATGATGAAAAAAAGTCAGCAGGTCCCAACTAGCGGATGCGGACATCGTTAATATTTTGGTAAAACGCCTTTGAAACACGTTTGGCTACGAAAACAGATCAGCGACTAGGGTGGCTTTGTAACCAGGCAGGGAGGCTTATTGAATCCGACCAACCAATGATTTAAGGACATGTTTTGCGAGACTCGACAAGAGTGTAGCTGCACAGAGTTGCAATTTGGCTATCGAAATCGTGCGCCTTTGTTTTTTGCGCAAACCAATGCGACTGTAATAGAGCCATCAATGTGCTCTGTTCTTGTGTATATAACACCTGCGTAAGCGACTTCGGACGCATCTGCGAAGCAATGTAGGTCAGTTATAGAGCCTTCTTCTCTTGTTCCGAGCCATCGTGGTAGTTGTAGTGCACTAAGTATTTTGAGATCTTCGCGATAGTCCACCCAGTAAGCTGTTACGTCTTGCGGAACTAGTTCATCTCAGTCAATTTTTAGCTTCCAAAAACGCTGAAACAAAATTTTAGGAACTGCAGTTGTAGGAGATACCTTACCCGTGGGATCAAAAAGACGGCATGCACCAGATATCAAAAGTCTCTTGGTGAGCACAGTTGGTAGTGAATTCAATGATATTGCAAAATACAGATAGTCTTGCTTAGAGTTCCACATCAACCCCAGTGAACGAACGACGTCGTCTTCAGCAAGCAAATGTGCTATTTTGATCTGTTGGGCTTCTACAGGAATGCTTCGCAGTACGTGTTGTGAGTTTTATGCCCACTTGCGTAGTTCGAAACAGCTGCTACTCAAAATTTTACTGATCTGTTTTCGAAGCTAAACAAGTTCATGCTCAGATGAACGTCCGGTTAATAAGTCATCCATATAGAAATCTTTCATGACAGTTGAAGATGCTAGCGGATATTTTGATTGAAAATCCAGCGCTGTTAGATGAAGTGCTTTGACTGCGTGATGTGCACTTGAAGCAATGCCATATGTTACACGTAACATTTAATAATCTTGATTAGTATCCGATGGGGATTTTCTCCAAACAATGCGGTGATAGTCTGCGTGTTTTTCATCAATTTTGTCCAGCCTATACATTGCAGCAACATCTGAAATCATTGCGTAACGGTGCGATTGAAAGCGGTTGAGAATAGACGGTAAATCTTGTTGAAACTGTGTCGTAGTCGACTTTCCATGTGAAGCCAAGATTGAATTGCGATGGATCTTGACTCGCCAAGGCTCATGTTCGGTTTGAACGGTAATTCTACTATGATTCTCCCATCCTTGTCTCTTTTATGCGTTGAATCGAAAATCTTTTTGCAGGCTTCTTCCTCGGGAGTGTGATAGAGTTTTTCCGGCATCTCCTCTAGCTCCCAAGCTTTTATAACTACTTAACCAAGTTGGTATACAAACAGGCTAGCTTTTGGTTGTTGATGAGCTTCATTTGTTGCCTCACCAAAGAGCACCCATCCTTATGCAGTTTTTTGAGCTAGAGGCGTACCAGACAAACCTTTGATGAGATATGGTTCTAAAAGTGAAAACATCTTATCAGCGCCAATTATCAATTCGACTCGAGCGGAATTGTAAAATTGTGGGACAGCCAAAGTAAACGCGTGATATCATCATAGTGGTTTCACCCTTTGTGTTTCCTCTTGACAATCTGATGCCGTTGATGGTAACAGTGGTGCATCTATTCAATAAGTTTAACTTTGTGGCGCATGCCTCTGTTATGAGTGATGCTTGCGATCTATTGTCTTCTAGTGCACATCGAATGTCCATCGCTGCTATGCGCTTTAACTAAAGCGGTGGCTAAAGTATAGATCTGTTGGCGTTTGTAGACAAAATCGTGGTTGATGGAATTGCTTGCGTGTCATTATCGGCTTTAGCGCTTATGGTGGTGTTTTTATTAACATGTAGAAGCGTGTGATGGTGTTGATTGCAAATTCTGCCCTTGGAGGTGCTTTAACTCTTGTTTTCCCTGTGTTGAACGCTGAAGCAATTTGTACAAGAACCTTTACTGCGTTCTGTCTGGCCTCAACTTAAATTTTACGAAAATTGTTACAGTGGTAAGTTTTATGGATGGCTGAACAAAAAAAGCAAAGCTTTATGCGGGTGCCCTCAGCTTGTGTTCATATCTCTAAAGAGCGGCAGCAGTTTTCTTAAAACTCTTGAAAGTCTTTTAGGTTTGGTATCTTGTCATCGGAGATGGTCAATTCCCATTGCCGTCGTGTTTTATATGCAATGCGATCTACTATGATGTGTGTTAGCCAGTCGTTCCAATATGAAACCAGCAAATTAAGTGATTTGAGTGCTTGCATTTTCTGCATGACTGTACGCTTTTTATCACAGCAGCTGTATCAACGTAAACCTTTTGAACTGAAATTATGATTTTTAATTACACTTGGTACATTGTATCTTGTTAAAAGCAACTACCAAGCTATGTCAAAATTGGGATCTTCCAGTTTATAATTTGCATTTAGCTGCAATGGTTCTCCTGATAAGCAGTTGCGTAAAGAATGCAAACATTGACTATGTGATGACTTAGTACATTGCACATTCCGCCCTTTTGCGATAACCTGGCACATCGCATATTCCACCCCTGTGCATTTATCAAATGCAAGTTAACTAAATGCATACAGCGCCTGAATTTAAATTGTAATCATTTAGCAAACAGAAATCCGACCATGTGCTACAATTTTTTCAAACACACACTGACCTATAGCAACAATAAAGTAAAATAGTTTCGTTTACAAAACACTATCACATTTCGTTTCAAGGTTACTAAATAAAGTCACTGCTGATATACTGCAGCCAGACAGCCAAGCATGTGACAGAAAAAAAAACTTCTCTGTGTTCTTTGTTGACATCCACTTTCTTTTGATTTGACTTTTCTTTTTCAGTGTTGGTAAAACTAATCGAATAAAACAAAGTTAATCACGCAAAGTTTTCGAGATAAGTCTATAATCGGGAATTTTTTGAGATTAACTATGGGTCATTCCATCTATAATGGGTCTATAGTATCATTACCCTCATGTTTTTTAAATAGGCTGAAACTTTTTCAGTGATTGGTCTATCATGTAGAAGATATAAACAAAAATCGATAAAATTTTTTTGACCAGTATTATTGCTTAAAAATAAAGTTTCAAATTGTGTTAAAAAAACTCGTAAGTAAAACAAAAAAATTCATTGATGAATATAAACAAACCAACAGAATCCAAATTAGCTTTTATATTATTTTTAGGTAGTTGTGTACTAGTAGATGACAAAAAAACTGCAAATCTGAATAAATGAAGGCCTGAACGGTTTCTATGTGGTAAAAAATAAAAAAAATTATCTTCCAAGAAAACATCACTTTCCCAAATACTCCATCATCGATTTCAGCTTTTTTAGACTCAAAATTTTCAGAACATATAGGAGTACCATCCCTGAAAAATTTATCCATGTTTTTTCACCCTGTTTGATTTTACAATCGTTTAAAGTTAAGATTTATGATTTGCAATGTAAATAGAAACATTGAGAATGAAAGCGAGAGAATAAAATTTGAATTGATTTCAGCTTTTTTAGGCTCAAAATTTTCAGAACATTCAGCAGTACCATCTCTGAAAATTTCATTCATTTTTATTTAACTTATTTCATTTTACAGGCATCTAAAGTTAAGATTTAGGATTTGCAATATAAATTGAAACATTGAGAAGTAGAGCGAGAAAATTTGAATATTCCGTTATATTTCATTCATAAATATTTCACTGTATACACTCACTTTAGATGCTTGTAAAATGAAATAAGGTGAATAAAAATTTCAGAGATGATACTCCTGAATGTTCTGAAAATTTTAACTTTAAAAAGGCTGAAATCAATTCAAATTTTATTCTCTCGCTTTCATTCTCAATGTTTCAATTTACATTGCCAATCATAAATCTTAACTTTAAATGCTTGTAAAATCAAATGCGGGAAAAAAACATGAATAAAATTTTCAGGGATGATACTTCTGTATATTCTAAAAATTTTGAGCCTATAAAAGCTGAAATCAGTGATGGAGTATTTGGGAAATTGATGTTTTTTGAAAAGTCAATTTTTTTATCTTTTACCACATAGAAACCATTCAGGCCTTCATTTATTCAGATTTGCAGTTTTTTTGTCATCCACTAGTACACAACTACCTAAAAATAATATAAAAGCTAATTTGGATTCTGTTGGTTTGTTTATATTCATCAATGAATTTTTTTGTTTTACTTATGAGTTTTTTTTAACAAAATTTCAAACTTTTTTTTTAAGCAATAATGCTGGTTGGAAAAATTTATCGATTTTTTTTATACCTTCTGCATGATAGACCAATCACTGAAAAAAGTTTCAGCCTATTTAAAAAACACGAGGGTAATGATAGGTCCATTATAGATGGAATGACCCCTATGTGTAAATATTCTCTCATTTTTATACGAGATTACCGTGGTAATCGCACTTATGTTAAAGGAATATGTTAAAGGAATATAAATGAAATTTTTGGTTTAAACACTTATTGAAAGCTTAAAACTAAATCATTACCTGTGGAAACGCGTTATAAAAGCATGCATCATTGAGAGCACTTGTTAAAATCAATTTGTCTGAAAAAGATTTACAAAATTATTTTAAGAAAACCAGTTTGAAATTATTTGTATTTTATATATAAAATCAGTTTTAACGACAGAGTTATATATATCGGTTAAGGTCTGTTAATTCCATGCGTGTCGAAACCATGCGCAAATTCAGGGTGGACTGCCTATTTTCTTTGTCACGCAGAAAAGCCACTTGATAAACACTAAAAATTAATATTTTCGATGGAATTTTAAAAAAATTCTGGTCGAATAGGTAAACCTGATTGACGGAAACGGCCATCTTTCATGTATCCTAATTAGTTGCTGAAAAATAATAAGATTAATAAATTAATTAATAAAAAGCTGGAATACGGCAGGCAGCGTGGCATAGGGGTAAGGACTGTGAACTCATAGCTAACAGTGTGTGGGTTTGACACTCTTAAGGTCAAAATGTTTTTTATTGACATTAATGAAAGTAAATGCCACTTTGAAACCTGCTTTTAAATATTGAAAACAACCTTGTCCTGCTTTCAAATTTGAAACGTGCTGTGAGAAAAATGCATTTGGACTAACGAGTATCTATAGCTGCAATCGGTGATGGAGTATTTGTTTAATTGATGTTTTCTTGAAAAGTCAATTTTTTTTATCTTTTAGCACATAAAAAACGTTAAGGCATTTATTCAGACTTGCAGTTTTTTTGTAATCTGGTTTTCAATAATTGCTAGAAACTGGAAATTTGGTCGTAAATGAACAATTTTCGTTTTACCTGAAAGCTAACGTTAATGCCAACAAATCATTTTAGACCCTAAATTTGGAAAGAAAAATTGAGTTTTTATAATTTTAAGTTAAAGGCAAAAACAATATTTTTCCAAAATATGTTTGGGATGAAAAAATGCTTGAGGGTGCAAGTATTATGGGAAATGAACAATTGGCTTTTTCAATAGAAGCTAACCAAAATGCCAATAAATCGTCACAGCCCGAATGTCGAATATGAAGTTTTCGTTTTATATTTTTTTAAGTAAACTCCGAAAAATTTGTTTGAGCTGTTACACGAGAAACACCAAAGCTCTACTTGCGCTACTTAAAAAGTAGCGATAATTTGTTTTCCGATACTTCCTTATGTGTGCTTAAGGAAAATCGAAAACATATTGAAAAATACACAATGCTAAATAAGAAATAAGTTTTTTTTTAAATGAGGATAAACTCGGATATAAATAAATTTTCGAATTTCGAGTGTTCCCGAAGGATACTAGAATATGAGATTTTTTTAACATGGCTACTGTATGTATTGAAAAATATTCATGAGAATAATTTGAAAAATGTCTTTTCTTCAAAGACTAGTCGTAAGGAAATATGGTAAGCAAACTATTTTGATCTTAAAATTTTGCATTCAGAAACATGAATAACTTCAAAAAAATGAACACTTTCGGTTTTAACAAGTTCACGTTTTCGAATGTGCACTGCACACATGTTTGCTTTTCACCAGACGGAATCTGAATTAAGATTGAAAGAAAGGATGAAAATGTACGACGTTATACGATTGCTTGAATTTGTAGAACATTTCATTTGGTATGATTTCTGATTTGCAGTTGCAGCGCTCACCTTGCTTGCTTTTTGTTGAGTTTTGATTGGATTTCTGATTTGCGCACACAAAAGCAGGGTAGACTTTGCAATATTGCAAGTATTATTTTACCGTCAATTCCGTGGTACATCGGTGTTAATAAATTTTTATTTTCTTAAAAGAATGCCGTAAACCGCATATCATTATCTTATTTCAAAACGAAGACATCGGAGTTTTTCTTAATTAAAAAACTTCAAATTATCCTGTCAATTTTCATTTTTTCATGAGAAAAAAATTTGAAGAAGAAAAACTATCATGGATTCGAATTCCTCGATATTACCCCAAAAACCGCCCACACTTTGTTGGAAAATTTGATAACCTCTTTAACTTGCACTTTCCACGTTCGATTCTGGCTGGGTCTCTTGTATATTTATTAGATCAGCAAATACACGGCGTGACGAATGATTGCTAATTTTATTGCTCGCGATCGTGGGAGGAAAAATGGTCAACACTACTTTAAAGTATAGCTCATAGCAGTGTTGCCAAAGACGGGATTTTAGCATAAAAACTGATATATTTTCATAGCTAAGCCCATCTTTTTTGGTACTATTTCTTTTAAAAATTTTCGTTTGCTTCAAAATCTATGTGGAACATAGCTAGAAAAATGAATTCAATATGCATTACCAATTCTTAAAATCTTGTTTCCTAAGAATTTGATTTCGCAGAGCAAATTTACACGATATTTCGAAACTTATCTTGCCACGATGATATATGATGAAATGCGAAATATATCAATATCCGATTTTTGGTGTAAAATAGGAAGGTTGATAAATAGTTTTCATGAGAATTTGTTTCCAAACGTGTCGAGGATTACTAAGGGGCTTTTATGCATACCCCATTCTTCAGCGGGTGTAGAAATAATTTTAAAATTAATAATAACAAATAAATTTAAATAAAACAAATCTTCGAAATATACTGAAGCTAAAATCAGTTTCGGAACTGCTTTGATTACAAATTGTCAACAGAAATAAATTTAAGGAACTTGTAAAATTATTATGAGTCAAATACGGATTCAGACTAAATGTGTAGAAACAGCATTAATTTTTAAGTTTATTTTACATACATAAGACTGAATTTGAAAAAAAATAGTGGTATTCACACCGGCCTCGTTAGTCTGTTAAATCGTTAATTGGTAATTTGGTAAAACCTGACAGTAACAACTGCTTTTGTGTTTTCAACCTGAAAAGTAAATCGAATTCTTAAATTTTAACACAAAAATGACGCGCAAAGGCGAAAAATCTAATAGCACTTTTAAAGTTTTTTGTCTTTCACATGTTTCCACAACTTTTTTTTTTGACAACAAACTAACAGAAGACTATCAGGCTTGCCACCTAGTTACTTCGTTGCTCGTTAGTCCGATAGTTCGATATCTTTACAAAAACAAAATTCACATAAAAAGGTAACAAATAACGACTAAGACACTAAAGAAGTCGGTGTGAATACCACTAATGAATTTATTTTGTTAATTAGGTAACTTAATATCGTATACTTGTGTTTTTCATATTATATAATGTTTTGAAGCAATGTTAATATTAAGCTAAGCGCAAGCTGTAAAAGCGGTTTCAAAAAATAAAAATTTTTCTTTGAAATAAATCTTAGAAAAAGCTAATAATTGAGTTGGCAATAGCATTAAAAGTATTTTTACAGCACACTTCTAGCAATTATTGCACACTAGTATTTTAATCCTACTTGGGGAATGAATCTCTCTGCGGGATAAAAAAAATAGATGTACACAAATTATCTGCGCAATTTGAAAAAGTCGATGTCGAAGCTTGTGCCAAATGTTCTATTCTGAAAGTGCTATTGAAATTTCATCCTACGTTTGGCTTAAAAATGGTTATAATTATAAATGCAATCAAGCGAATTTATATAAAATAATTTGAAATGATAAACTTTTCCAAACGTAGATATTGCATTACGCATATTCCTGACTTTGATGGTCGTAAATTGTTCCACAGAAACGTTATTCTCACAACTTACGTATGATGACGAAAAATAAATTTGGACGACGTTATCAGAGTCTCCGCTTTTAAAAAGTCGAAAAATCAACATATAAGCCACTTAAATATGTTTGGGTTTCTTGCACCAATATAATTATTAATCAAAAACGAAACTTCTATTACTTAAAGTAAGAGTTAAGTCAAAAAATCAATTTATGTATGATTATGCGTGAAAAAGAGAGCGATGCTATTGGTTATAAAATTTGAATAGTAGAAGCAGGGTTGGTCTATTTTGAAGAAAAGGTGACGCAGATATTTTAACGTTGTTAGATTGTTAACGTCGTTGGATTGATGACGATATTGGATTGTTCGCTGGATAGCGCCGCCACTTATATTTCATAACCAAACCAAAACCTAAGTTTGTTTGTGTTACCTGAATGTATTATACTTTAACTTATCTCCATATTTTTTATGATAAATAATTCTATCTCTCTTTTAGAAGCGAAAATATCGAACGACAAAAGAGAAAAAATAGTTCACTACAATAAACTATGGCACTAAAACTTGAAAAAAGTCATTGTATGAACTTGTAAAATTTTTATTGACCTTGATGACTGCTAACTGGCTGTAAGTTCAATTATAATTTTACTATATATAAAAAACTCTTATATTTATATGTAACTTTCATCAAAGCAATTTACTCTTTACTAAATATTTTTTCGGTTTTATTGTTCTCACTGTTCAATCATATTATATTTATATTTATTCTTACCAGGCCCGTGCATAGGGGGGCCTTTGTGGGTTCCAACCACCCCATTGGAAATCGTACATAGACTTTTACTGACAATATGTTCTCACTTAAATGAAAAAGTAAAAAAAACTTTGACTCTTACGAAAAAAAAAACAAAAAAAATCAATTTTTAAGAAAAGAAAAATTAACAATTCTATGAAAATAACAAAAACTCATATACATGTGTATAGAAATAGCTATAAAAGGTATAATAACTGATGCACTTAAAAGTTTACTTATGAAAATAATTTTCAAATAATATCCATTTTGTTGAGATCTGCTAAAAGTTTCGCAGCTTTTACTAGTAGTAATTTTTAGAAAATTCATCCGCAACTTCCGATATTTCATAAGCCAGATTCAAGGTTAACTTGCAATAAAATTTTTCCCAACTAAAAGCAATTTCATATAAAGGGAAAAGAAGTAAAATCTTGGCGCGTTATGTTTATATTTTTTGCTATGATTCTTAACTGGTTAATGCGAAAAGTAAAATATAGTATGCTTGCAGATTTTTTAAAGTTGACTAACAAAGCTGATGATACCATGTAGCGGTGGTTGAAACTAATATAAGCAGCTATTTGCACATTTTTTGTTCCTCTAATACAGAGCTCCGCAACCGGTGTGCCGTGAGCTGGATACAGGTGTGCCGCGGTCAAATTCAGTTTTTTTTTACATTTTAGTATGAAAAAAAAAATTACATTATAAAATTTCTAAAGCACTTTTAGCGATAAGCAAAGCGAGTTGCGATCTTCTTTCTCTTTTCTTCCTTCACATTCTTTGTTTACTTCTATCGCTGTTTGGCCTCTGCTTTTTATTTTCTTTTAAATTTGTTGCAGATTCTATTCTTCGTTTTTTGTTCCTTTTTTGCATTAGCAAGCAAAATGAAAATAAAAAACGGTGATGAGAAACAACGAACGTTGAGCGCTGCTTAGCCTCTGCTTCATTTCTCTTTACATCTACATATGTGATCCTTTGATCACATGTGCATTGATTTATTTGACTCTTTGTTCCCCTTTCGTTTATTTTTTTGCAAATGAAATAAACAAAAACGATGATGAAACCAACATCAGACTCTGGCCGATGCTTTGGCTCTGCTTCCATTTTTCCTATTTAAAACAACGGCAAATAGTTTTGTCCTTTACTTCCTATCAAATTTGTTTTATGCACGAAAAACGAAAAAAACTCTGGTGTAGCGTCTACGAAGCTATAAAAACAGTTCAAACTCGCTTTATCGCTGAAGTTCTAGCATCGCTTCGCTCCCACTCTGAACACTTCGCGCTATTTGTATACAAATACCCATACACTGTTTCTTCGCGTCTCGACAATCTTCGCTTATAGCGCCCACTGTGAACCCGGCCTAACTGAAGCATAACGTCTTGGCACTGGCGACGGCAAAGCGGCTTCATATTCATCTATCGTCTGCCATTAGAGTCGCATCTAGAGCTGTTCCCTATTTTTGAAGACAAGGTTAAGTAAACAAGTCTCCACCACCCGAAAAATTTATCATCAATTGTGTTTTTGAATTGTGAGTAATTAAAATTCTTCGTTTGATACATATTAAGTTTTATACCCCATTTATATGGATAAATTTTTGCGTGGGAAAGATGCGAATAAAGAACTCTCTACAAGCGCCACAAAAAAAAACAAAAAAGACAGTAAAAAGAAAGTATGACGAAGAGTACATTAAATATGGATTCTCGTGGTGTGGCGACGAAACTACTCAAAGGCCACAGTGCGTTATTTGCGGCGAACGGTTTACAAACGAGTCAATGGTACCCAGTAAATTAAGTCGCCATCTAAATTCGAAGCATCCCAGCCACGCTAACGAAGAAAGACAGTATTTTAAAAGATGCTTAGAACAAAATATAAAACAGAAGATATTAATAAAATCGACCGTCATGGTTTCTGAAAAGGCTTTAGAAGCTAGCTATCATGTTGCAAAATTAATTGCACGCCAAAAAAAACCACATACGATTGGCGAAACACTCATTAAACCAGCATGCATGGAAATCGTTCGACTTATGCTTGGGCCCATTGAAGTCAAGGAAGTAAATAAAGTTTCGTTGTCTGCTGAAACTGTTAAGAGACTAATTTACGACCTGTCAAGCAATATATTAGAAACATTGATTAAAAAACTGTTATTGGCTGAAAATTTTGCGCTTCAGATAGATGAAACAACCGATATTAAAAATAAAGCACAGCTAATAGCGATTGTACGTTTCGTTGACGAGGATTCAATGAAAGAACATTATTTATTTTGTGAGGAGGTTCCTGAGCGAACTACCGGGGAAGAAATATTTCAAATAGTGAATAATTTTTTTAAAATACATAATATTCAATGGAGCAATTGTATTGCTGTTTGCACTGATGGCGCTGCTGCAATGACGGGTAGTAAGAAGGGGTTTGTCTCTAGCATCAAACAAGTAAATCCGACTTTGCAATTTACACACTGCTGCATACATCGAGAAGCATTGATGGTCAAAAATTTGCCTGTGGAGCTTTTAAACACAATGAATGAATGCATCAAAATCGTAAACATAATCAAATCAAGAGGTCTAAACTCGCGAATCTTTGGAATACTCTGTGCAGAAATGGGAGCCGAATATGAATCTATTGTTTTATACTGAAATTCGTTGGCTATCTCGAGGCAAAGTTTTGGCTAGATTATTTGAGCTTCGTGGAGAGGTGCGTGAGTTCCTTTTGAATCAAAATATGCCTGAACTTTTTCAGCACCTCGATGATGATCACTGGATAGCCAAACTCGCATACATGGCTGATATATTTGAGCATTTAAATGAACTTAATAAAAAAATGCAAGGTCCAAATGAGAACATATTGACGAGCTCTGACAAATTACATGGACTGAAAAAAAAATTTGAACTTTGGCAGAAAGAGTTACAAAAAGGATGTATGGAAATGTACCGAAGAACCAACCATAGTACAATTAAAAACAAGCAATTGATTTTGGATTTAGCCCAACAACATTTAAAGATGCTCCAACAGAAATTTGATCAGTATTTTTATTCCATTAATACGGAGCAATATGATTGGATTCGGAATCCTTTTGCAACCAATGCAATAATTTCTACGGAAGCACTGCCTCTGCAAATTCGAGAGGAATTTACAGATTTAAGCAATGACATGTCGCTAAAACTTTACTTCTCCGAAGTTTCATTAGATGTTTTCTGGATTTACGTCAAAAAGGAATTTTCTCATATTTTCAACTTAGCAATCTTAACACTACTTCCATTTTCTAGAACATATTTCTGTGAGCAAAGTTTTTCATCGCTTGTATTAATCAAAAATGATAAGCGTTCGTGCTTAAAAGGTCTTGATAGTGAACTTCGGGTCGCGCTGTCAAAAATCGAGCCAAATATAAATCTTTTGTGTTCAATGAAGCAAGCGCAGGTGTCACATTAGCTTAGTTAGCGTATGATTAAATAAAAATTCATAGCCTTTAAAAGTATTAAAAAGAAAACATAAAAATCAAACAATATATAATTTGTTTGCGGTCATTTTTTAGTTTCCCACTTAGTTGTACAGTTTCTTGGGCGGGCTAGTAGCCAATTTTTTAACTGTTTTTTTATTTGACTGAGTTTTGAAATTTCTCATATGATGTATATTTAAATGTAAGTATACTTTACAAAATAAAAATTGAAAATTATTGTAAAAATTTGTATCAAATAAATATCTATATATCTTAGCTTTTGGTGTGTCGCGTTATTCCGAAAAAAATTTTGGTGTGTCATAGGTAAGAAAAGGTTGCGGAGCACTGCTCTAATACATTTTACACATTTAGTTTTTTTGTGGTTTTTACTCTACAAGTACTGAACCAAAAAGCTCAATAAAAAACATAATATTAAATTTTTTACAGTTCCAAAAACACAAATAAAGCAAATATAAAAACTATATACATGTTCTGTTAATAGTCAAAAATTTAAAAAAAAATTCTTTTATGCTTAAAAACTCGTCAACAATCATTTTATATTATATGAAAACACATTTCCCCACTGGTGGCGTGGCATTGTCCACTTTAAAACAAAGAGCTTTCCTCAGGATTCAATCTACCTCTGTATCAAATTCCATCAAAAACGGTCCATTACCTTAGTAGTGAAAGCGATATTTCCTATAAATTGTGCTGGCACATCTACTAAAAATAATCTTGAGTTTTTAGAAATCTTTTTTAGGGCAGATTCCCAACAAAATTTCATCAAAATCGGTTTGTTAGTTTAACATTAACGACGCATTTTCCTGTAGGAGGCGTGACACCACCCACTAAAAAATATATTTTTGCTCAAGAATCAACATACCTTCATGCCAAATTTCTCCAAAGTCGATGAAGATTTTCCCCATTATGGCGGTGTCACGCCCCCTTCAAGAATTTAAAGTTTTAAATAACTATTCAAATTTTATTAAAATCGGTCTGTTAGTTTAGCGTTTACGTTGTATTTTCCTGTAAGAGACGTGGTACCGCCCACTAAAAAAGTTTATTGTTATACAAGAATCAATCTATCTCCATACAAAATTTCATCATAATCGCTGAAGCGGCTCAGTCATGACAGCGTTTTTCCCTATTAAGGGCGGTGACCGGCCCCTTTAAAGATATATAATGTGATTGTGATTCGCAGATATATTAGCATGGTAAGGTTTCAAGAGTGATTCAGTTGATCTTTTGAGACCTAAGCAATAAAATAAAAACTACGTTTAAATGCTGTATGGTCAAAATCAGATCTTTAAACTGAATTGCAAAATGAATGTTAGTCATTATTTCTTTTAAATATTTTTTAATTGAGTGAAAAAAATATATCTTACCGACAAATAAACATTCATTTTTCAATTCATAAATAAACATTCATTTTAAAGATCTGGTTTTGACCATATAGCCCTTAAACATTGTTTTGTTTTATTGCTAAAGTCTCAAAAAAGATATATAAAAAGAAACTTTCATCAATAAAATTCATTCTAGCTTAAAACACAAAAACGTTTAGAATCATTTTAAAACATTAACCGGTTCCTAGTTCCAAGTACTAGTAACCATAAAAACCTTCTAGTTTATGTACTAGAAGGAACTTTTATTATTTTATATAAAATGATAAACAAACAAAAGGAAGAGTGTAATGTTATATCCCTTTGCTTTGGATGGCACTTATGTTGTGCATTTCAAAATGTGTGTCAATCAGACATTTGTTGCACAAACTATTAGTCATCATAAGTGCTGACTTTGAGCTGCCGCTCAGCATTTCATAATATTTTATGGCATTGCTATTTGACACTGGCACACCACAAACATTGTGCTGTTCAAAGTCCTGTAAGCACAATGGTTGGTGTGAGCCCTACACTTAGCAATACGTATAACAAACAGCAAAGTTTTTAATAACCTATTCTAGAGTTTAATGTCTCCAAACCAAATTTTATTAAAAGCGGACTATTAGCTTAGCCGTGGAAACGTGGCACCGCCTACTATTTTAAAAACAAAAAAACAGCGATTATGTTGTGTTATGGCTATGAAAAAGCGTTGCAAGCGTTTACCAAGTGCGTATTTAGGTAGAGATAATTGTATATATACACATGTATACATAAGTACCTATGTATATATATCGAAGTTTCCAAGGGAATGGATGTGACAATTTAAAACTTATTCCCATTCATACATTTTCAGATAAGTGTGAGAATGCAATTTCGTCTCTTGAAATGAGTACTATGGAACTTTTCGATATTTATTAAATATACAAAAATTTGAAAACTATGTGTAATTTATTCAGAAATTTTTCTTAAATTGCGTAGCGGGTGTGAAGTTGAAAAAGTTATTTTTTCAATATTTTGAGTTTGCCTAAGCTTTTGCAGATTGATAAATGAATTGATAACATTTTAAAAATACTTTGTATACACATATTATTTTTTATAATTAAGTTTCTTACGTATTGGTTAAGGTGCTTAACAAAAGTGCAAGCAACATATAAAATACAAATTAAAACGAAAATTGCAAATTATTAAAAATGCGAATTATGCAAAATCTTAAGGTGCAATTATTTAAATTGCGAAATACACAAAATAATTGAATAATGTTTAAGTGCATTGACTTAAGCTAATCGACTTTTAGAACTGCAAAGTATGCAGTTATGATGAGGTGAATGCTACGTAGTGCAATGACCATTAGCTTGAAAAAAAAAACGCAACATAAGTAATTTTGTTTTGGTTGCATTTACTATCTTTAGTATATTAGGCAAGAATTTCTTTCAATAAATCAGAAGTAATTAATCACATGAACAAACAGCTTGTCATTTTTTAAGCTCTCACGAAGTCACAGTCCCAAGTACTGTGGTCTTCAACTCTTAGCAGCAACAAACAAGAAGTCAAGGCTTATGTGCCATTAACTTACATTAAGGTGTTTATTATAAACATTTTTTTGGTGACCCCGAATGTCCTGCTGGCGTTCAGCTTGCCAGGAACACGCACGTTACATCCAAAGCAGATATCAAACAAGGCGCAGTAATCCCCATTAGGACCAACGCTACAAACAAAATTAAGACAACAGAGCTGCATTCAGGTCTGCCGCTCAAGGACAGCGCACGTGCGACGTCAAAAACTAAAACAGGTCCACAATTAATCACCAAGATGAACTTGGCCTTACGAAAACTACTTCGCAACCAAAAGGCTGTGATGGAAGTTCTTCACCAAACCAGCGACAAGGTCCTGGCAGAAACTCACCTAGATCATCCACCATCCTACTACACAGTGAATGCCGTTTTATTGGAGAAGCACATGATCGACTTTGCCAAAAACAACCTAGCGATATGGGATTTAACCGACGAAGACTTCATAGAAGACTATACACTCCAAGTTTACTATGCAGTCGAATCTCAGGTGAAAGAAGCAATGATCGAGCTCCAACAATACCAGATGAAGGTCCTGTGGCACCAAGACAAACAGAAACAGTCGCAAAACTGGATTTATCACTACCCAAAGTGACATTGCCCAAATTCGATGGAAGCTACTTGCAGAGCGTCGCTTTCAAGGATTTATTCACAGAGATGGTGCACAAAACGGCCATCGGAGAGGGCAGAAAAATGCATTACCTAGTGAAGTCGTTAGTTGGGGAACCAAGAGCTTTGTGAAGCACTTATCAAGAACAATGATTTGATTCCGATTGATGAAAAAGTGTGGAATTTTTTCTTGATTCTTCTGCCAATAATTGATAATGCTACGAAGACTGAAATAGACGACTTTTTTCTAGATTTGCTTAGTCAATTAGTTCAAAAAAATAACTCTTTACCTGTTTAATAAAAAATTTAAGCCTAAATTCCATTATTTGGTCCATTATGCGACTTCTATCAAAACATGTGGACTTTTAAGAATCACATGGTGTATGAGGTTCGAAGTTTTTCACAAGTCTTTCAAAAGATATGCGAATTCAATGAATTCACGAGTAAACGTTCCCTGGAGCTTATGTGTTAAAGCAGCCTTAAAGTTTGCGTAAAAGTTATCACAAAAACATTTTTGATTTAGACCTTCATGGTAATCCAAAACACTTAATATTGGTGAAAAAATATCTTTACCTTTTTTCTTAAAATACAGTGAAATCCTCCTTTACATGTACATTTATTATGTAATAATATGAAACCAGTTAGATTTAAAAATATTTAAGAAACTTGTATTGATTATTCGTTCACATACTTAAGTAAGTAAATATTTGTTTCTTCAATGAAAAACTTTAAAGTGCATGTATATTTATAAAAAACACATTTTAGTTGTAGTGGTCTACCAGTTAATGATGATTTTACAAACCTGCTATATAGTAATTTGGATCCAGGTTAAGTCTACCTTACGACCAGGTTATCACTCACATCATGTTGCCACAAGCATAAATTGATTTCATAACATTGCTCTATAGTATTTATAACCTCAAAACAGTTTTAATTTAACTCTACACTAGATAACCAGATTTCATAAAGGACAACCTGTAGCAAACGTTAGAAATTTTTAACCTGAGTTTTGGTAAATTTTTGGAAAAATTTGAAAGTCAAATCAGAAAATTGCAAAAAAACGATAAAGGGCTTTGTATGAAGAAAGCACAGCCTAATTTGCGATTGAATTAACTCACACCGTTTATTCGATTATCCTTATGAAAATGAAATGCTGTCCTGTGGCACTAGACTAACTACAATGCAGCCTATTAACTTACGAAAGAGTTTCCAAAGCTTAGAATTACAAGTATTTATCTACTTACATCGAAAAACATCGTAAATTAATGAATACACCTTTCTCATCTCATATTCACTTTCAAACTTGACACAATCCGGAGGATTTTTCAAGAGTTTTGCTGCAATAAAAATATCATGCAAGCTCCAAAAATTCTTAGATTTGAATTTTATAAAAACATTTGGATTCTTAAGAAAACATTTTTGTCTAGAATCAATGCGTGAGCCATTTGGTGATGTTGAAGGCGATAATTTCAATGCACTATGTGATAAGTCGAAGATTGGTTTATCTTTCTTCCTCGTTATTTCTTCCATTGACCTACAATAATTAAATAATAAAAAAAATAAATTAATTATCTTATTTAACCTACTAGTAGCGTTTTCGATTTTACAAAAAGTTGTTAGCCAGGCCTGTTCTGATTCCAATTTAGTTCTGAAGCTGAATTAAAGTCCGAAGTTGAATGTCAATAGCTCTTCTCAGTCTAATGGTCGGAATTCGCTATGGAATTTTTTTTTTTTTGAACTTCGAACCTGAGATAATTTGACGGATTTCCCTTTTTTATCTAAAAAATAATCTTTGAATTTCAATTCTGATTACGAAGCAATTCCTAAACGGAATCAGAACAAGCCTGAATATATGGGAAACTGTTCACGGTTAGAAATTTTGGAATAAGCTTTAATATTTTTGGGCTTACATATATGACCACACCAGAATTGTATTCAAATTAAATGTTGCGTAAATATTAAAATTTATTTTTCATACACGTTTTTATATCCCCATTTTCTTCTATAAATATAAATGATTCAGTAAAATTGCCTATATATTTGTGTTGCGATATTTAAACTTTAAAGTAGGACTTAAATTTTTTACCAGTCACCGATCGATCAGAATTATAACTAGGTTACCGTCATGCCATCTTGACCACCTGAGCTACTGTTATAAATTCTGCGACCAACTAAAACTTAAATACTTTTCTGTCAAAATGAAATATTGAACTTTCATTTTACGTTGTTGTCAATTGATAATTAAAGAATAATTTTAGCCAACACAAATATAATACTTCGTTGGCTGATGTCGTTAAACTGCACATGCAGCCATTGTATTAACAGGGAACCTGGTTTAATTTAATAAAGAAATTATTTAAATATAATACAGCATGGTTTAAAAATCTAATAAAATACGATAGTATCAAATTGATTCCAAATGGTATAATATATTGTTGTTAAATTTGAACTGTATTAAATTTCAATATACATTGAACTTTTTCAGTAATTTTTACCAAAAAACAATAATACTTATTGTAAATTGTTACAAATTGATCAATAATTGGTGACACACGTTTCGGCTATTACCATATATATGTACATATCCATATATGTATATACATAACCTCATCAGACCAGTTTCTGGTTTTTTTGTGCATACTAGGATTTGAACATCCGACCATGATCCATTTTGGATGTGCAAACGCACCTTGTACACCTCAAGCTCACATCCCCAATGGCTCAAGTACTAGAGTGGCCGTCGCAAGTCAAAGATATAATTTATGGAACGGTCGAATGTTCAAATCCTAGTATGTACAAATTTACCAATGACTGGTCTCATAAGGTTATCGATATATGTATATGGATATGTATATATGTGGTAATAGCAGAAACATGTGACACAAATTACCAGGTTAAAGAGATCCATTTGTTATTGTTAAGTTCTGTATCCAACTGAACTGACTTTATTAATTGCGCTTATATATATAACATGGTTTAGCACTAGTTTACAGATGGCGCATTTAATTCGTTCTTTATCGTTTACAAACTTAATTTACATATTTTGTGACGACGATTTTTAAATAAAAATCGCCCCACATAAAAATCGTTAGTTTTACTTATTTTTGATATTATAATTATAGACTAAGCTTCAAATCGAGCCACACAAAGCAATAAGCAACCACAACATAAGCGACTACAACATCAACCAACACGATGGGAAATATGATCAAACACGAAGCTACAAAACATCGCAACCAGTAGACTAGCAATATATCCGCGGTATTAAGTAACAATTAAAATCGAGGACTAGGGAGTCTGTGCAGTGAGCTTGAAGCGCTCACATCGTAGCTTCGCTATATTAACGCCTGGTAGCGATTTCGGTCCTCCACGGTAATATAAGCCTCGCGTAATCAAGCGAACCAGACTCTCATCGTATTTTCGCCTTTATTAATGGTTAGTAGCGATTTCGGTCCTCTACATTAATACAGCTCACGCGCCTTCGAACCTCAACTTGACTCTCAAACTTTTGAGATCAAGACTCGAACTCAAACTTATTGAACAGAACAATTATAACAATTAAGAAAAATTGTAATTTATTGTTGAGTTTATACTTAAGTTATTTAAAAATAAAACAATAAGAATAAAATATCTAATTTAAAATTCAAACATTGACTAATAAATTTTTTGTAACGAGCCCATATAGGTAGAATGATCCTGGAAACCGACTGGTGTGTACCCCGGCAGAAAACATCGTTACAAATGGCACCCAAGCAGGGACTTCGAAAATAAATATACACAGTGAAGAAAAATCTAGTAAAGGTGTTACCTTCGGCCAGGCCGAAACTCACATACCCTACTCTGCATTGAAAGTACTTTTTAAATAAATGTTAAAAAAATGTTGAAGAGGTTAAATAAGTCGAAAATAATGTAAAACGGCTCAAAAATGTTGAAAAGTGTTGGAAAAAACTGAACATGCTGAAAATATAAAAAAACCATTGAAAAAAGTTGAAAGAAATTAAATAAGTCGAAAATTATGACAAATGCTGAAAAATTAATAAAAGGTCGAAGAAAATGTCGAATGAAATTGAATGGGAAAAGTTAAAAGCTTGAAAATGTCAAAAAAATATGGGAAATGTTGAAAAAAATAGAATAGAAATGGAAAACACAAAATATGTCACGTCCACTTCTCCAATTCCACCCACTTTTGTTTCAATAAATGATATTCGTGATTGACATGCACAAACCAAATTTTAGCACAATAGCTTGTATAGTTTGCGATATGTGCCGTAATTATTCCTAAAATTTAGGGCGGCGACACACCCACTGGTACAATACAGTCCGATTTTGATCCAAAAATAGCCTTCCATAAACAAACCTCTTACACCAAATTTCAGCATGTTTGCTCATATATTTCGATAGTTATGCCACTTTAGGTATTTTAATTGTATGAGAGGTGCCACGCCCACTGTTGCTATTTCAAAAGCTTTTAATTCATATGTACTTAATACCCAGTAAACCACTTACATCATATTTCAGATCAATTTCTCCAATAGTTCACATAAAATAGCACTTACAACTTTATGTTAATGAGGGAGGTGCCACGCCCACTGATGTAATCTTGTCATGTTTCATTTGGTTTCAAAGCTTATAGTAACCGACACTTAATGCGCAATTCAAGATTTATTAGTTCTGTATTCGTGTACCAAATTTCATCACAATATCTTGCACGGTTTACAAGCTATGGCATTATAAAAGTAAAAATTTAGCGCTGTGCCACGCACGTTTAAGAGCCCTTGCAAACTTAAAACCTTGCCTGATCTTAATTTTGTTCTCATCTTCACCAAATCACAAAGTTTCATCAAAATCAGAGCATCTTTTTTTCAAAATGGACTTGGGTATATTTACATAGAGTATGGGCGGAAGGCGTGGCCTTGATCCGATTTCCATTTTTATATGCTCGCAGCTTGCAAGAAGATTTGACCTGTGTGCTTAGTTTTCGCGTAAACTTGATTTCAACAGACAGACACATAGACAAACAGACAGACGGACATAGCTATATCGACTCAGGTGGTGACGCTGATCAAGAATATATATACTTTTCCAGACCTGCCACGCCTCCTTCTATGCGTTACAAACGGAATGACAAAGTGAATATACCCTCTGTGTAGGGTATAAAAAGAAAATATTGAAAAGCAAGATAAATAAAAATAGTGAAAAAAAAAATTTAAATTAAAAAAAACAAAATAAAATACATAACATTGAAACTTTAAAAAAAAAAAAAAAATTTTGAATAGAAATTATATTGAAAAGAAAGACTACATTAAAAAAAAATAGTTTTAAACTTTGAAAGTAAATCGTGGAAAAGATTTAATAGAAAAAATAAAAATAGTGAAAACTTCATGGGTCCGGATCAGTAGAAGAATTAAGAAAATGGTTCACAGCAGTCATCAGTGAAGAGCAGACACGAGAAATCTTGGAGCGCTTTAAGGAACTAGAGGCCAAACACGGGGGAAGTCTGCCACCAAAACCTGGAACTCATTCGGCCCAGAAATCCGATGCCCAAGGTTCTTCACTGGAATTTATCACACCAACGAAAGGTGGACAGAATCCAACCAGCCTACGTGTCCAGTGCAGACAAAGTCAGGAGATGGTCTGTGAGCTACGACGGAGGAAAGGATCCTTTTGCCTTCATAGAGCGAATAGAAGAGCTGACCGTAGTAGAGCCCTGATATGGTTTAGAAATAACAATAGAGGCTGGAGTGATTGGAAGCAGTTCAAAAAGGATTTCTATCAATTTTTCCTCCCAGATAGATACATTGAACGCTTGGAGGATGAAATTCGTCATCGTTAGCAAAGCCATCGAGAACTTTTTAAGGACTACATATGTGATTGCACTACCCAGGTTACCAACTATTTATTCGCAGGAAAGACTTCTCAACCCAAACCGAACTTACCACTATGGCTGATGATTTCGAGGCAATACGAGGTAGCACAAGAAAACCACCAGCTTCGCCTAGCTTCAATTCATATACGTATTCGTCGACGAGAGCGGACGTGTTTTTATTAGGTGTCTTGGGGTGGGATCTTTTAAAATCATAAAGCAATTAAGTGTTCTAAGCTACAAATCAAAAATCGACATAACGAAATCATAAATTTTAATTAATTTTTTCTGCAAATAAATAAATAAAAGAAAAATCCAAAAATGAACTATTTGGTGTGTTGTGAGAAAGTGGAAAGCGCGGACACTTTCAAAATCGCTTGTGGAGACTGCGGCTGTTTCTTTCATTGCCACTGTGTTAAAATTGGAGCTTTGGACTTAGAATATATGACAACTAATAATGTAGTCTATCGCTGCGAAAAATGTGCTGTACTTCGTCGAAAATCATTGCTCATGGAATCTGGAAGCACTTCAACTGCAAGTACATCAAGTGCATTAATTCAACAAACTGCTGTGAAGCAACAATCATCATCATCAGTTGCGTTCACGAAGCAACAACAACCAACGAAACCAACCTCTTCAATTACAAGGCAACAACAAGTTAAGTCTAAAACATCAAGGGAATCTCCGCAGACTAATACTACGTCACTGCAAGTAAAGCATATAAAAACCACAGTAATTAATCAAGAAACTGCACCAGCGACGTGCGATCAGACGCCAACTCTGCAGACCACGGGTGCAATAATTCTTCAGCTCTTAAAAAAAAAATGCAGAATTTCTCAGCTCGGTTCAACAGCTTCAAAATGAAAATAATGCTCTTAAAGAGCGAATAAACAAACTCGAGATTAAAGTTAACGGATATGAGCAAAAATAAAAACGCAATATGATCGAAATTGTTGGCGTTCCCGATGTCGATAACAAAAATGCATTACACCTCGTTAAAAAAATTTGTACTGATGTTCTTGACGTAACTATTGGTGATGATGACGTGGAGAAGTGCTTTGTTATTAAACAAAAGACCACGCATCAGGAAGAAAAGGCTGCTAATAACCGCAAGAGCACTAGTGGCATTATATGCGTGCAACTCTCTACTCATCTTTTAAAAAAGAAAATTATGCTAAGTAAAAGAGATGAAAGAAAAAAGCTGAATACAGCAATAATTGGCGATGTAAACAAAAGAAACATTTATATTAATGAAAGCTTAAGTAAACAAAATAGAGCTTTATTTTTGGAAGCAAAGAAAGCTAAAATCGAAAAAAATTATAAATATCAATGGCTTAAAAAGGCTAGAATCTTAATGCGAAAAGTGGACAATGGTGAGGTTGTGCTGATAAGATCTTCTGATGACCTGCTTAAACTTAAATAGGTAATAAATTTACATAATAGCATTTGCAAATATGTTTGAATTTGAAGATCTTGTTAACAACCCTACCATTGTCCATGTTAGTAATGTAAACGATTTAGAATCTCATACTAGAGTAGTTGCTAAAGAGTCAGCTTTTGTAATGCATCAGGATATTAGAAGTTTAAGAAAAAATTTTGACACACTCGTTGCTCATCTTACAAGTTTTAAAACCTCAGTTGATTTTGTTTTTCTCTCAAAAATTTTGATTTTCTCTTGTGAGACTGATGATTATAAGATACCGGGCTATAATTTTTGTGCTATTGCAAATGATAATTTGATAGTAGGGGTTTTTATTAAAGTGGAATATGACTGCCAAATTTTTAATTGCAATTTTACAAGTGCTGATGTCATTAAAATTTGTTGTGTAATAGATAACAAAGCTTTAAAGCTATAGTTTGTTTCTACAGATTGCATTCGTATGCCATTCAAATCTTTCTTGAGGAGCTTTCGCGTTTTTTATTAAAGGAAAAAGGTGAAAATGTAGTGTTATTAGGTGACTTCAACATAGATACTCTGGAGCCAAGTGCTGTTGTGGACTTTTACTTGGCGCTTGTTTTTGAACATGGTTTCTTTCCGCTTATAACTGAGATGACAAGACCTTCTTCCGGCTCCTGCTTAGACTGTCGCTTTAATAATTTATCTATTAATTCGTATATAGTTGCCAACGTTGATTTGAAAATCACTGATCACAACATGACCGGTCTCATATTAAACAGTCTCGTTAAAAGAACCAATAATGAACACATACCCTTGAAGTACAGGTTAAAATAAATTTTCAAGTACTAAATGAGAGGTTACGTTTTGAAAATTGGGACGCGGTGTACCGCGATAATAATGTATCTCAGGCTTATGAAAATTTTATTGTTTGCTTATAAAGACACTTAAACGAATCTAGCTACACTGTCAGACCAAGAGAAAAAGATAAAAGGCTAAAACCGTGGATTAACCGTAAACTCATGTGCAAAATTAAATTAAAAAAAAAATCGGGTGGGAAATTATCGAAGCATCCAAACAATATTAGCTTAAAAACTCGTTACCAACAAATGTGTAAAAATCTACTGATCTTTATTAAATAATGTCGAGAGAAATACTATCTTGTAGAGTTTGAAAAATGCAGAGGTAATATGAAACAAGTATCGAAAATATTAAATAATATTGCGAATCGAAACGATAAGGACTTCAAGCCTATAGTATTAAGAAGTGGCTCTTCCAATATCTCCGACAGTGCTGCAATTGCAAATATTTTCAACGTTTTTTTCGCCACGATTGCTTTGCAATCTGTTCCTCGAGCTTCCACAAGCTTTAGTCTTCAGGAAGATGTAATTAATGTTAATAGATTTTTTTTGAAACGATTTCTTCCTTGAAACTCTTGAAAATTATAAGATATCTCAATGAGTCAAATTCGTGCGGTATTGATGGTATATCCAATCATTTACTGAGAAGTATTATGTATAACGTTGTCGATATATTAGCGCATATTTTTAGCCGAAGCATTTTATCGGGGATTTTTCCTGATGGGCTAAAATGTGCAATTGTTGTACCCATATTCAAAAAAGGTGATTCAAAAGATAAAAGTAATTATCGACCCTTTTCTCTTTTAGCTGCAATATCAAAAATTTTTGAAAAAGCAGTTAAGCAACGTATTTTGAGTTTTCTAAACAAAACTAAATTCTTGAGTCCCCTGCAATTCGGTTTTAGAAAGGGTATATCCACTGAAGACGCATTGCTTGATTTTTGTTCAACCATCAATAAAGGTCTTGACGAGAAAAAAATCTGCGCAGGTTTATTCGTAGATATAACAAAAGCGTTTGATGTGGTCGATCATGGTATACTTCTGAAAAAAATATACAATGCTGGACTTAGGGGAGTAATGTATAATTGTTTTGAGAGCTATTTGAGGTATCGTTCACAAAAAGTAAAAGTGGCGGAGCAACTAAGTGATTCCTTTTGCATTAATAAAGGTGTTCCGCAAGGATCTGTTCTTGGACCAATTCTCTTTCTTATTTATATAAATTCAATTTCTGATCAAAATATGATAGGAAAAATAACTGCATTTACTGATGACCTAGGTATAGTATATACGGCCACTAGTCCTTTAAGCCTTGCTAGTGAAATACATAATGATCTCTTCATATTACGTAATTGGTTCGCAGCCCATGCTATGGTCGTTAGCAACAAAACTAAAATTATGTTTCCTAGCCTCAATCCCAAAGTACAACCTGATATTGACTTTTTTATTTTATGCCCCAGCTTGTGAAAAATTCAAGTGTATACATTCATTGGCAAAGAATTCAAATGAGAAATCTTATAATGAAAACGTTTCTTGTGATGTCAATTAATTGAAAATGTTTAACACTTTAAGTACTTAGGCATCATAATTGACAACAATATGTGCTGGTCTGAGCACATTTATCGCCACCTATTTAGGTGGCTACCTGTTTTGCAGAAATTCAGATAATTACAACCTTAGAATTAATCAAAGCTTGGTTGTCTAGGTCCCTTCATTTCGTACAAAAAATTATCGCAACTGCTTCCCTATCTTATCCTGCAGATTATTTAATAAGCTTCCGGAATTTATAAAATCATTAAGATCACTCCATATGTTCCTGAGGAATACAAGATCATGGCTCTTTGAAATAAATTTTTATGAAATTGAGTTATTGATGCATAGTGTGTCTTAAAATACTAAACTGATTTTTTATCGTCTGCATAAATTTTGATTAGTTTTATTTTGCTTCTTTTTTTTATCTTTATAAACTCGCCATTACTTGAGGTACTTTTTTGATATAATGAGTTTTTGATATATTGATTTTTCTCTACCTCATTTTTTTGTGGTTTTAAAATATGCTTAAATTGATATATTGATGTTCACCCCACATTCAACATATAACACTAAATTTTATTTTATTAAATGAATTTATTAAATACTGAAATGGCATTTAACACTACTTTTTAAGTAAAAAATGCTTCAACTATTCATCTATTTATTTTACATACATAAGTAAAATATTTACAACTTTATGAATTTTGTAGAAATATGTGAATATGATAATAAAAATTAAATTAAAACTAAATTAACCCAGGTGCAGTGGCGAAAGGATCTTAATGATAACAACAGATAGCCATATAAATCACGACAACCATCGTATCCGAGCCACAGTCGCCCTTGACAAGCAACTAATCATTGGCACCATTGACACTGGAGCTACACGTAGTTTTATGAGCGAACTATTAGCGAAGAAACTGAACACCTCCAAGAATCTGATCACGGTAAAAATGGATATTAAACTTGCTAATAACACTCGCCGCAGAATACGCGAAGCATTGGTGATGAATGTATGCCTGGGCAATAAAATATGCTAAATACCTCCACTGGTTTTTCCTGACGCCGTCGACGACTTGATTTTGGGAATGGATTTCTTAACAAAAATAGGAGCAGCTATCAGTATTGGAGGGCAAACTTTAGAATTAAAAGAAAATACAAATGAAGGTACAACACTGCAGAATTCAAGCACGTCATATAAAGACTACCAGACGATACAACGCTACACTATGGAACCAAAGCTGGCTCTTACTAAAAGTTGATGGGAAATCAAATCAAAAATCTTTCTGGAAAAATAATTAAAACCGCACAAAAATGCAACGAGAAAAAGCCTAGAGCCCAGAATCATCACAAATCAAGATCAAAAAGAAACCAAATATCTAACTCACCTATAATGCAAGTAAAGACAACATGTTTGCCACACGAAACCAAACAGCAAAAAGAATATGTTTTTGCAATTTTCCGAAGTCTCGATATAACAACATCCACCAGCAATTCCACAAACACCAACAACAGGAAAAATAACAGACAGAGCCGTAGTAAAAGCAGACGCATAAACTACAACGGTATCAGCAGCAATAACATGAACAGCAGCAACAGCATAAGCAGTAGCAACAGCAACAGCACAAGGGTCATTCCATCTATAATGGGCCTATCATTACCCTCATTTTTTCTAATTAGGCTGAAACTTTTTTCAGTGATTGGTCTATAATGTAGAAGATATAAAAAAAATCGATCGGTTCAAATTGTGTTAAAAAAAACTCGTAAGTAGAACAAAAAAATTTATTGATGAATATAAACAAACCAACACAATCCAAATTAGGTTTTATATTATTTTTAGGTAGATGTGTACTAGTAGATGGCAAAAAAACTGCAAATCTGAATAAATTAAGGCCTGAACGGTTTCTAAGTGGTAAAAGATAAAAAAATTGTCTTTTTCAAAAAATATCAATTTCCCAAATACTCCATCACCGATTTCAGCTTTTATAGGCTCAAAATTTTTTGACTATACAGAAGTATCATCCCTGAAAATTTTATCCATGTTTTTTCACCCTATTTGATTTTACAATCATTTAAAACTAAGATTTATGATTTGCAATGTAAATTGAAACATTGAGAACGAAAGCGAGAGAATAAAATTTGAATTGATTTCAGCTTTTTTAGGTTCAAAATCTTCAGAACATTCAGGAGTATCATCTCTGAGAATTTCATTCATTTTTGTTTACCTTATTTCATTTTACAAGCATCTAAAGTGAGTGTATACAGTGCAATATTTATGAAAGAAATATAACGGAATATCTAAATTTTCTCGCTCTCAATCTCAATGTTTCAATTTACATTGCAAATCCTAAATCTTAACTTAAGAAACCTGTAAAATGAAATAAGGTGAACAAAAATGAATGAAATTTTCGCTTTCATTCTCAATGTTTCAATTTGCATTGCAAATCATTAATCTTAGTTTTAAATGATTGTAAAATCAAATAGGGTGCAAAAACATGGATAAAATTTTCAGAGATGGTACTCTTATATATGTTTTGAAAATTTTTAGCCTAAAAACTCTGAAATCCATGATGGAATATTTGGGAAATTGATGTTTTCTTGGAAAGTCAATTTATTTTTTTTTTACCACATAGAAACCGTTCAGGCCTTCATTTATTCAGATTTGCAGTTTTTTGTCATCTACTAGTGCACATCTACCTAAAAATAATATAAAAGCCAATTTGGGTTGTGTTGGTTTATTTATATTCATCAATGAATTTTTTTGTTTTACTTACGAGTTTTTTTAACACAATTTGAACCTTTATTTTTTAAGCAATATCATTGGTCAAAAAAATTTTATCTAATTTTTTATATCTTCTACATGATAGACCAATCACTCAAAAAAGTTTCAGACTAATTAGAAAACATGAGGGTAATGATAGGCCCATTATAGATGGAATGACCCATAAGCAACAGCATAAGTAGCAGCACAAGCACCAGCGACAGGAACAACTGCAACAATAGCAAACACAAGGTCAAACACTATGAAAATGACACCGTAATTAGTAATGTCAAAACAAACGAAAGGATCACTGATGACGAAATTTTATCCCTGTGCAGTAGTGGAGTATTCAGCACCAAAGAACCAACCATGTCAGCAGTAATATGTAGAGAAGTAGTAAAGTACGACGGTCGTCACGGGTATCGGTTTAAATGCCTTGTGAAAGTTGACAACGTTAAACTAGTGTTCATCTACAATCGAAATGGGAAATGCTGCTCAATCGTTAGTTTTACTTATTTTTGATATTATAATTATAGACTAAGCTTCAAATCGAGCCACACAAAGCAATAAGCAACCACAACATAAGCGACTACAACATCAACCAACACGATGGGAAATATGATCAAACACGAAGCTACAAAACATCGCAACCAGTAGACTAGCAATATATCCGCGGTATTAAGTAACAATTAAAATCGAGGACTAGGGAGTCTGTGCAGTGAGCTTGAAGCGCTCACATCGTAGCTTCGCTATATTAACGCCTGGTAGCGATTTCGGTCCTCCACGGTAATATAAGCCTCGCGTAATCAAGCGAACCAGACTCTCATCGTATTTTCGCCTTTATTAATGGTTAGTAGCGATTTCGGTCCTCTACATTAATACAGCTCACGCGCCTTCGAACCCAACTTGGCTCTCGAACTTTTCAAGACTCTCATCGTATTTTCGCCTTCATTAACGGTTAGTAGCGATTTCGGTCCTCTACATTAATACAGGTTACACGTCTTCGAACCTCAATTTGACTCTCAAACTTTTGAGATCAAGACTCGTACTCAAACTTATTGAGCAGAACAATTATAACAATTAAGAAAAATTGTAATTTATTGTTGAGTTTATACTATAGTTATTTAAAAATAAAACAATAAGAATAAAATATCTAATTTAAAATTCAAACATTGACTAATAAATTTTTTGTAACGAGCCCATATAGGTAGAATGATCCTGGACACCGACTGGTGTATACCCCGGCAGAAAACATCGTTATAATTTCAACACGCTTCCTTAAATTTAACGTTTGATGCTTTACAAATATTCAGTTTTACATTTCATTACATTCTCTTGTGATTTAATTTTTTCATTTTTTTGTTTTTACATATTTTACAATAACCTCAACGATTTTCTTATACTCATAAATTTATTTTTACATACGCATTTCGTAAGTATGTCAGAAATGGTATTTTCAGAATTTACTTTAATAAAATCCATAATACCTTTCTCGTAATTTTCATTTCTATAGTGATAATGTACTTCAATATGTTTTGAGTTTTTAGTATAATTGCCATGTTTGGCGATTGTTTATGCTCCTGAATTATCTACATATAATTTTATTGGTGCAATGATCTTTAAGTTGAAGGTTTCATTTAACAAATTTTTTACAAATATTACATCAGTTACTGCCTCAGACAGGGCTATATAATCTGCGGATGTCGACGACTTGGTTACTGTGTTTTGTTTGTGGCTTTTCAAAAAAATATCATTATTACGAGTTAGAATATCGTTTGATCAAGTGTATCGAGCTAGAAGGGGACTATGTTGAAAAATAAAACGAAATTTAAAAAATGAAGTGTGTTTTCATTGTTAAACCGGATCACTATCAATCCGCCCTCGTATACATTCTAATCAGATACCCGGTAGTCGACTTTCTGTCAACTTTATCTCCAGCCCAATTGGAATCTACCATACAATCTAAGATGTCACTATCATTATACTTTTTATAAGTCAATTTTAAAGCTTTTGTTCCATATAAGTACTTTACAATTCTAATAGCATACTTCTAATGATTTTCGCTGTAACAATTTTGGAAACGACTTAGATAGTTTACGCTATATACTATATCTAGTCTTGTGCCAGTGCTGATGTATAAAAGTTCACCAATCAAATTTCCATATTTAATTCTCATATCAACTTCAGATGATGATTCTATTTTTAAATTTGTTTCCATAGGAGTAGCATAAGATTTAGCATTATTTAATTTATATTTTTCAACAAGATATTCTATATACTTCTTCTGAGTTAACGTTAGTACATTTTCCTTTATGTTATGATTTATTTCAATGCCTATTTGGGTTGCCCTCGTTTTTGTGTATATTGAGTCTTACCGTGCTTACAATCTTTCTGTAGGTGACCAGCGGCTCCACACTTATAACATTTACCTATCATCTCAATGGCAAAAATATTTGAATTATTTCTTTCATGTTTTTCTGAATTTTGGTTATTTTTTCTAAGCTTTTCATGGTAATCTTTGATTTGGCGTATTCGCAGGTTCTCCCTTCCTCTTGTAACATGTCTGTCAAGTCGCCAATATAACTCAGCATATTCATGTGGTAATGCTTTTAGCATGTGACGAAGTCTTTCTTCTTCATCTAACTTTCCACCAGCTGCTATTTATGCGTTCAAGGCTTTTTCAAAATCGTCAAAAACTAGGGATGCAAAGCGGTGGACTCCCTTGAATACATTTCATTAAACATTTTCATAATTTTTATAGCTGAGTCTAAATTGCCAATGTATTCCAATTGCCGATTTGATATGGAGGTGTATATTGTTGATAGTTTTTATGTTCTTCTTCTTCCAAGAGTCCTCTTTCCTTTTCCAGCTTACGTATTCTTGTCCGTCAAAAATTGGAACTACTATTGCACATCATCTACTTTTACGTACGTTGCCATTTCTTCTGGTATTTTGTAATAAACAGACTCTGCAGTTTTTGCGATATTTATATTTGATGTTATAAGTTGGATGCAAATTCACCTAATTCCCAAACCCTTTTACTACAAAATTTAATCGCACTGAGATGCTTGAACATTATTTCAAGTATAATACAAAATGCAACTTTGAACCAAGCTCTAAAGTCTGCAACTTCAGCAGCAATTTATGTACTTCCTTTTTCTGTGAACCATCGAAAGAACAGCTTCTCACAACATCAGTCACTGCGACAAATTATTATAAAACCTGTTTTTCATAAAAATAAATGTTACCAAAAGAACAAGTTTGGCTTATAGGAAATTTTCATTAAAAGAAAAATAAACGTTTCTGACGAAGCTGCAGACAGATTTTGGTTGAAGGTTAGATTTTTTCCTTACGTCTGGAATAAAAAAAAAATCATTGCATAAGGTAAACTTTTTTAAGTTTAGACTTGCACACTACATGGAAATTAATATAAGAAAATTTCAGATTTTTTCCATCCATGCTTTCATGCTAGGAAAAATTTTTTGGACTCCGCATACGTTTATTTTAATCAGCAGCAAGTTCAACAAGGAATTTAGCGACAGGTTTAATTGATACAAGCACTCTATGGCACCACTAAGCTAGTTACTAGTTAATCATCCAAATCGAGGAACGATTATTTCCAATGCTCTCATAAATTTTTTTGCCTAACGGCAGGAGAAAGAACGGCTTGCATTAATTGTCGGCATCAGCTTATCAAAAGGAAAATGTGATTCCTAAATAAAAATCGCGTCGAAATCAATTTCAACGACAATAAATTCTTTGAATAAAATTGCTTTACAATGTGTTCAAAGTGTAAAAACAGTACATGTATACATAAACTTTGAGAATACGCTTCGAAACTTTTAAAATTTATTAATTTTTTTTTATATGGTTCAAAAAGAAAAAAGGTAAAGCTAAGCGATAATAATGTGTTCATTGATAATGAAGTTGTGAATATGGCAATAAGGCAGAAGAGCATGCATAAGCTAAAGTAATATTAAACTTAATGTCTTTTTTTTAGTTTAATTTAATCTAAGTAAATTTTAATATAAATCCAGTTTACTTTAAAATTATGGCAATGCATTTTCTGCACTATTATTATAAACCTAAGAAATAATTTTAAGTTTATATATCCTACATGATACCATCAAATGAATGTTTATTGGTATTGGTATCCTGCTCAATTGTAAAGCTTTTGCTGCAAAAATACTCAAAGCTCAAAATCAACATTTATGGCAAAAATTAAAGTGAGAGTGTTTGGTGAGAGGAGAGAGGCTTGTAATGAACATCTTCATTTAGTATTAAAGACAAAAAAAAATGTTAACATGATGTAAAATGTATCGCACTAAGTGAATACGTAAACCAAAGTATATGAAGTTAGTAACAATCTTGCGCTAGAAATTAGTACAACCAATGTACCAAATTTCATCTCTGCTAAATAAAGGTTAGCCTTTTCGTTGTAAACTTCTAAACTTTCTTTTCCGACGAACAGCCGAATCGACAAGTTGTCTCAAGCTACATTTTAAGAAGAGTTTTAGTACCAAAAATATTTTGACTAATCTTGGTAAGTCCTAGCAATCCTTCAATTTTTACAACTTTTTGTCGTCAAATTTATGCTTAAATTTGACAATCCAAAAGCTTAACGCATTATTAAGAAAATTTCGTTGAATAAAAATCTACTTTCCTTTGAAAATTTTGCAGACATTATTTCTGTGATTGAAAAAGATGAAACTTAGAGAATCCATCAGTTTTAAAAAAAAACAAATAATATCGTATTAGATCAAAATTTCACTACAGGTAAATTTTGTCTCAAAATCTTTAATTCTTATCATAAACTTTTTCTGCAGAATCTACAAATAACTTGGTCTACGCACAAGTCAACAAACTTTAGCGTACGCCATAGTTGTTTCTTAATAATTTTATTGAGAGAGAGAAATCTCCGGATTAATTGCATCAATCACATAATGCTGAATTATAATCATATTGGTACATGCACCATACGATTAACAGCCAATGTTCTGATTTCAAGATCAACACTCTGAAATACTGGTTTTTCAACTTTCGCCTGAAAACCCGAAGTATTGGCGTGATCCATCATCAAGTCCATCGGCGACAGTGCAATTAGTGATCGTAGTAGAGGTAGATGTGAAATTCGTGTGCGCGAGGGACTTGGCGTCCAAAAAATTAATCAAAATTTGTGTCGTAAAAAGTCGGAAGAAGTGGAAAAAGTTCAAAACTTACATAAATATCTCTTAAAAAATTAAAATAGAAAGAATTATCTTCAAAAGTGAAACGCTAAAACTTTAAAAAACAGACAAATTCCAGTGAAAATTAGTTGCAAAGACAAACGTAGTTTGCGGTTAAAAAAAGATTAAAAGAAAGACATGCAAAAACATAAAAACTATATACATATACTTATGCTTAAAATATAAATACTTAATACTAAAAAACTAATTAAAAATTTTTATATCTACGTGAAAGTTTGCATAAAATCATTTAAATCACAATAAGCGTCATTATCGTTCGTGTTTTTTTTTTGCTATACATAGTACATAAAAAAATACTACGTAACTGTTGGTGTAAATAGCAAAGCTTCTAATGGTCAGAGAGACTCCAAATTATTAGCGGAATTTGTAAATGCAAAAATAATAGAAAAACAATTCAAGGTAGTAGAAATTAAGTTTTTTATTGTATGGATGATGTTCTTACGTTATATCGCTTCAAGTTCCAAAATGGAAGAGAGGCCAAATATACAAAAATGGTTTTAAGTAACCTAAGACATCACTATGATTACTAAACATACGAGTATTTTATGTGTTGGTAGCTATACGTTACTAATTAGAAGTAAAACATATCATAAGGGATATGATACTACAGTGCATGTTAAATGTTAAACTTAAACCTAACAAGGAGACTTTTGGCATGAACAGTAACAATAACATTCACATGTAAACAGAATTTACATGGTGTATAGATAAAATTCATAAGTGCTAAGTTTGAGTTTAAAGCAGCAATTGAATTGCATAAGTTAAAGTAAATTATACCTTAAATTTTCAATCAGGCATTAAATATACATTGAGCACGGATATGTATACCAATACTTAAGCATAATTTCCTGCTAAATCATATTTCGATATCATCAAAATGCTCAATTCCAATTAGAAAATTAATTTTGTAAGCTCAACAGCTCAATAACTCAACACTAGTGAAGGCCTTCATGGGTGGACGGTTGCAACGTTAGCAAAGTGAGTAATATTGATTTTTAAGTAATTATGTATTCTTTTTGTATAAAAAAAAGAAAAAAACTAAAACGAATTGAAACCCGTTTTCTTAAAATGAGCAACATCAAATAAACAAATAAAACAAATGAAATTATAGTTGAATTAAAATCAGATTAAATTAAAAAGAAATAAAATCGAAATATACTTCATAATTTACTCTTATTTAATATTAGTCAAAAACAATCTACATTTTCCTCCTTAAGCAATATTTTAAAAAATCATTTGTAACTCAATGTAGTGTTTTACAGTTCTGTTTTGCTTCACTTTTGGCTTAACATTAAATAGCAAATCAATTCACATAAAAAAATTATATTAATACAAGAAAAATAATAGTAAATTCATATTTACTATTTTTGTTTTGATCTTTTCATTCATGTTTTTAGTTTCGTTTCATTTCCATTTTGTTCACTTATATATATAAAAAAAAAATAAACAAACAAAAGAAATGAGAATTTTTAATTATACAACATGACTGCAGCCCATCAAAATTTTAACTGCAGCATAGAATGCTATAGCAGCAATAAACCCATTAGCAATGAGAATGGATCTATGTTGCTCTCTCTCTCAATTAATGTGGATCGTAATTTATGTTTAAAAAAAACAAATCTGCAGACTTCTGCAAATAATAGAAATGCACTCTCACTGTTGACAGCAACATATAAGTATATATATAAGTGAACAAAATGGAAATGAAACGAAACTAAAAACATGAATGAAAAGATCAAAACAAAAATAGTAAATATGAATTTACTATTATTTTTCTTGTCTTAATATAATTTTTTTATGTGAATTGATTTGCTATTTAATGTTAAGCCAAAAGTGAAGCAAAACAGAACTGTAAAACACTACATTGAGTTACAAATGATTTTTTAAAATATTGCTTAAGGAGGAAAATGTAGATTGTTTTTGACTAATATTAAATAAGAGTAAATTATGAAGTATATTTCGATTTTAGATAAATTTTAAATTATTTGCTAACATAAATGTAATAAATTAGGAAATGATAATGAAATGTTTTATTTTACGTTTCTGCTGTTATACCAATTTTGTAAGATTATTCATGAACTTAAATTTGATTTCGAAAACTTTGTTGATTTTGCATCCTATGTGTAAATAAATTTATAAAATAAGAACTAAATTTTCAATTTCCTTTGGTGATATGGCAATTTAGGGTTCGGCAAGTACGACAAGGGGATCTTAAATATTAGCGCAATTTAGATCATTGGTTGGGTGGGTAGAGAAGCGCGTATCTTCATCAACATCTGAAGACAAACACTTGGTTAAGATGTGGTACCTGCATTTTTGTTATATTTCGTTTTGCTCATAATTAACATGATCATGACGGGGTCTTGTTTTTTTGTTTTTGATCATATTGGTCCATTAGTGAGGTTAATTTCTAGGGAGTTTACAATAAAATGTTTGCAGTGGTGGTTTCCGGTAAGCAGGAGATGTCACGAATCCCCCCAACGACTGAAAGCTAGTGGGTTTTAATGGCTCCCGCCCCCGATATCTTCAGTTTCGCTGTCATCTAACCGGCTTTGTATGCAAATTGTGTACAATTGTATGAACCTTAGTTCCATAAGGTATCATGTCCAATATGCAAGTGGTTGCATACCATTACAGGCTGCACCGCAAGAAATTTGTAACCAAATATTGATTTTATTGGAATGATGCGGTAAAAAGCGGAAACTCAAAAAGATTAGAAAAGACGTTTAGAGTTGTTGAAAAATCATAAGCAAAGCAACATTGAACGCGGTGATAGCGCTGTTGTCTTTAAACCTAACAAAAAAAAACTAAATCTATGGAATTTCAAATTGCTACATCAAAAATTCATTCAATTGGGACGCATATTATTTAGATAAAAAATTTGGTGACAGTTTTTTAAATATAACCCATCCAAAAATGGTATACCGTGCTTTGAAATTTCTATGCTAACTAAAGTAGACGTGTTTTCTAAAGCTTTTTTTATTTTCAATATTACTATCACCCATAGCTTTATTTATAATGAAAAGTTTCTTAATGTCTTTTAATGGAAAATTTATTACAATCTTTAACGAAATATTACAAATTAAACATTGCATATCGTCAAAAGCATTTTGAATTATAAAACTCGTATCATTTGCCATAACTGTACAAGAAATTCTCTACGTGCATAATTTCGAAACGAACAACAGCTGCGCTTGGTGTTGCTTTGTCAATGGCTTTTCGACAACTGAATGAAAGAGCATAAGAATATGTGTAATATTTGATTGCACAATTGTGCTATGCGCGCCGACCCCTGATTTATGGAGGCCTTCATCGATGGAGCTGCAGTGCGTCAAAGTGAATCAGATTTACTTTATTTTTTTTATTGAATATAAATAAATAGTTTAGTATTTGTGCATAAAATTTGATATCAGTTGTGTTTGATTAAAACTTTAAAATAATTAAAAATTAAATGTGCAAAGCAAATATGTAAAGCAGAGCAACAACAACAACAGCAGTAGCTTAGCAAGAGAGCGTTAGTGCTATGTTTACCATTCTTCGTAAAGTGTAGACTTTTTGATCATTACATTTTGTTGTGAAGAACGATGCATATCGCTCTCTCTGTTGACATTTTATCGGTTGTCGGTGTTGTGTTAAAATTTACAATTTTGCTTTAATTTAGTTGGGTGAAATGTACTGAAAAATCACGAATACTTGGAACGTAAATTACATTTAAATCAAAGTATAAAATTTATGCACATAATGTTATATTATTTAATAACCTTACTTTTACTTACTATGCTATTTATTCCTAAACTAAAATTGGCATTACGTTTTACTCTACATGAGCTACAACTATATTAAAATTAATTTTCTACTACTTTATTCTATTTTTATTTATTTATTGTTAGTACATTCTTTTTACATACTATATTATAATGTTTACATTTCATTGTGTTTACGATAAGTAAGAAACATATATAAAAAGATTGAATAACTCTACATCCTGTAATTCATGTAGAATTAGTGGCGGATGCAAATATACATATACTTTAATAATGATTTTTGATAATACTAATATAGTCTAAAGATTTTACTATGCTATTCAATCGTAAATCATTTTGGATAAAGTAATAAATATAAAAGTAACTAATGATAATATAAAATTAAACTTAATTTTAATAAATTGCAATAAAATCGTATGGTCTAAAAGATTTTACTATATCAGAATAAGTGTTTTTTTTTTTTTTTTTTTTTATTAAGTATTGAGCAAATATGTAGAGAGAAAGAATTATAAGAATTAATAGACGAGTTAAGTATATAGTTAATATAGTCTACGAACGTATAAGAAGCTATACCTGAACACAAAGAAGACTATCAATTTCATGATATTCAAAATCAAAAAGCCAAGATTTAACTAGATTAAGAAAAACACGTTGATTACGTACGCATCGCATAAAGTCAGGAAGACGATTGTAGAGCCTGGGTGCGGCAGATAAATATGATCTAATGAAATGCTGAGAATTGTGGTTCGGAATTGCAGCTTGATTCAGACTATTTGCTCTTAATCCATAAGCAGAATTAGATCTATTAACTAAATATCCGCATTTTATATAAAACACTTTTAAAACTTTAAAAAAATATAAATACTTTAAAGGAAGTATTTTTAGTTCGCGAAATAAGGGCAAACTACTCACTAGACGATTTTTTTTGCAAATAGTTCGAATGGCATATTTTTGAGCAGTTACCAGTGGCTGTAATTTGTTATAATTTAAGCCGCCCGAGCAAACTAAGGCATATTGAAGCTTAGAGTGGAAAAGGCCATAGTAAATACACGTTACTAACTTTTTACTACAAAACCTTTGCAAATGATAAAACTGACGGGTAGCTGCTAGCAAGTATTTCTTTAAATTATTAGTATGGTCACTCCAGCACAATTTCCAATCGAGTGCAAGACCAAGATATTTAAATGACTGAACCCAGTCAATAGTAAAACATTTATTCGAACATAGCCGTTGCGCGTAATACGTTTGTGCATTCATGGTAGACCTACAGGTAGTATTGTCCGTAAGAAATTTCCTACAACAAGCAGAATGAAAAACAAAGTTTTCAAAATTACGTTCAATACCAGATGTACTAAAATACATAAGTTTTGTTTTGTCACTTAGGACGAGCTTATGAATTGTGAACCAGAGTTTTAATAAGCTTAAATCGTGATTTATGTCCGCAATTAAACTATGTAGAGAAACACTCGAGTACGTAAAGGCCATGTCATCAGCGAATGCTACTATTTTGCTTGAGAAATTTAAGGAAAATATTGAATTTATAAAGATTAGAAAGAGAATAGGACCCAGCACAGACCCTTGTAAAACACTAATGTTTATGTTTAAAAAGCTGCTAAACTGATTACTTATTTTAACCCTTTGCATTCTATTTGACAAGTACGAACTAAACCAATTATGGATTGGACCTCTGAATCCACACTTATAAAGTTTACTCAACAGTATACCACGATCAACTGTATCAAACGCTTTGGTAATGTCAATAAAAAGCGCTGCGCAAGCCTTTTTTTGATTTAAAGCCGAATATATATTATTACAAAAATTTAGAAGAGCATCTTCTGTAGACATACCTTCACGGAAACCATACTGCGAATCACTTAGAAAATTAGTTCTTTTTAAGAACTTCAGAACCCTAGTTTTAATTGCTTTTTCAAATATTTTAGAAAAAACGGGAAGAATGGATATTGGTCCTCAGCTTTTTTAAGTAAGTTTGGAAAAATGCCTGCATATATGCTTTTATTTAAAAGGTCGCAAAGGACATCGACAATGTTAAAAACAATTTTTTTAATAAAAACACTCGAAAAGCTATTTTCGGTGCAAGAATTTGAATTTTTTAAGCTATTAATAATTCGGTACAACTCTATAGATGATATAGGATCAAAAAAGAAACTATCAGAAGACCAATGTTCTTCAGTGGTGCAGTTGCAAGACATATTAAGTCCATTATTTAAAACAACCTCATTGCCTATTTCTACAAAAAATTTATTAAAAGCATTTGCTTTATCAATAACGTTTGTGATATTAACATCATCATCTTTTAAAGTACCTATTTCTTCGTGAGTAAACGTTTTATTTAGTATGTTATTTACAAGACTCCACTCTTTTTTGGAATTACCCTGAACTTTGAGAAACTCACTGGAGTAATAGCTATTTCTGCAAACTTTTGTGTCGGTGACTATTTCCTTACACATTAATTTATACCGCGTCTTAACGATATGATTTTCAGGATTTTTTTTGAGATTTTTATATGGCTTATTTTTTTTTCTTTATTTTCTTTGTAAGCTCGAAGGAAATCCAAGGCTTCAACTTCTTCAATTTAACACCATTCTTTCTCCTGTTTGTAGAGCAGGCATTGACATGACCAGTTAAAATATCATTGAAAATGTCAAAAGCTTCGTTAACATCCGGCTCATTATATAAATACATTTTCCCAACATTCATATCTAAGAAGTTCATTAAGCATAGCAAAATCAATTTCTACGAAAGTAAAGCTTTCAGGTGATGTAGTATTATCTACGTTCATCGTATTATGAAAACTGAAGAAAGTCATGCAATGATCCGATATACCTAAGTTTGCAACAGAGCTGTAACAAGAAATGGTACTTGACTGTCTTAAACGCACAAAAATGTGGTCAATACAGGTTTCAGTAGTTTCAGTAATTCGCGTTGGGATATTAATACAAGACTCTAGCCCAAAAAAAGAAAGAATCATCAAGTATTTATCCAAAAAATCAGAACCAACAAGTAGGTTGAGATTTATATCACCAAGCAATACAATATTTTCAGAAATATCGCTCGAAAGCAACATGTTTAATTCGTTTAAAAATGTATCATCTGATGCGGAGTTAATAAATCTGTAGATACAGTAAAAATTGAAGATATTTCCGCCTATTTTGCATTTAACTTTCAAAACATCAGCACTTAACAAATTGAAAGAATCAAAAACACAGTTAAAATCATTGTCAACAAAAACAGCTACACCCCCTGATGAGTAATTATTATTGCACTTAGCAAAGAGCCTATATCCAGAAAGTTCATAAAGGGACACTTCCTCATCAAAAATCCATGTTTCGGTCAAAAAAATAAAATGCGGCTTATTTGTAAACGAATCCACTTGCAAAATTAAACTATCAAAGTTTTTTCTTAAGCTTCTTATGTTCTGGTATACTAGATAAATATTATTTGGGTGGGAAGTAGAGCTGGAAATGTTTTCATAAAATACATTTTCGCAACACAAGGAAGGTATGGTATCTAAAATTGCTATCGGATCTAAATTATCATTAACCATTTTTTACAAAGTTAGAAAAGTAACAATAATTTCAATTAAACAATTTTATTCAGATCCTCCAACGATTTAATGACTACGACATCATCACCTTCCTTTTTGCGCATAAAGAACTTCCCATTCCCAATCCAAAGAAAATTATAATTTTTCTCTTTTTTTACTTTTTGACTTGCACTAAATAAAATACGTTGCTCAATAGATAAACTATCGTTAATATAAATAATTGAACAATATTTTTATCGAATTGTACAGTCTTAGCAGAAACCGATATTTTTGTGTGAAATTTCACAAATCGGTCAATGCTTTTTAACAAACATGACAGAGACTACAAATGGAACAATTTAACCTGGTAATTGGTGACATATGTTTCGGCTATTACCACGTATATACATATTCACATACATATATACATAGCCTCATCAGACCAGTTTTGGTTAATTTGTACACGGATTTGCACCCCGACCATTCCATGAATTATGTTTGGACAGCCGCTCTTAACACTTGAGCCATGAAGGCTCTCTTGTCATGACAAGAGATGGCATGTGGCGCATTGTGTGCCGAAACATATGTCACCAATTACCAGGTTAAATTGTTCCATTTGTAGTCTCTGTCATGTTTGTTAAAAAGCATTGACCGATTTGTGAAATTTCACACAAAAATATCGGTTTCTGCTAAGACTGTGTCTTGTCATGACAAGAGATGGCATGTGGCGCATTGTGTGCTTAAAAACAAATTTGCACTTTGTACACGTCTTGGAGAACTCCCTTCATGGCTCAAGTGTTAAGAGCGGCTGTCCAAACATAATTCATGGAATGGTCGGGGTTCAAATCCGTGTACAAATTAACCAAAACTGGTCTGATGAGGCTATGTATATATATATGTGAATATGTATATACGTGGTAATAGACGAAACATATGTCACCAATTACCAGGTTAAATTGTTCCATTTGTAGTCTCTGTCATGTTTGTTAAAATGCATTGACCGATTTGTGAAATTTCACACAAAAATATCGGTTTCTGCTAAGACTGTACAATTCGATAAAAATATTGTTCAATTAATTAATAATAACAGTCGACTAATAACAAATAAAAAAGTTAATATAAATATTTGAAACTTTTTGGTTACAATCAAAAAGCTTAGTGGTAAGGGTTTTTCTATTTTTGTTTTTTTCTTTTAAAATTTGTTTCTTAGTTAAACGAGAGCAGAATTTAACACATAATACCGATTTCGTCACAGTCGCTGATGCAGAATCGCTGGTTTTCTTTATTTGCTTCACAAAACAATCGTCTATTTGCGCCTCTGTTACGGTTAACTTAAGACCATCAGAAAATACTTTAAGCGCGCAGTCCAACGCATTTGTATGACTCACGTTAGGAACCCCAACAATTTCAATATATTTATCATATTTTTGTTGTTGTAGAGAGCTCACATGTTGTTGTAAAGAGCTCACTTGCTGTTGAAGATGATTGATATTTTCTAGCAACACTTTTTTATCGTCTTGCAATGATGATATTTTCAAGAGCGAACTTTCGTGCATTTTTTCTATTACTAGCAATTTGTTGTAGAGAATATCCATCGTAATTGCATGTTTCGGCAAAAGAGATGCACCACATAGATCAGCTATGTTTACCAGCTGGTTTTGTTGTATATTATGAGGTAGCTGATATTGTTGTTGATGTTTCTCTGTTGAATTAGTAAGAGTAGTTGCACTTTGTTTTTCTCTTATTACAGCTGATGATATGCTGTTTACATCAAGCAAGGGGAGAGCACGCGAAATTGGCGGTGAAGTAAAAGAGAGAGAATTGCGCCTGACACTCAGACAACCTTTGCACTTAAACTTTGAATTATTTTTTTCCATATAATCAACATCTTTTTCATTTAAATCTACACATTTGCAATGATAAAAGTCTTTACAGCTAACGCACTGAATTTTTAGGTGATTACGCTCAACCTTCTGCTTGCACACGCACGGCATTTTATATTAAATTTTTGCTTATTAATTTGATATTTAAATAAAAATCTTTGCACTAAGTCCGAAGTACTTGTTGACCCCACAACAGATGAACTCAATTAATTATTAATTAACTACAATTATTTGAAGTTACTAGAATCAAAACAAAACCCCTAAAAGCATTTTTTATATGAAGTATATTTTAAAATAATTTCGAAACTTAAAGTTTCAATAAAATTTTGTTAATATGATATTGGTGACTTAAATTCATTTAGATTCTCCTTAGTGTGATGTGAGGCAAAGAGGCAGAAGTGCTTTTGAGGTCTCTTAAGAATGTATCAAAATGAGACCACAGGTAGGGAGGGTATAGAGCGTGTATCTTCATAATTACAGCTTATGTGCCTTAAGTTACGGTGTTGAGGGCATATGTGTGGAAGGGTTTCGTTTCATATTCCCTCCACAATATAAGCTGAAGCTTGCAATTATCAGGATGTACGACTACTTGTCGATACATTTTAGTAACATCAGTTGTTAAGCCAAACTTACGTGGCCAAAAACGCAATAGCTGAGTAAATAAATAAATCATGCTGGATGGGGGGTCCGGCCATCAAAGCATTATTTAGTGATAGCTAAGAGTCTGTTTTATTTGAAGCGTCGAATACGAACTTTAATTTAGTTGACGTGCTTTCTGGTTTTAACAAATGGTGAAGCGAAATCTAATAGTGCAGTTCATCATGGTCAATATTGCTTATTATTTGCATATTACTTAAGTTGTCATATTCACGCATGAAAGTTGCGTACTGCGCCTTTACGGAAAAATCTTTGGACAAACGTTACTCCAATGAAAAGAATCGCCTGAGAGCTGAAGTGTATGAATTACAGAACTTTTTGAGACGAATTTCGAATGGTAGTCTGACTACTATTTAATTAGATGGTTGGATTGCAACGGTATTCTCGTAGAACCTTTCGCATTGGTGTTGCTCTTTTGTTAATTTAAAAGGTTGACATTGAATTTTTCAAGATGTCAAAATCATTGAATGGTATCATCTAATGCCGAAACTGTAAGTGTGACATGAGAATGGTAGTTAAGCTGCTGTAGCGTGTGACCGTCCAGAATAAGATAAAAAAGTAAAAATAAATGTCGACGGCAAAACACAAAAATATAACGTCCACCTTAATCAAGGTGCACCCTTTTCGAACCTCCTGATCCGCAAGTGTCAAAAATTTTTTTTTAATAGAGTGAGTATAGGAACAAATCGACATGAGGAACGAAATGTCGTAATAAGGCCATGACAGCCGTCATATAATCGACTAACTATTGTTGTCCCTCTTCCTTTCATTTCAGACTATAATAAGATTTTAAAATTTGCGGGTAACTTCGTAAGAAAGCCATCTTTTTTTTGGTAGAATGTTCTAGAAAATAACTAGAAAGAAAAAAGATGGCGTACTGGTGAACAGAGGAGAAATGGCATGAGTTTTGGGCTAGGTGGTTGCTGGGAGATTGGTTTTGGATTTTGAAAAAGGGGGTTGTTGGTCGGTGTTCGCGGATATTTTGTTGAGTATCTATTGGGAAGATATTTTGATGTGTCGGAAATATTATTAAATAATTAAAATTAATTGAAAAAAAGTTGCACAACTCGTTAAAAAAACTATTAACTGCTACTTTCGTACAAAATAAGTGACAGGAGCTGCGAAACAAGTGAAAAAAAACTTGTTCAGGAAAAGCTGAACCGAAAGTTTCTAGCAGAAAGTAGAGAAAAAAATTTGTGAAATTTTTAAAATTTACTATTTCTCTTACATGTAATAAATTTCAATCAGATTGTGCGGTGAAATAAAAAAATAAAGGTTTCGCCAGTGTAAAAATTTGCAAAGTAACAAAAAAGCAAAAAAAGAAATGTGTAAAATTCAATATATTCGTGAGCAGCAGATATGTGCAAAATTGTTCCAAAAAAAATGCACTAGAGTTAAGAGGAATATACGTTAAGGTATCGCTTTGGAAACTTTAATATATTTAAAATATTGGAAATCCTGTAGAGTTACTCCAGGATCATAATTTGACCAAACAGAGCAAAGCTACGTCAGTATTTTGCCATCGTTATCACCGTCGTTGTGATGCATTAAGGGCTGGTGCATGGAAACAACAGCAGCATCATCACAATCATCAGCAAGCAACAAATACAGCAAGCACTTGGGCACGTCCTCATCAAAGGTTGCAGCAGCTTCCGGAGCCTTCGCATCTGCGTCAACATCAACATCAGCGACAACATCAAAGCTTACGACCAGTCCTAGGTGGAACAGATATATCGAACAACGTTCGGTGGACTGATATATCGAACCACCGAGTCCTCGACATTAACAAAAAGGCCTACGAGGAGTCCGAGCGATTGATGACCTTAGATAACCTCCAGCAAAAACTTTTCCCAACAGCATCATCAGAGTTTTGCAAATATATACTGCAAATATTGGGTGTCGAGTTGCTCCAAGGGAACTGCCGGCAACGCAAAACACTGGGAAAGAAAACAGGAGTAAAGTTTGAAAGTGTCATCCTGGTGCAAATCGAGGACATAAAAAAAAATTGGCCACAGCTAACTTTTATGCTGCAAGAAGAAGGAAAGACCCCCGCAAAACGGACACGGATGTGCTAGAGAGCAGCAACAACATCAACATCATCAGCAGAGCAGCAACATCATCAATAATAATTAACCACAGCTACAACCTAAAAAAAAAAAAAAAAAAAAACTAAGAGCAAAATAGGTATAAAAAAAAAACTAAAATATCAAAACTTAAAATGTAAAGAAATAAAAAAATGACTTAAAATATAAGGAAATAAAAGTAAAGACTTAAAATATGAAGAAAAGTTTTATATATAAAGATAGATATAAAGAAAAAACTAAAATATCAAAAACTAAAAGAGAAAAGTGCAGCAAGCATTACAACAACTGCAGCGGCCACATTCACAGTAGCAGCAACAACAATAGTAAATGCAACCTAAGTAGCAGCAACAACAACCACTGTAAATTTGGCAACAGCGAAAACAACAACTGTGAAGGAAAGATAGCCATGGCAACAACATCATCTACCGCAGTAACAAAAACAGCAGCAGCACCTAAAAAGTAATACAAATCGCGGAAAACGCAAGTATACCAAATACTGTATATATATGAATCTATATTCATTTAATTATTATAAAAAAAAAAAAAATAAAAAAAGCAATAATTAAAAATTTATTTTAAATATAAAAAAAAATCTTTGATTAGAATCACAAACAAAGAAAAATTTAAGGTTTATTTACATTAAAATTAAAGAATAATTTAATGAAATTAAGGAATAATTTAAAAAAAATTATTTTTTTGAAGCTGAATAACTAATTATTTGAGAAATTTTTAAATAAAAAGATAAGTTACATAGACATAGATTTATATACAAATATATAAGAGTAAAGATGAAAATTTGTTGATCCATCCCGATTATTGATCCCTTTCCCAAATTGCAATAACCCACCAGGAAAATGGCGCCAGATTCTATGTAGGGTTGACTGAAAGGGATTAGACAGATTACCTATTAGGGAAAATTTGATCAGCCAAAAAAATAGATAAATCTATAATAAAAAGAAAAAGAAAAAAAAAGAATTTTGTTTAAAGTTAAATGAAAACTTTTATCATTTACTTACCTTATTTTTTTTGTTGATTACCAATTACTTACCTGAGGATTATTAATTACTTACATTTTTAAATTTGATTACCAGAAACTTATCTATTGTTTGATAACTATTCACCTAACGATTATTGTTTACACAAATTATTACCAAATACTTATTTGTTTCAATAATTGCTAAAAACAGCCTATATTTAAAGATATGTTAATTACCTTTTTAAATAGTTTAGCCATTTAAGACTTACAATAAGATATGTAAATTTGTATGTAAAAAAAAACAAAGACAGGGAATTTAATCTTAATTTAAATATACCAATGAATGCTAATTAAATCTTATTATTTAAAAAAAAAAAACAAAATGAAATACTAGGCACCTCTTTTGGGTGAGAGGAGATCATGGTTTGGTTTCATGGCAAAATGAGGTGAGTAAATTAATTTGTTCTTGGCATTGATGTGTGTGCGGTGGGATTTATCCCGGGGTTTGGTAGTTTGTTGTAGTAAATTTCAGTTTCCGGAAATATTTTTTTGAAGAATTTGTTATGAAGAAATTTCTCTATTGAGAAGTTTTTTTTATTGTCTGACCTCGATCCGATGGGCTGGGTTGAGGACCACCCCAAAAAATATTGAGCTAGCCGGGGAATAGTCAATTGGATACGATGACCAGGGTCGATGAGACTGCACAATCACCTACAACTAGCTATTCAAGAGGTGAGTTTTGAAGCATTGGATATTCCATCTGAAATTTAAGATGACTATCTGAGAGCATCTCAAAAAGTTGTTCTCCTCCTAATAAGTTGTAAATTTTCTGTTTATTTGTAAAGTCTGGGTCAGCGAGATCAACCTCATCTGGAATTTCTAAGGATGTTTTAGATAAATTGCCATTTAGACTATAGTTTGATACTGTTGTATATCCAGTTACTCTGGAACGGAAAGATGCGTGAGTGGAAAACATTAAAGTGGAATTATTAATTCCATCAATTTGGAAATGATTTCGTTCAAGCTTAAGACCTAGCGCTTGTGCGAACTTTTCTCTCATTAAACTCACCTCGGAACAGCTGTCAAGCAATGCCTTGGCTAAATAGCATTTAACTGTATTGTCTCTTACCAGAATGGTAGCAGTAGCGAGTGTCACTTGAATTTGCAATGCTGAATGTTGATGTGACACGGTTACAGCAGAATCAGGCTCACGGATAGATGATTGAGTTGACTGTCTGTCATGTATCAAAGTATGGTGCCGTTTTTGGTACACCTTGCACGCGGATTTATATGCACATTTCATGAATGAAATAAAAACTAAATAAAATTAATGTAATCAAAGCAATAACTTATGATCTAGAAAATGTTGGGAAATGCAGTGAAATTTGGGCTTTACAAAATATTGGGAAAAAATTAAATATGGGCTTTACAAAAAAAATGAGTGTGAATGCAATTAATGAATTTGAACTTACAAAAAATGTTGGGAAATAATTCAATGATAACTTAAGTATTATGCTGCAGTTGTTGGGTTGGGGTTGTTAGCTCGCTCAATGCATAGCTTGTAGTACGACTCTAACAACCCTAACTGACACTCCAGCTCCTCATGAGTTATTTTAATTGAATCTATATATGTGAATATGTGTGACATCGATGCCTTTGACGACGCATTGTGGATGGATTTGTATTAAACGGCAGCCATATATAAGGACTGTCACAGAAAAAACTTGCGCTTTGTTCTTTAGTTATAAAAAAATACCCAGTAATTTTTTTGTTCTTTTTTCGTTTTTTATTAATAATGGCTAGTGTTCAGAATATAAATAACTAAAAACTAAGTAACAATTTTTTTTTTTATAAAAATTTCTTACCTTTTTCGTAAGGTCCTTCATTAAATTTTGTCTAGTCGTTTCATCGACAATATGGTACGATTTTTTCCACTTAAGTCTGAAGTCTTGTGGATTTTGTGCAGTCTTACCACTCCTTCGAAAATCTTGTTTCATTAGAGCCCAATATTTTTCAGTTGGGCGAAGCTCTGGGCAGTTGGGCGGTTTTGCTATTTTTGGTACGAAATTGATCTTTTTTAATAATAATAATAGAGTTTAGCTACTACAGCTATTAGCCTTCTTAGCTTTTTAGCTTGAAGCTTTAAATCAAGTAAAAAGCTTTTTAATAAATAATGGAGATGGAAAAAATTATACATGCAATTAATTTGTTATTTTTTTATAGTTTTTTCTTAGCTTTATCGCACTTTCTCAACATATCCACTCAGACCATGTGATACAGATATTAAAATAATTATATGTGTAATTTTACATGGTCCAAGGCGTAAATGTTAGAAAAAATTTACCCTGCATGCTGTGGGGCTCGGACAACACAAACATAAAAATACAGACCACCATTAAGCTACAAATTTAGCTACAGTTAGTTTTCAATCTAAGCTTGAGTTGACCTTTTGACAAGCTAATGTTATAAAAATCGCAATTATTAATAAGAGTTATCATACGATTAAAAGGAGCTGTAGCCATATAATTAGTTCTACAAACCGGTTGATAAAATAATTGATTAGAGTTACGAGTACTTCTCCGATTAGTATTAAAATGTATGTAATGAAGAAGATCTGGTGCAGCAAGAGACCCAGTTACAAGTTGATGCAAATAAAGTATGTCCGCAATATTTCTACGGGACCTCAAAGACAGCAAATGTAATAACTTCAAACGATCCTCATAAGGAGGAAGGTTCAAAGAGCCAGTCCAATTTAAGCCATTGAGAGCAAAACGAATAAAGTTTTTTTGAATTCTCTCAATTCTATTTATATGAATATTCTAAAATGGTGACCATACTTGGCTGGCGTACTCTAAGTGAGGACGTACTATTGTATTATATAAAGTCACCGTTACTAAAGGGCTATTAAATTCTTTTGCCCACCTCTTAATAAAGCCAAGCAGAGATGAGGATTTTTTACAAATTAGATCAATATGCTCATTAAAAGTTAATTTAACATCAAAATGTATGCCTAGGTCTTTGACTAAATCGACACGACATATTTTCTTATCTTTTAATTGATAATCAAACTCCACAATATATTTCTTCCTGGTGAAAATCATGGATTGGCATTTATCAGGATTAAGATGTAAGTTATTTTTAGAACACCAAACCTCGAAGGACTTCAAGTCAGACTGAAGTGGAAAAATATCGCCAACCCCCTTTACGTTCCTGTAAATTTTCATGTCATCTGCATATACTAACAGATGGGAGTTTTTAATAACATGTGTTACATCATTAATTGCTAAAATGAACAGGAGCGGCCCCAGGTGGCTTCCTTGTGGAACACCTGATGCCGCGCTAAATGGGGAGGAAAATACCCTCCGAAATCTTATTTGATATGAACGATCAGATAAATAAGATTCAATCCAGCTGACAAATTTATAGGAAATCCAAGCTTCTTTAACTTAAACAAAATCAAATTATGTGGTAGTTTGTCAAATGCTTTACTGAAGTGAGTGTAGATGCAGTCAACTTGCCCACCAGAGTCAAAAGAGCTTAAAACAAAAGAAGTGAAATCAAGGAGGTTAGAAACTGTAGATCTGTCACTAACAAAACCATGCTGACGAGTTGTTATGACTTCACCACAGCACACCTTAACTTGATCGTATATTATATGTTCAAAAATTTTCGGTATTGATGATAACTTAGCCACGGGCCTGTAGTTTGAAACGTCATTTTTACAGCCTTTCTTGAAAATGGGGCTAATGTATGCCCTTTTCCAAAATTTAGGAAAATAACTTTCTCTGACTGATTTATTAAATAAAAAACTGAGGGGCTGACTCAGCACAGAGCTGCAGTTAACTAAAACTGTCGCAGGAATACCATCAGGCCCGGAGCTGAAGTCATCATCAATAGACGAGATATATTTCTCAATGAGGTCAGGTGTGAAAGATATCTCATTAACCGAAACTAAAGGGTCGTTATCCATATATTCAAAATAGTTGATCTCAGGGCTAAATAAATCCGTAGAAAATGACTCTTTAAACAAATTAGCTATAATTTGGGGGTCGCTAGTGAGCCCATCAACTGTTTTAAACTCAGATGGAAATCCGTCAGATTTTTTTTTAGAATTAATAAAACCCCAAAAATTCTTGGGATCATGAAGAATATTCAGCTTAATTTTATTCAAATATTCAGAATAAACTAAATCTGACATATCTTTAAATTCCATAAGTAACTAGTCCCTTTTGGTCCTGGCTACAAACGTATTTGTTCCATGCCCTATTACGGCCATTACGAATTTTCTTCAAATCCTTTGTGTACCAAGGTTACGAGGAATTATTAACGTGCCTCCGAGTACATGGCACCGACAATGCTATGGCCGAAAAAAGCTCACCATAGAAAAATTTAATGCAGTCATCAAATGTATTATTATTAAAATAAATAAGAAATTCATGTAGCTTATTTCTTAAATTCTCATTCAATTTCAAGAAGTCAGCTTTCTTATAATTGAATTCATAAACATTAATGGAAGGACATGCATTAGTTAAATTTTCAATATCAGATTGATACACAATACTCAAAGGTGGATGATAGGAATCAACCGTAGGAAGAGCATGGACAGCATTTCTTACAACAACATTACCACTATTTGCAGCCAAGACCAAGTCAAGTTGTCGTCCGTGACAATTAGTTATACAACTTACTTGTTGTAAATTTGAAAGAATTTCGTCAACAAAAATTTGTTGTTGTCGAGTTTTTGGACAAGATGCATAATAGTAAGTACCATCGTCCGTTGGAGTCCATTTAAGGTCAGGCAGATTAAAGTCACCTAACAACAAAATGTCGTCATTAGCGTCGAGTTCATTAATTATGTATTCTACGGCCATCGAAAGACATTCGTAGACATCTGCGCTACTATTTGGAGGAACATAAGCGTTAAGAATATACAAATTGAAGTTACAATGTGTAACTTTTACGCACACAAGTTCAATATTAGAAGCAAAGGCAATTTCAACTAATGAACTGGTTAAATGATTTTTAATAGCTATTAAGACGCCTCCACTAACAGAAGAAATATCTTCCAAGTGTCTGTCTTTCCTAAAAACGTTGAAACTATTGTCAATAATAAGATAATTGTAGATAAAAAAATGTCATGCGTCTTGGAACGCAAACCCCTTACATTTTGATAGTAAAGGGATAGCCGCTTCAGTTTTTTGAATTGGAACGGATATTTTTATTATTTTTCTTCGACTTAAATTCTGACACAAAGATATTATCCACCCATGCATTAGAGTTAAGAATGGCAGAAACATGAGAAGATGCCACTGTTATTTTAAAAGATGCATGAGTTGGTTTATTACCGAGTTTCCTGCAAGAAATGAAGGCGTCGGCGGGAATAATTTGATTTTGTCGAATAAAATGAAGTCGTGAAATGAAAATCGATTTTAACCTCGGCAATGCCTGCAGGGAAACCGGAGGCACAGAGCCATCAATCGCATCACCTACCCGCGGATTGGCAATGACCGAAATAGATTGAGAATTGTTCATAGTGGAGGAAGGAGATGGAAGATTGTTAGAAGAAATGATAGCGGGAAAATTGGGAGTTGGTGAAGAGGTATTTATAGAGCAATACACGGGAGTTTTGTCACGACTGACGGCCGCACCAATCACCCTCCCCACATTACCCAGATTTTTATTCAATTTCTTTTTAGGCTTTCTTTTCTTTTTTAAAAAAATAGCTTGTTTAGGTAAAGTAGAGATCGAAGGAGTGGACGCAAAAACAGCCTCGGTAATAGTTTTATTTTGCAAACTAACGTCCGGTGAAATAGCCTCATTAAGGCTTTTTTCAATTTGGGGAGTTAAGTCATGATAATTATTAAGAATTTCTCTGAAATTAGTATTCAGATCGTTAAGATTTTCCCCAAATCGCTTAATTTTTTCGAAAAAGACCGACGGGGAAAGGGCTCTGCAAGATGGACAGTACCATTGCAGGCCTGAACGAACAGAGCATAATAAATCTGTAATAGATTTTGTCAAGTTTGCACAAGAGGCATGAAACACCTGTTCACAGGGACCTGAACAGGAAAACATAGAATTCAATATATTTTGGCTTTTGCACTGATCTCCTAGAGAGCAAGCTAACAAATTTTCAGAGGAAAAATAGCCCATCTTGAAAATGATAAAAAAAAGAAAACGTACGCAAAAGAAAAGAAAAGTTATTTCCTAAAGATTTTAGAAAAAAAAAATCTTAAAAAAATAGATTTATTTATATAAATTAAAATATTTTTGGAAACAGTGCAAAAAGGGTTAATATGATGCAGAAATTCACCCGTTAAGTAGCAACAACAACAACACAACAGAGTTTATGTCTAGCTTAGTACACGTACAAAGCATAAAAGAGAATCAAAAAACAAAGCTGTTGCGCTGCTTACACTGTTTTTGCTTGCAGAAAAATTAAAATATTTGCATATATGTTGAAATGTTAATAAAAACAACACAAAATTATAAAAAGAATTACGATCGCACTCAATTTTATAAGAAACGACACTATATGCGCACAATTGCCAAATTATTATTTATTACATATGTATATTAATATCAACTAATTAGAAATAAAAGTTAAAAATCGCAATACTACATACACAACACAACCGACACTGACAAAGGAACGAAGTCAACTGCATACCATTCCATCGTAGCTTTAGAGTAATGAGAGGTTGCTTAATCTGGCCAGAACATCACGGTACTCTCATGTGCACGAATAAATGGTAGAAGACATTTTTCGAGGCACTCGTCTATATAAACTTTGGAATTGATAGTGCTTTGCGTAACCAAGAAGCTGTTTCTGAGACCACATTTGTATATGGCCTACCAAACCGTATATTGCTTCGGAAATTTCCAAATTTTTTTTTCTTTAAATATACAAGACACATGCCCCTTTTTTGGTGATGCATAATATTCGTGCACAGGTATCTGCTTAAAATCTGCTTTAAGGTAAGTTTCGTCGTCCATAACACAGCAATCAAATTTAGTCAGGTACCTTTCATACCATTTTCGGGCTCGCATCTGAGCCATCAACTGCTTTTCATCAGAACGGTCTGATACTTTTTGAACTCTATGCCTCTAGCTTACTTTTCTCCTTTATTCTTTGTACTAGCCGCCATATCTCTCACTGAGGTGTTGGGATTCTGCTTAAAAAGGCCCTGTACCTTCGCCGCTACCTTTGCGCTGAATATTTTAACTCTGGATTTTGCAGGTATGTGGACAAAATCAGTTCGCGGACTTTTTGTTGCTTATTAGATATCTTTGTCGTTAAAAGTGCTATCTTCAAGTGTTATACATCATATTAAACGTCACTTTATATAGAACATTATGTCTTTTTAGACCTATAAGATTATCAGGTAGAGTATAATACAAAGTATAAAAAGCTCAAGTTTTTTCTGGGACAGTCCTTAGTAATAATTGCGCTAGACTCTTAAGATTTGGTACAGATGTTTTATAGTGAAAACAACAAACATTTGTGAATAAAATCGAGTCACGGACACATCTAACTCCCATACAAAGTTAAGATGTGGTTGAGACCTTGGTTTCAAGATGGGTATCGATTCCCATTAAAATTTCAAAAATTTTACAAATTTTGCGATATATATAGTTTTATAGTTTTTATAGTTTTCAAGTTATTAGAGAAAAACTACAGACGGTGGCTATTAACAGTAACAACAGCGCTAGAGCCTTGAAAATTGGTACAGACGTTTTTTGGGTTAAAACAAAAGAAATTTGTGTTCATATAAAAAGTCGGTTCACGGACACGCCTACATCCCATGCAAAAATGGGATGTGGTTGACATCTTTTTTTCAAAATGGGTATTAATTCCTATTAAATTAGTAATGCTGATTTCAAAAATGTTACAAATTTTGAGATAGGTTTTATAGTTTAAAAGTAACTGGAGAAAAACAGTTTCAAAAGCTTATCTGTACTGATTTTGAAAAGCATTGGTTTCATACCTTCTACTGTGCAGGCTTTTACAATTGATAAAATTTTTGTTAAGCGTTGCAAAATGGGAAGAAATTGAAGTATTTTCTACTTCAAACATTGCAATAGAAAAATCATCATAAAAAAAGTTGTGAAAAAAGCAGTTGAAGCTGTGGATTTTAGCTAACCATACTTTCTCATATTAAGAGTCTATTCTCTTTTTTGAAGAGAATAGTCTATAAACTTTTAGCAAATATGCAATTTTGGTAAATTCCGATACAAATAAATTAATGAGTGCATTACGTAAAAGAAAAAACTTGATATAAAGAAAAGTTGTTAAAAAAAGCAGCTGAAACTTTAACCTTAAGTTCCTTAAGTTTCTTACATTATATATAAAAAGTTTCTGAAACCCGGGGACCTGTATTTTTTTTATTTTCTGTCAAAGTTTGCAAATTGTCCACTTTTACCATTTGTCATTCTAATTTTTGAAAAATCCGCACAATTAATATAAAGGCGATAAAATAAAAATAAATATCTAATAATAATAATAAAAATAAAAATATTCTTTTCACCACTATGCTACATTGTTGCATTCTGTTTCAAACAAGTTAACTAGAGCGGACTATCTACGAGTAACAATTGCTTTTATAGAAGGTTTCATGGAACAATTTTGATGCACAAAGTTCAACTTTGAGCCCACTGTGACACGAAACTAAATGCAAATTGAATTTTTTTTTAGTTTTTGTTCATTCCCTTATTATTTTTTAACGATTGTTTAAAAATAATTTCAATCCCTAGCGCTTTCATTTTCTTCCTATTTACGGCCACAAAATGCCACTGTACTCACGAAAGCGATGCAGTTGACAGCAGAGCAGATAACGACGTCGAGTTACTGTGCTGATGAAATCGATTCGGTTGTTCTGTCAATTAATTATAAGTTCAACAAACTCGTTGATGCACGATTATTTTTCTTTTAATTTCACTTATTTAAAGTTTTAGTTTATTGAAATTTATTAAATAATTTAACATAGATTAGGTTTTCAGTTTATTCGCGCAGATGAAACTTAATAGTTTCGCGTATAATGTTTAACCAACTTTTAATGTGAGACTAAAATACATGACATCCTTAAAGTATGTATGTCAATACCTGTGCGCTTATGTGCAAAACGGTTATCATTAAAACTGGGTTTGTTTAATTGTATGTAAAGCAATGCGGATGTCAAGCTAATGAATGTAAGTAAACAAAATTATGGGCTACAGAAAGCCGAACTGAATGGTAAGTATAAATTAAATACTTAAATAATGATTATGCTCTGACACCTAATGAAAGCAAAGCTGATGCTGGTGGAAGCGATGAATTGAGATAAGCAGAGTTGTTGCATTTAACAATGTGGGCAGATGCTGATTAAAGCGATGCAATGCAATTGAGAGCAGAGCAGTAACGTAGAGTTACTGCTGATGCACTTGAACGTCGCAACGCGATTGAAAAACAAAACACACTGATGCTGTGCACTTTTTAATTGTGTCCGCAAATAAAATAATTTCGATTTAAGCGCGATGATAAAAACTCTAACAAATTTTCTACCGATCACGTCGGGGTCACTGAAATGAACAAAAATGACTTTAAGAATATATACGAAACTTACGTCAGAATGCTTTGACTGTTAATTAGAACTAAACTGAAACTTTATTTTAATATATGTTGGGTGTAACAATATCAACATATACTATACTAAAATATAAGTTATCACTGGGTAGTTTGCTGCCATAACATCGCGCTGGGCACTTGCACTTAAAAACTTGCTTAATATTTGCTTAGGCGGCCACTGACTCTGTCATCTTATGAGACTTCCTGTTGTGAAATGTGCAAGATCAGCATAAAAGTGTATGGGTTGATTTAAGTTATTGAACGTTTATTTTTAGTCTGTCTTAAATAGAGATTTAAGCTGACACAAACGGTGCAGAACAAAATTAATATTAAATAAATGAAATAAACTTACATGTCAGCGTTTTAATAAAACTGGCGCCCACCGTGTATTAAAATAAATTAAAAGCAGAACCAAATAAAAACTAGCAAAGGTGTTATCTTCGGCCAGGCCGAAACTCACATACCCTACACTACATTGAAAGTTCTTTTTGAATAAATGTTAAAAAAATGTTAAAGAGGTTGAATTAGTCGAAAATAATGTAAAAAAAAGTTCAAAATGTTGAATAGTGTTGGAAAAAACTTAAAATGTTGCAAAAATATGAAAACCATTAAAGAAAGTTGAAAGAAATTGAATAAGTTGGAAAATATGAAAAATGCTGAAAAATTGATGAAAACGTCGAAAGAATAAAGAAAATGTCGAATGAAATTGAATGGGAAATTGTGTTGGAGTATTTGGGAAATTGATGTATTTTGAAAAAGTCAATTTTTTTATCTTTTACCACATATAAACCGTTAAGGCCTTAATTTATTCAGATTTGCAGTTTTTTTGTCATCTACTAGTACACAACTACCTAAAAATAATATAAAAGCTAATTTGGATTGTGTTGGTTTGTTGATATTCATCAATGAATTTTTTTGTTTTACTTAAGAGTTTTTTTTAACACAATTTGAAACTTTTTTTTAAGCAATAACAATGGTTAAAAAATTTTTATCTAATTTTTTTATATCTTCTACATGTTAGACCAATCACTGAAAAAAGTTTCAGCCTAATTAGAAAACAAGAGGGTAATGATAGGCCCATTATAGATGGAATGACCCATATGAGAAATGTTGAAAAATATAGAATATAAATGAAAAACACAAAATATGTCTCGGCAACTTCTCCAATTCCGCCCCCTTGTGGTTCAATAAATAATATTCGTGATTGACATGCACAAACAAAATTTTAGCACAATAGCGTGTATAGTTTGCGATATGTGCAGTAATTATTCTTAAAATTTAGGGCGGTGACACATCCCCTGGTACAATACAGTCCGATTTTGATCCAGAAATAGCTTTCTATAAACAAACCTCTAACAGCAAATTTCATTCAGTATTCGATAGTTATGCCACTTAAGGCATTTTAATTGTATAGGAGGTGCCACGCACACTGTTGCTATTTCACCAGCTTTTGATTCATACTTAACTAATAGCCACTTTCGTCAAATTTCAGATCAATTGCTCCAACTGTTCACTTAAAATAGCACTTACAACTTTATGTTAATGAGGGAAGTGCCACGCCCACTGATACAATCTTGTAAAGTTTCAGTTAATTTCAAATCTGATAGTAACCGACACCTCCACACAAAATTTTTCATAGATTACTCGCACAGCACACTATCTATAGCATTAAACGTATTTTTCTCATATAGGAGGTGTCACACCCACCGGAACTATTGTGCTGAGCTAACCGTACCGGAGATTGAGGTTTATGAAAAAATAGATTTAAACGGCACAAAATGTGACGAATCCTTGAACGCAGTGAAATCCCTATCGGCGCCCAGAAACCCTTGGACAAGGGCCGGCAAACTTTAAGAGAGTGAACAGCTCGGAGAAACTGTCAGATCAGAGTCGCCAAAGAATAAATCTTCGCAATGTGACCGAGAAGAACCAAATTATGATGATTTAGCAGCAGCGGCGGCTGCACAGATTGAGACAGATGTTAAAGCTGGATATCAATCTGGTTAATTTTTTAGAGCAAATTCCCTGTTCCCGTTCATACAACAGACAGTGGCAGGGAGATGCGTGAATCTATTGATGAATACTGGAGCATCAAAAAATTACATAAAATCTTTTCATGGACTACCAAATTTAATTCCTGTTGATGCTCCATTTCTAGTGAAGTCGATACATGGCTTCAATAATGTTAAACAGAAGTGTGTGCTACAGCTGTTTGGAAGAAACTGCCTATTTTTTTATTACCAGAAATTGGTTCTTTTGATAGTATAATTGGCCTTGATCTGGTAACGCAGGTAGGCGCCACCATTGATTTGAGGGAAAAGGTAATACACTTTGATCTAGGATCTGAACGGATCCAATTCTATAAATGTGAGAGCGTAAATTTTACCAAAGTTGACGAATAGTAGTACCCCCTACTGTTATGGCTAGTTTTATAAAAATTATGAAAAATAGGATAAAGGTATTTGCAGATTCTAACGAATTGCTTCCTTAAAATACTTCGGATAATCCGAACTAAAGATGGGTTAGCCGACTTTGTCAGTAATGAAATAAAAAACTTACTGAGGTTTTATCAGAACATCTAGGTCCCCCTACAACAACCCCGTTATTGGGTTGCTGACAAAAAAGGCAATGATGAAATGGGCAATAGGAAGAAACGTCTTACAATGAACTTTCGGAAGCTCAATCAGAAAACTATTGCTGACAAGTACCCTATGCCTCGCATCTCAATGATTTGGGGCAAACTTGGGAAAAGCTGAGTACTTCAAGACGTTGGATCTAAAGTCAGGCTATCATCAGAACACGACTTCCTTTTGCCTTGAAGAATATTCCCAGCATTTTTCAGAGAACAATTGATGACGTAATGCGTGAACAAATTGGAAAGACTTGTTATGTTTATGTTGATGACGTCATAATTTTTTTCTGAAAACAAATCGGACCACGTAAAACATATTGATTGGGTGTTGAAATGCCTTTATGAGGCCGACATGAGGGTCTCAAAAGAATGTCACAGTTTTTTAAAGAATCCATAGAGTATCTTGGTTTCATTGCCTCAAGAGGAGGAACAAAAACGCATCCTGAAAAAATTAAAGCGATCAAAGAAAGTTGTGTGAAATTTAATGAAACACAAGTTGATCTACGACAGACGATTCGTCTTCTGGCCTAAGGGCGGTTTTGTCCCAAAAAGGGAGGCCGATCACAATGATCTCAAGGACATTAAAATATAGAGAAATTAATTATGCAACGAAGGAAAGAGAATTGCTGGCCATCGTTTGGGCCTTGCAAAATTTGCGTCATTACCTCTATGGTGCAAAGGATATAAACATATTCACTGACCATCAACCTCTCGCATTTCCGGTTTCAGACAGAAACCCAAATGCGAAATTAAACTATGGAAAGCGTTTATCGATGAGCATAACGCCAAAATTTTTTATAAACCTGGAAAGGAAAACTATGTTGCTGACGCGTTGTCACGACAAAATATTCATACCAAAGCCTACCATGGTCGGATACTGCCACAGTTCTGGAAACCCGTTGAATTGTTTCAGAAACCAAATAATAATCGAGGAAGCACTATTCCCCTTGAAAAGGTCTTTTATTATCTTTGGTGAGATAACTCGCCATTTGATAGTTTTCAAAGATCGTGAAACTCTTCTGAAAGCAATAAAAGAGGTTGTAAACTCAAAGGTGGTATATGCGATTCATTGTGAATTGCCAGTACTAGTGCGCATTCAGCACAATCTTGTCGAGACCTTTCCGCAGGAAAATGTGAAGCAAATCCTTCGTGACTATTATTTTCCACAGATGACAAAGTTGGCTAACGAAATGGTGACAAATTGCAAAATCTGTACAAAAGCAAAGTATGATCGACATCCGAAGAAACAAGAATTCGGTGTAACTCTGATCCCTTCTTATTCTGGTGAAATACTTCACACTGATAAGAAACCAATTGAAATATTGTATTTGGCCCCTGAGGAATTTAAGCAATAAATAAAGGACCAGATTCAGAAGGCGCAAGAATTGCAGCTGGAAAGATTTAACCAGTCTAGGCAGAACAGAATTTTTGAGTTGGGTGAAAAAATGCTAGCTTAGACTAATAGGAGACTTAGAAATAAATTGACCCCCTTATGCACTAAAGAAAGAGTAGAATCAGATCTGTGAACAACAGCTCTCGTTAAGGGGAGGATGGTCCACAAGGACAACCTACGGTGAATCAGGTCCCAAGCTTAAATTAATTTAATTTTTGTTTTTATCATTCTTCACACTATAGTTACATTTGATTGAACTAAGGTTTATCTATATTAACTTCGGGTTTTTATTTGCATAATTTTAGGATTCTTCTGAGGTTGCTCCCTGTGCTGGTAATAGTTGCGGCATAACTAGCGATTATACTCACTCTGATTACATCCCTATTTTTGATGGTGAGGCTATTATTTGGGACGATTACGGGTACCTGACTTATACGTCGGACTTGAGACTGTATTATGAGTTAATAATAACGAGACAAATGGTATGGTTAGCCTTTTTCCACAGCCGCATATGCGAAAAATCTTGGAGGTGGATATTAGACACTTGGAAACATTACTATCAGTGGTGAATGTGCACCGTAGTCTTGCAAGAAGTTTGAACTTTTTAGGCCCTGACCATGACGACCTTGAACTGACAAGGATGAGAGAGGGTCAACTCACTGCATCCAATAACAGATAGATAATAATTAACACTAAGACACAAGATCGAATAAATAAATTGACAGATACTGTAAACACAATTTTGGAAGTCAAGAAAAATCAGGAGATTGATACTGCTCATTTGTATGAGGTCCTGTTGGCACGGAATAGGATTCTTATCACGGAGGTTCAAAATTTAATATTATCGGTTACATTGGCAAAAAACAATATAATGAACTCCACAAGAGTAGAATAGCTATGCCGGTTCTGTGACAAAAATCGTGATTTCGTATGGAAATTCCCATACAAAAATTTAAGGTCTAATTTTGCCCAAAATTGCGCTAAATCTAAGGGATTTAATATGCCGACTGCATGAAAGTAGGGTGTAAGCGGTAAGTAGGTAGTAACCGCACTTGCGACTGGGGAGTCGCAGCTCATGAGTAAGTAGATAAGAGCAGCAGGCGGCGGCGGCGGCGGCGGGGGGCCAGGCAAGTCACAGCGCTGCTTCTATGATATGGCACATGTAGTCATCACAGTTGTGACCGCAGCCGCGCCGAATGTGATGTATGTATCTATGTATGTATGTATGTATGTATGTATGTATAGACATGAGAAGCCGAATTTTCAATTCACATAATGTGTGACAAGCTGATAAGAGTTGTTGGGGCGAGCATATGGTAAAAATGTAAACAAACTGGTAATAAGTAAATAAAATAAAAAAGTGGTTTTGTTAGCAAAGAATGAGTAAAAATGAAAACAAAAGGAACTGAAAAAATAATGCAACAACTACCGCAACAAAAAAGTCAGTATAAGAAAAAAATTATTTAATTTTATATTTCTTTATTGATCCATATTTTAATCGTAAGATATCATAAAAATATTTATTTTATTCCGAATTACTTCGGAGAAAGCGTATGCTTGCGAATTAAATAACCAATAATTCGCAAACCCACCCATAGTGGATACTCTTTCATTTAAAATTATTTTAAACATTAACCTGGCTTCCAATGTATTTACTATTAATACATCGACAGTCAGGTTAAAATCAACATCTAAAATTTTATCTGGATGTTCCCGCATGAAAATAATAAAATAAAATAAAAATCATATGACGACTTCTTTTTATTCTTATCAGTTTCTAAAGTTGAGTATGGTTAGGATCAAGTTTTATGAATTTTTTTGTTTTTTCCATTTTTGCTTACAAATTAGTACCATAAACATAAAATGTGTGATAAGGGTGTGGTAAATAAAATATATATATATATTAAACTTGACCTACACAATTTGAGTGATATACTGTAAATTATAAAAGAAAAAAAGTGTTGGAATGTTATGATATGTTTTATTTTCCAATAATTCAGCTTACAAAGTTTTAAAGGTAAAAGAGATCATTATTATTTTAAATTACTTTCTTGATTTCCCCTGTTAAAGGTAAATATTCTATTACACGGTCATGTATTACTAAGCAGTATGCTGATGTATTAGCTGGTATAGGTTTGGTTGTTTCAGTATCAAATTCAATTCGAACGTCGATTGGACCAATCTTAACAGCTTCATTCTGGTGAGTAACATCAATAACAATAAGTGGTGCAAGAGTCTTATATTCAACTACATCTAACAGTGGTTGTAGCTCTCTCATATAATAACTTTGCTGAAATTTTATATACATGTCATATAAAATAGCATATTGACCCATATCAAAACGACTATTCAAATCATCATAAGGATATGAGTCAGAGTTAAGATAGACTTTTAGGTTAGATATGTTGCAATGATCAAACGTGTTCCCAGCATCTCTATTTTTATTCTTTTGTAATCCAATTATAATAAATCGCGGCCTCTCATTTTGTGGGGTTAATTTTACATTCCACAAAACCTTTGTACTATTTTTTAGCAGAGGATTAACATGACATTCCCAACTTCGAAATGCGATTGGTATAGGATTTTTACTACTGATTACTTTAAACATCTCCAATTTTGCAAAGTCCGATAATTGTACATGAGGAATTTTCCAAGTTATATCTTGTGTTGTTAATTGTAACTGATCGGTTGAATTAGTTGCATGGAATGATCGCTCATCGGACTTAGAACGTTGAAGAATCAACTCATGTTTAGAATTGAGAATTATTTTATTATAATCTTCAGCGAAGCCTAACAACATTTTTAATGGAACACAGCAACTAAAATGTCCTTTTTCTAATATGAAATCCTCCTCTGGGCACCAACTGGCGTTTTTCAATGATTTGCTTTCAGTTTTGTTTAAAGATACAAAATTTTTCATAGTAGATACAATTCCTAAATTACGAGTACGATCTACTTCAAAACCATTGATTTCATAACGAATTTCATCGAATAAGTATGCTATAAAATTATTTTTAAGTTTTACATCTGTTGCTGGACTGGTACCTTTCACTATAAAGCCATGAATATAAATCATACTTTCACTTGGTAATACATATAGATCTTGATTTTGAATTGGTATACGAATTTCATCATTGTTGTTGAAAGTTTTTAGATATGGTGAGTAACTATGATATTCCTTTTTAATAATGCTTTCATCATGTAAAGGTTTCTGGAGAACATTTAATATATCAATCATAATTGAAGTTTAAGTCCTAAATTAATGAGATACTCTTTATTAAGTTCTTTTAATGGTTTCAATTGACGCTTATAAAACTTATTTGTAGTCTTTTTCTCAAAAGATGATGGTGAACTAAATGATGAACCTCTTTGTATGATGTTTTTATTATAAATAATCATTATTCAGGCTTAAAGTGTAATCTAATGGTAATTTTTTCGCCTCGAAAATTTATAAGATTCCCGTCTTGATCTAAAATCTTAATAGTTATGTTGTTGATCTCTCTGCAGTTCACGGGTAAATAAATAACATTTCGAGGTTTCTCATTTATTTTATATCCAGGTGGAACCTCAAGAGAGAACTCATGTAAGGCATGTACTGATGCATTATTAATATATGACCCGATAGTTACATTACATTCAATGCGTATCATATTCACATTTGTTATATTCGTAGGTAAATCAGATTCGAATTTAATCGTTGCATCTTTTTTTCATAAGGAGGTGGCTGATGAAAATCATCCGCTTCTAGCTCTATCACTTGTAGAGTTGATAACGGTTTGGGTGGTGCATTAAATTCAATCAACTTTACTTTTAAGAGTTTTTTACTAAAACCAAGCAGCTGACCTATACTATTCGGCTGCGTAAAATCTATATCTATAGAAGTCGTTATTTCGGTTTTTAGAGTATTGTTGTTTGATTCAATTAAAAGAAAAATTGATTCATCAATGTCTTTAGTGGCTGAATTTAAGAAAAAGGCTATATCCTCTAGTTCATATGATCCAACTGGAACTTCAATAGTATGTTCACCTATATGAAATAAGTTGTTCTTAACATCCACATTAGGTATGGAATTAAATGCAGCGAAGTCGATAAGTCCGCAAACATATCTTGTTGGTAGCTCAATTGGTGGAAAATATTCTCCAACCAGAGTTGATGTATTTCCGCTTAAGGAAAATGTTATCGACATTATGAGTTTTAAGTGATGAATGAATATCAACTCATAATTGTTTTACTATTTATAATGAAAGAATTTTTTATACTTCAATAAGCAGTAATAGTATTTTTAAAATAAAAAGAGTAAAAATCAAGTTTTGTGTTTTTTTATTTATGTATATATAACTTTATAAATTTTCTTAATAGTAAGACATTTTTTTCAGAACAGATACAAGATTTCTTTTTATGGTACTTACAAGCTACAGATGCATTAATTTTATATAAAGATTTCAAATTACTACATTCGAAATCATCTAAATTATAAAAAGGAATTTGATTCATAAAAAGATTTTTAATCCATATCGTTTTTTCTAAACTTTTAGCATAACCAACGAATTTTTTATCCTCAAAAGTTTTAATGTATTCTAGTACATCTAATAAAGTTGAATCACCATCTTCCCACTTTAATCCATGATGGTGATTGCGAAGCCAGTTATTTGTTGTTCTCTCTTTCTCTGACAATATTGAGCATCGAAAAGGAGGTTGAATAATAAATGTTTTAGGTTTTATATCATCCGATGAAATACTAATTTCTTTTACAATAAAGTTTTTATTGATATAAAAACCTTGTACATCCACAACTAAAATTGAACTTTCTGACATTCTTATTCGAAATCTTACTACGACTGAAGAAGTGACAACATAGTTTGAACCTTTAAGTTATAATAAAAGTTCATTATATCTATTACTTCAATCCATTTTTTATCAACGTGGTGACAGTTACAAGTATCAGGTCCACATGTTGTCACATCTTTTGACCATACACAATTTGAATAATGATGGCCATGTTTTGATTCAACTTTTGTATATATTGTATATTCACTAATCTTATTTTTAAAATTATTTAAAATAGTTTTATGTTCGGCCCATATCAGTTTTTCATCATTTAGGAAATTATTCAAAATTTTTACACTGATATCATTATTCATTTTTTTTTAAAAAAACTTAAGAAAAGGTTCTTCACACGTTGACTGGTAGTATCTTACTGATTAATATTGTGAAAGTTGAATTATGATATTGCCATTTCTAAATCCTGTTTATATTGTTTAATATTGATTAGGGTAACATTTGAACGTGTAGTAATATCATCCTCAGTTACGGTTTCAATTTCACCATTACTCAAAATTCGTTCCAACTCAACTTGACGGTATTCAAAGCAGGAGATACTTAGACTTTTTTTAGTATAGGTAGCATCATATGTACAACGAATTCTTAACATGATGTTATCTTTGTATTGAAGCTGGAAGTGCCTATAAAATGGTTGTACACTTTCTATGATTCCAGCAATATTTTTTTCTTTTTGTATTAAATCTTGCCTAAATGCTTCTATAGCTTGTTGTACAGTAAAAAATTTTTCTGTAAGTGGTGAGGGTGTTTGTGTCGTTCCTAATTCTTCTACGCCTTTCCATGGTACATACTCATTTTGATCCCATTTCATCAGTTTAAAGTTCAGCTTTATGCTTACAAGATCATTGTTAGGTAGCCTTACAGCAAATTCAGTCTTTTCAAATTCATTCAGATTTAAATCAATAGGTATCGCAGCAGATAATATTTGTACAATACAAATATATGATAATAATATGATAAAATTATATTTCATTTTGAGTTATTAGATTGATATGTGCTCTTGTTAAAGGTTGAATTGCGAATGAAATGTAATTTTTTAAATTTTGCCAACTTTATAAATCAGTTGATGGTGCTATCGGTATAGTCTTATCCATATTATTTTAGTTAGATTTCATTAATGTTATACTCTCACCTTTATCATTATTTGTGTTTTTGCTGTTATTGTTTTTATTCCGCTCTCAGTATTGCTATCCATATTTTCAGCATCTCTTTGATAACGGCTTTTATGAGAATTGCTGACTGTAATAGTTGTATCATGATTCATTTTTCCAATATTTGGTTGAGGTGTGTGTAACCATTCTGTGGGATTTATCTCAAAATCAGTAAGCTCACATGCTGGATGAAAATTAATTTTACTGATTCCCCATTCCGGTACAGCACCATCAAAAGTTTTCCCCATAATTGTAATAAAACCACCAAGGACTTCAATTTGAACATGTTGACTAAGATCAAATTCAAATATAGTTGAAGATAGTGAATTTAAAATATCTACTCCACGTCCTTGATGTATACTAAATACTAAAATTTTCCTTCCATTAATTGGTCGTAGGTACACTTCCAGATTCTTCATGTAAATTCCATAATTTATTATAGTGAAATTTTTCCATTTTGCATAGCAAACACAATATTTATCTTCAGATATAATCTGTTGAATATGAAACATTTTAACTTCTTTCTTTAATGGTCTGCATGTAAATGCCTATATATATATATATATATATATATCCTAACATGATGATGAAATTAAAATGAGGTTAACCGCAACTGATAAAAAATTGTTGTTTTTGTATTTCTTAATATAATTTTTACTATAAAACCAGAATAGATTCAATAATTGGAATCAGTTGAAAAGTTTCCATTACCGAGTCTATTACCGAGAAAGTTTAAGAGAAAAACGATGAGGGCAAGCTTAAAGAAACTATTCCAATCGCCCAATATTAAGTACTTACCGTTGAAGGATATGGAGGAAAACGTTGAATATCATGTAAACAAAATAGAACGAGTAGAAACGAGGTATGGTGAAAGTGTTAGATGCCTTGTCAATAATGGATTTCACATTTATCTACCCAAGAGATTCCTCATTATCACTAAAAACCAGATAGACTACTTAAATGCGACTCCACATATTTTAATTAAGGTTAAGGATTTAAATGGAGCGTTTAACCTGAACATTGAAAAGAAGAATGAAAATATATTCTATAGCATGTATGATAATCCAAATAACGATGAAAAAAATGAATAAAACAAAAAAAATAAACATATAAAAAACAAGTTTTTGTGTTCTTTATTTATGAATATATGAATTTAATTAGTATTTCAGATTACATTTTGACATTAAAAATTGAATACATAAATGCCCACAATTTACTGTGTTAAATTTCTGATACTTTAAGTAATTATACTTAATATTTTTCCCTAAATAGTTTATCATCTCTTTTGGTGGCCGTAAATTTCCAAAGCTGTCAAAATATTCAATATCATTATCCTTTTTTGTGTAAGCTACCCAATGGGTACCCGGTCCTTTTGTAGAATCCAAATTAATTATCCCACATTCTATCTTACGCGGTTTACTTGGAAGTGCATTAAGCATAAATACACCTCTAAAATTTGGAATATATTTTCCATATTCTCTCAGATCCACGTCGGAAAGAGCCCTTTTAGGTAGCTTCATTATTAGTTTTTTTGAAATGGTTTTAAAAATAGTCCAAGTCCTTTTTTGTAGGGTTTCAGGTACAGTCCTTTTCCCATTGCAATGGCCTCCAATGTTTTGTTATGACGTTTTGCTTCAGTTAGCTGCTCATTGCCATTTTTAACTGCATTTATGGCTTTGGTAATACCTGCTGCACCACCAGCTAAACCACCAAGTGCGCCCAGCGCTGCAAATATTGGTGCTAGAGGAAGAAAACCTCCAGATTTAGGCAATGGTATTACTCGTGGTGTTTCAACTAAAGGTTTTTTTCCTTTGAAAATATTGTTTACAACTTTTCGTGATATTTGTATAGCATCATTTATATTTTTAGCCTTCTTTATATTCTTTCTTGCACTTTTCAAAGCATGTTTAAATAACTTGTGTCTATTTATTTTTGATGATTTTTTAGGTTTTCTGGAAATGATTCCCATACCAAATTTTGTTTTTGCCTTCATTGCATTAGTTACAAACCAAGCGTTTGTTTTTTCGTCAAGACTACCGTCAGTTGATTTAACTCTCTCCCAAGCTTTTTCAGCTAAAATTTTATCGGCGATATGGCGATTTTCCAAATCCTTATTTTTAGAATATGCTATATCATGTGTGCAGCAAGCTACATCTAAAGGGTTGATTCCTCGATCACCTCTGGTTAAACGTTTCTTTAACTTTGTACCAGGTCCACAAAATTGATAGCCTGGTAGATGTAGTTCAATAGGTAGTTTGTTGATTACACTGTTTAGAAAACCTTTTCCTGAGACGGATGGATGATGACTGATAACTTTTTTATAAATGATAGTCATTTGTATACATCTCAAATTGAGATATAAAAGTGAAGTGATTAAAAATAGATAAAAGGACTTGTTATATATATCCGGGTATCAGTTGTCATAATGCGTCTTTTAAAACAACATAAATCAATAAATGTTAAAAATATTGATTCAAAATTAAATGTTAAGAATAGGATTCGCCACAGCTCATTGTTACCAAACTCTATACGAGCTCTTATTGTTGGCCCATCGAATTGTGGGAAAACAAATGTGATGATAAGTCTTATTGAAAGCCCTAATGGTTTAAAATTTGAAAATATTTACTTATACTCAAAGTCGACACACCAACCAAAATATAAGTACTTGGAGCGCTTAATAAAACCTATTAAGAGGATAAATTTTTCAGCATTTTCCAACAACGATGACGTGCTATCTCCCGATGAAGTAAAACCAAATTCAATATTTATATTTGATGATATAGCTTGCGAGAAACAAAATCATGTACGATCATATTTTTGTATGGGGCGTCATAAAGCAGTTGATAGTTTCTATTTATGTCAAACTTATACGCACATACCAAAACACTTGATTCGCGATAATGCAAATATGATTATCATGTTTAAGCAGGATGAGATGAATATAAGACATATTTATAATGATCATGTTGGCTCCGATATGAGTTTTAAGACATTCTATGAATTATGTGCAAATTGTTGGAAGGAAAAGTATGGTTTCCTTGTTATTAGTAAGGATGATCCAATGCATAATGGGCGTTATAGAAAAGGATTCGATGTGTATATAAGCATATAAAAGTAGCATCAATTCATTTTTGTTATCTTAGTATTAAAACTACTTCCAAACTGATATCTGGTTGGTTCCTGTTAAACTGCTAACTACTATCTGATCTATTCCTGTTAAACTGCTAACTGTTATCCGATCTGTTCCTGTTAAGCTACCATCTGATCTGTTTCAGTTAAAATGGATGAAAATCTACTTAAAAACCTCATTAAGACTCGAAATATTCTGAAAAAGAAATATAAGAGTATTCAACTTGGAGAAGCTGCAAATGATGAGATTTTAGAAAAAACTTTTAAGCCAATAACTAATCCATTAAAAGAAATAGTTCATGATAGGAAAATAAAAAGGGAAAATCATTCGAATAACTCATTCAAAGATAGTGATTACAATTTCCCTATCAGTAGCACACCATTTAAAAAAAGTAGAAATGATTATAAAACATATCAGAGTGAAAAAAGCTCCTAAGCATTTAAATCATTTGATGATGATGATGATAATACAGATATTATAGATAATGATGATGATGATGATGATGATGATGATGTTAATGAAATCATTACATCACCATCTAAGAGATATATTGAGCCCAATATATCGAACATTTCTATTAGAAAATTGGATAAAGCTTATGGTCCTCAAAGAGATAAAAATCAAAAATGGAGATTTGGTAGCGAAATCATTACTTTTAATGATGACAACGTAGTTATTGGTAAATCAAAATGGCCTATTACACGAGGTTTATATGAACTTTTAGTTTTTAATAATCCAAAAGATTATAATGATGGAGATGTAAAAACGTATCAAGAAATATTGATGGAGACTAATATTTATAGACGAAACTATCAGCCTAATGGGCAAATCCAAGGTAATCGATCAAGAAAATATAAAAATATTATTCAAAACCTGATTAAAGAAAAAACTCGTAAAGGAGGTGGTTTAATGAGATTAAATATGAAAAAATCGAATTATATATATTGGGATGATCCAAATGAATTAGTTGATAGACTACGTCTTTTAATTTCATCATCATCAGCTGGTCACTCAAACCATAATAATGAAATTGTTTCAATTATTGAAGAATTAAGTGAAGCAGGGATTATTGTATAAGTAATGGATATAGTACTCAATTATCTATATTCACAAAATGCCTCTCGATAAGTTTGGACATTATATTAGTGAAAGTGAGGGAAGGTGCCACAAAATAAAAGCCGGATTCCACTTAGATAGTGATCAACATTTTAATTTCAACTTGCGTAGAATCAAAAATATTGCAAATCCTATATTGGGGAAAGATGCTGTTAATAAAACTTTTTTAGAAAGTACACTTCAAACGAATTCTCAAGAATTAACTAAACATATTGAGAAATCGTTTACAGAAAAAATTAATAATACCGAAATAATACTTAGTAAGTTTATGGAAGAACAAAACAAATTACAAAGTAATTTAGAAGAAGTAATAAGACAGGTGAAATATTTACTCTCATATAAAATTGAGTTCTCAGCAGAAACTGTTAATAGATCGATTATTGCGTTGGAAACACGAATTAATAAAACAATACAAGATAATAAAGAGTCTTTTGAAGATAGAATAAATAGTGTTGATTTCACTCTTAAGAAAATAATAGAAGCTAAAGATGGAACGGCAACAAATAGTTCAGGAACTGCATAAACAAGCAAGAAGAAATTTCATCCGACGTCGAGTAATAACAAAAGGTATAGATGATCTTTGGCAAGCAGATCTTGTAGAGATGGGTGCTTATTCAAAATACAACAAAAATTATCGGTTTATTTTAACTGTAATAGACACATTTTCAAAGTTTGCTTGGGCTGTTGCTGTTAAATCGAAAGGTAGTGAAGACATTACCAACGCGATGAAAACAATTTTTTTACAAAGAAGAATACCGAAAAACTTACAAACAGACAATGGAAAAGAGTTTTATAACAAAATATTCGGAAATCTTATGAAGAAACATAATATTAATCACTATTCATCATACAGTACACTGAAAGCTTCTATTGTGGAACGCTTTAATAGAACATTAAAAGAAATGATGTGGAAAAAATTGAGCTTGCAAGGGAATCATCAATGGATTAGTATTTATAAAGATCTTATAAATCAATACAACAATAATAAACATAGAACAATTGGAATGTCCCCCAAATCTGTCAACATAGAAAATTAGCGCTCTATACTTACACGAGCTTATAACCATATTAAAATTTTCACAAGGGGAAAACTAAAAGTTGGAGATCATGTACGTATTAGCAAGTATAAGCATATTTTCAATAAAGGATACACCCCCAACTGGACTACTGAAATCTTCAAAATACGTGTTATACAAAACACTAACCCTGTAACATATTTATTGGAGGATTACCAAGGGCAGCCAATTATTGGAGAATTTTATGAAAACGAGTTAATGCGAACTCATTATCCAAACACATATTTAATTGAGAAGGTTATTAAAACTAAAGGAAACGAAATTTTTGTTAAATGGTTAGGATTTTCTACTAATCACAATTCTTGGATTAATAAAAATTATATACTTTAATCTGTAATGAAAAAGAAAATAAAGAAAATAAAGAAAATTTTTGTTTTTAATATAATATTTAATCTCTTTTTATTTATTTATTTAAAAAACAAAAAATTAAAAAATTTATAATAAATTTATATTAATAATAGTAATAATAATAATAATAATAGTGTCTAATTCGCATTGGTAATACTGTAGTGACCCCACGCTAACGTATTGTTGCTATTTGCAATCAAAAATCGCTTGTCATCGTGAGGACTTAGAGCGACCTTTGATTGAGTAATGCTACTAACCTCATGTTTTTCCGAGCGAATTAAATATTGATTGATCACCAACTTTTCACCACTATTGAGACATTCGAAATAGTCATTAAAAGATATTCTATTTTTAACTATACATGTTTTGACACCTTTTGACTTTCTAGCTTCATCTTTCTCCTTTACACCCTCTACCCGAATTGCATACATTTTTGAGCGAAGACCAACAAATTCTCGCATTACCTTTCCTCCGTTTTCATCTTTCATCATTCCCAATACTTTTTTGTTAAAAGTATTGGGAATGTTGAAAGGATTCACAGCAGGATAATTGCTTGTGTCAAAGTGTTTTGCGCAATCACCACGAATAGTTTGGTAAAAATCGGAGCAACACACCTCATAAATGAGGGAATCTGTATCTGTGTAGCAGACAGTACAATTTGAACCAAACCGTTCAACCATATATCCATAATGAAACTCATATAAGGTTGTTTTGGATAAATCAAGTATACACATCCCCACATAGATCGGTTTGTTGAAAAAGATTTCAGTCTTATTCAATTCAACAGCGACCAAGTCATTAGCAAAAATGGTTCTAGCCTTAAACTCAGGCTTAGAAATATAGGCTTCAGCACCATATCGACCCAACCACTTCGTCAGCAACTTGACGATGCTATGTTTTCGGATATTTTCCATAGTTTTCCCAAACACAGCATTATTTATTAGTTTGAACATATCTTGATCAAACTTATTATCCGCTTTTGTTCTGAGATCGGTGTTCAGGTCAATATAAGGCTTGAGCCATGGAGATTGGTTAAACTGTAAAATTCGATGAATTTTAGTCAATTTAAGCCCATATTTCATAGCCTGCTTAAGACTTCGATAGTGAATGACATACTTTATCTTATTGAGAAAAGTACCTAATAATTTTTTTTGCTTTGATCCAGGAGGTGTACCATGTTCCGGACAAAACGGTAGGTTATTATGCTGATCATGCAAATCACTTGGATACTCCAAGTCTACTTCAAGGATATATCCAATATCACAATCATCAGGTACATCTACAACTTTGAAACTTTGGTAATTTTCCACCCAACTAAAGTTGCCGTGGGGAAGATATTGTGACATAGCCCAGCCATATTGATTATTGACATCATAGTACATTAAATACTTTGATTGTTGAGTGGCATCAAAATCAGCCATATATTTATTGTTAGCCTTAGTATACCGTTTGCTACACTGACTAAGGCCTCCACGAATACCCCGCTCCACAAACATGAGCATATCAACATCTGTTAATAGCTCAAGCGATATATTGGTATACTTAAGCATAGCATCCCATGTATAACCAGGTAGAGTGAAGTAGTGGGGCGGGGTCTAAGCTATAAGTTTTCAAACTAGATGTTGATTTTAACCTGACTGTCGATGTATTAATAGTAAATACATTGGAAGCCAGGTTAATGTTTAAAATAATTTTAAATGAAAGAGTATCCACTATGGGTGGGTTTGCGAATTATTGGTTATTTAATTCGCAAACATACGCTTTCTCTGAAGTAATTCGGAATAAAATAAATATTTTTATGATATCTTACGATTAAAATATGGATCAATAAAGAAATATAAAATTAAATAATTTTTTTCTTATACTGACTTTTTTGTTGCGGTAGTTGTTGCATTATTTTTTCAGTTCCTTTTGTTTTCATTTTTACTCATTCTTTGCTAACAAAACCACTTTTTTATTTTATTTACTTATTACCAGTTTGTTTACATTTTTACCATATGCTCGCCCCAACAACTCTTATCAGCTTGTCACACATTATGTGAATTGAAAATTCGGCTTCTCATGTCTATACATACATACATACATACATACATACATACATACATACATCACATTCGGCGCGGCTGCGGTCACAACTGTGATGACTACATGTGCCATATCATAGAAGCAGCGCTGTGACCTGCCTGGCCCCCCGCCGCCGCCGCCGCCGCCTGCTGCTCTTATCTACTTGCTCATGAGCTGCGACTCCCCAGTCGCAAGTGCGGTTACTACCTACTTACCGCTTACACCCTACTTTCATGCAGTCGGCATATTAAATCCCTTAGATTTAGCGCAATTTTGGGCAAAATTAGACCTTAAATTTTTGTATGGGAATTTCCATACAAAATCACGATTTTTGTCACAGAACCGGCATAGCTATTCTACTCACAAGTCTTGACGACACTAATCTAAAATATATTCTGGCCGAACAAATTACAGGGATTAGCATAACAGAATTAATGGAGGTAGCTATGGTTAAGGTCCTACAGGACAATAAGGTTATTCACTTCATAATTAAGTATCCTAGACCTAATTATTATGGGGGATGATTCTTCAGCTAAACGACAACATCATAGCAGAATGCGACAAGGGAATCATTGCTGTTACAGGATGCAATGTGACGACAATGGCCACATTCTGCAGAGAAGCCTCATATGGCACATGTGCCCAAAAGCTGCATTATGGTGGCGTAGCACATTGCAAAACACAGCCCAGTCACTTGGCCCCCATGGAAATAGTAGACGACGGGATTATCCCGTCATCATCAATGACAGCACAGCCAGAGTTAGTGTGGATGATGGTGCAGAGAGAGTCATAAGGGGTACTTTTCTTATCATGTTCGATAGTGCATACGTCAACAACACCAAATTTGTGAATCATATAAACATGCAGAAAAGAAGGCCAAGAATAGCCACTTCAGCTTTGCCCAACACTACCGAACACCATGCAATACTGAGTCTGCCCTTCCTCCACAGACTAAGTGAAACAATCTAAATAGTATCCAAATTTCCCCTTCGCACATATTTCATACATATGTGTTGCACATGGGTCAATCCATCTATAATGATCCTATCATTACCCTCATGTTTTTTAAATTGGCTGAAACTTTTTTCAGTGATTGGTCTATCATGTAAAAGATATAAAAAAATTCGATAAAATTTTTTTGACCAGTATTATTCCTTAAAAAAAAAGTTTCAAATTGTGTTAAAAAAAACTCGTAAATAAAACAAAAAAATTCATTGATGAATATAAACAAACCAACACAATCCAAATTAGCTTTAATATTATTTTTAGGTAGTTGTGTACTAGTAGATGACAAAAAAACTGCAAATAATATGAAGGCCTGAACGGTTTCTATGTGGTAAAAATAAAAAAATTGACTTTCCAAGGAAACATCAATTTCCCAAATACTCCATCATCGATTTCAGATTTAGAATGAAATTTTCAGAGATGATACTCCTGAATGTTCTGAAATTTTTGAGCTTAAAAAGGCTGAAATCAATTCAAATTTTATTCTCTCGTTTTCATTTTCAATGTTTCAATTTACATTGCAAATCATAAATCTTAACTTTAAATGCTTGTAAAATGAAATAGGGTGAAAAAACATGGATAAAATTTTCAGAAATGGTACTCCTATATGTTCTGAAAATTTTTAGCCTGAAAAATCTGAAATCGATGATGGAGTATTTGGGAAATTGATGTTTCCTTGGAAAGTCAATTTTTTTATTTTTACCACATAGAAACCGTTCAGGCCTTCATATTATTTGCAGTTTTTTTGTCATCTACTAGTACACAACTACCTAAAAATAATATAAAAGCTAATTTGGATTCCGTTGGTTTGTTTATATTCATCAGTAAATTTTTTTGTTTTACTTACGAGTTTTTTTTAACACAATTTAAAACTTTTTTTTTAAGCAATAATACTGGTCAAAAATATTTTATCGAATTTTTGTATATCTTTTACATGATAGACCAATCACTGAAAAAAGTTTCAGCCATTTTAAAAAACATGAGGGTTATTATAGGCCCATTATAGATGGAATGACCCACATATTGTGATGTGCAATTTGAATTGACCTATTTGAATTTGTTATACATATTTTCTTGCCATACACAGTCCGGCACTGGGTCATCAGGTAAACTACTTGAATTGCTGCACTAAACAAAATTTGTTGTACAAACAAATCAGCGGTAAGTGTCATAACAACGATTGATATATGACACTTAAAATTTCGGTCATAAAATATATATCGCTGTTACACACATGTTAATGGTTTGTGCGCTACCTGCTTATGGCAAGCTAATTAGTTATGGAAATAACTTTCTGTGGGTTGTAGGACAGCATGGTACCACTACACTAGTAAACACAGAGCCCTTGCTCACTAGATCAACTTGTGAATGTCGAGTAATAATGTATACATGTCGCTATCTGTATTCGCTAGTCAGTTGCGTATTTCTTGCTATGCCGCTCTAAAATTTAGAAATGTTGCTAAAGAATTGCTCTTTTGATTTTAGAGGAACGTCTCAAAACTCATTTTTCATCACGAAAAAAATATTTTGAGCAAAAACCGATGGCACCATCGTAAGGAGCAGATCGAAATTTATTTATTATGTTTTTATTATTTTTCTTTCCACTTTCCTGCGGTTACGAGTGAGTTGACCACAGCGCGATTTATCAACAAAAAAATCGCAGCACGTGCCAAGTAGTCCGCTCTCACTGAACGCACCTACATATATATAAGCACATGAACTTTTTTGATTTTTTTAAACGAAATATCTCAGAAACTATAGACAATGGTAAAAAGTCTTAAATAATTTTTGTTTCAAAATTAAGCCATTTTATCAAGAAAAAAATAAAAAAGTTTAAATAATTTGGCTTAGACATTTATGTTTTAGTTTTAAAATTGTTTCTTAAAATATCTTCGACTATCGACTTTCAAATCAGAGTTCCCAACATAACTTTAAAAGATTTCATAAATTCGTGCAATTAGACTGGTTGGCGTCTTTAATAAAAATCTAGTAAAGGTAATATCTTCGGCCAGGCCGAAACTTACATACCCTTCACTGCATTGATAGTACTTTTTAAAGAAATGTTGAAGAGGTTTAATTAGTCGAAAATAATGTAAAAAGTTCAAAAATATTGAAAAGTGTTGGAAAAAACTTAAAATGTTGAAAAAATATAAGAACCATTGAAGAAAGTTGAAAGAAATTGAAGAAGTCGAAAAATTTGAAAAATGCTGAAAAATTGATGAAAAAGTCGAAGGAATAAAGAATATGTCTAATGAAACTGAAAGGGAAAAGGTTGAAAGTGTCAAAAAAATATGGAAAATTTTGAAAAAAATAGAAAGAAACGAAAAATGCGAAACATGTCACACCCATTTCTCCAATTCCGCCCACTTTTGATTCAATAAACAAACAAAATTTTAGAACAATAACTTGTATAGTTTGCGATATGTACCGTAATTATTATTAAAATTTAGGGCGGTTACACACCCAATGGTGCAATCCAGTCCGAATTTAATACAGGAATAGCTTTCTATAAACAAACCTCTTCCTCCAAATTTCAATATGATTGCTCATATATTTCGATAGTTATGCCACTTAAGGCACTTTAATTGTATGGGAGGTGCAACGCCCACTAATTTCAAAGCTTGTAGTAACCGACACCTCTACACAAAATATTCTGAAGATTTCTCTCATAGCACACTATCTATAGCATTAAACGTATTTTGCTTATATGAGAGGTGCCACCGGAACTATTGTGGCAAAATTTTGCAAGAAGACACCTTTTAGCAAGTGTATCTGCTATATTAAATTTCATAAATCCTAACGATTCTTTTTATAACGTTAATAAATATTGTAGGCTGTGCCACGCCCATCAACGAAATTTTCCAGTGTATTGACGAAACTTGTATTGATGACTACTTTCAGTGGTACCATCCCTAAAATTTTGATAAAAATCGTGCGTGCCAATTTGGAGTTATGCGTGTTTTTCTCGGGGGAAATTTAGAGGGGGGGAAAATCACTTTGATTTGAAACTTTTTAAGGAAAACTTTAATAACTTTATTCTTCTAATGATAATTCAGAGGTGAAAATACATTTTGTAATAATTTCAAGGAGAGGGAGCGAGATGCGCTGCCCAAAAAACTTAACGAACACCACTATGCCGACACTAGGGCACAGAGTGTTCATTATTGGCGTAAAAAATGCGAAATCCAAATTATCAATTGTAAAAAGGTGTCACGCCCACTTTTACAATTCCGCCCACTTTATGCGCAATTCAAGAATTATAAGATCTGTATCCGTGTACCAAATTTCATTACAATATCTTGCACGGTTTACGAGCTTATAAAAGTTAAAATTTAAGGCTGTTCCACTTTAAGAGCCTTTGCAAACTCAAATCCTAGCTTATCTTAATTTTGTTTTCTTCTTCACCAAATAACCAAGTTTCATCAAAATTGAAGCAACTTTTTACAAACTGGACTTGGGTATATTTGCATAGGGTATGGGCGGAAGGCGTGTCCGTGAACCGATTTCACCCATTTTTATATGCAAGCAGCTTCCAAGAAGGTTTGACCTGTGTGTCAAATTTCATTGAACTAGCTTGCTTAGTTTTCTCGTAAACGTAATTTCAACAGACAGACAGACAGACGGACATAGCTATATCGACTCAGGTGGTGGCGCTGATCAAGCATATATATACTTTTCCATACCTGCCACGCCCCCCTCTCTGCGTTACAAAGGGAATGACAAAGTGAATATACCCTCTGTGTAGGGTATAAAAAAATGTCCAAAGGCAATCAACTGGACCCAAAGAATGGGGTTGGAAATTAATAGATTGTAGTTTGAAGTCAATTCAAACTCTATTTACGCCTTCTTCAGAAAAACGTTTTCAAAATATTTTTTCTAATACCAAGGAATGTAGAAAAATTGTGGTTGTAAAAAAGATAAATTATTTTGTTCACCATTATGTATCAATTCTCAAGGCCAGTCTTGTTCCAATGTTGAATCAAATACAAAAGAAGATACATATGGTATCAATGGGGAGACAACTGATACATCTTTTTTCTCAGAACAATGTACAGAATCCTGCAAGGAGAGGAAGAAGAACGCGAAGATGAAGATGTGACTGTTTAAATTTGAAAAGACTCTTAAAGGCGCGTGGCACATCCCAAAGTTTTTACTTTTATTTCGCCACAACTTGTAAGTAGTGCAAGATATTGTGACGAAATATGGTACACGGATAAAGTGTGCGTAATTGGTACTTTTCAACATTGAAAATTTTGATTTTGTTTAACTTGACTTTCATAAAAATTTTACGTATGATACCTCTGAAAGCTGTTATCAATACAAAATACGTTAGTATACTGGAAAAGCTAGTTAAAGGGTTCAAGAAATTTAATATGGCAGATATACTTGCTTAAAGTTATCACATTGCAAGATTTTGGCACAAAAGTGCCGGTGAGCGTGGCACCTCCCATATAAGCAAAAAACATTTCATGTTATAGATAGTGTACCATAGGAATAATCTTCACAAAATTTGGTGTATTGATGTCAGTCATTTTAGTTTTTAAAAAGTAAATAAATTTCGACGGAATTGCATCAATGGGCTTGGGGCCTCCCATATTACGAGTAACATTGATCTATAAGCGCTATTTTCAGTGAACTATTGCAGCAATTCGTATGAAGTTTCATACCTTGCTAAAGGGAATGTCTGAGTCAAAAGCGTGCGAAATAGTGGGCTATTTTTAATTTTTTTTTCAATGGATTCCATATTTTTTAGACTTTTTCATTCTTTTTCAACTGTTTCAACACTTTTCAAGCTTTTTGTAGCTTTTTACATTTTTTTCGACGTGTTCAACCTCTACAACCTTATCAACGTATTTTTAACATTTACTTAATAAGTTCTTTCAATGCAGTGTAGGATAGCTGTATTTCGCCTAGCTGAAAATAACACCAGACTGATCAAACTTCCTTCATCACAATAGATATGCTTACTGCGAGTTCACGTTTAAAAAAACTAGTAAAGGTGTTATTTTCGGCCAGGCCGAAACTCACATACCCTACACTGCATTGAAATTACGTTTTAAATAAATGTTAAAAAAATGTTGAAGAGGTTGAATAAGTCGAAAATAATGTAAAAAGCTTCAAAAATGTTGAAAAGTGTTGGAAAAAACTGAAAATGTTGAAAAAGTATGAAAACTATTGAGGAAAGTTGAAAGAAATTGAATAAGTCGAAATGCATGAAAAATGCTGTAAATGAATAAAGAAAATGTCGAATGAAATTGAAGCAGAAAGGTAAAAGATTGAAAATGTCATAAGAATATGGGAAATGTTGAAAAAAATAGAATAGACATGAAAAACGCAAAATATGCCACGCCCACTTATGCAACTCCGCCCACTTTTGGTTCAATAAACAAATCAAATTTTAGCACAATAGGTTGTGTAGTTTGCGATATGTGCCGTAATTATTCCTAAAATTTAAGGCGGTGACACACCCAATGGTGCATCCAGTCCGATTTTGATCCAGAAATAGCTTTCTATAAACAAAGATCTTAAACCAAATTTCAGTGTGATTGCTTATATATTTCGATAGATATGCAACTTAAGGTACTTTAATTTTATTTTTTGGTGCCACGCCCACTGTAGCTTTTTCGCCAGCTTTTGATTCATATGTACCTAATACCCAGTAAACCACTTACATCAAATTTCAGATCAATTGCTCCAATAGCTCACTTAAAATAGCACTTACAACTTTATGTTAATGAAGGAGGTGCCACGCCCACTGATGCAATCTTGTCAAGTTTCATTTAATCCCGAAGCTTATAGTAACCGACACCTCTACACAAAATTTTATGAAGATTACTCTCATAGCACACTATCTATAGCATCAAACGTATTTCGCTTATATGGGAGGTGCAACACCCACCGGCAGAGTTGTGGCAAAATTTTGCAAGAGACACCGTTTAGCAAGTATATCCGTCTTATTAAATTTCATAACGATTGCGTTGTTAGTTCTCTTTTTATAACGTTTGTAAATATTGTAGGCTGTGCCACGCCCTTACAAGACATTTTTCAGAATATTTACGTAGCTGGTATTGTTGACTACTTTCAGTGGTATCATCCCTAAAATTTTAATGAAAATCGTATGTGCCATTTTTGAGTTATACGAAATCCAAATCTTTAATTGTTAAGAAGTGACACGCCCACTTTACAATTCCGCCCCCTTTTTCAAGATTCATAAGATCTGTATTCGTGTACTAAATTAAATCACAATATCTTTCACGGTTTACGTGCTATGGCGTTATAAAAGTTAAAATTTGGGGCTGTGCCACGCCCCGTTAAGAGCCCTTGCAAGCTTAGAACCTAGCCTAATCTAAATTTTGTTCTCGTCTTCACCATATCACCAATTTTCATCAAAATTGCAGCAACTTTTTTTTCAAAATGGACTTGGGTATATTTACATAAAGTATGGGCGGAAGGCGTGGCCGCTAACTGATATCGCCCATTTTTATATGCTAGCAGCTTGCAAGAAGATGTGACCTTCATTGAATTAGCTTGCTTAGTTTTCCCGTAAACTTGATTTCAACAGACGGACACACAAACAGACAGACAGACGGATATATCGACTCAGGTGGTGACGCTAGACATGTTTATAATAACCTCAATTTCTAGAACTCTTCGGGAAACATTATATTCCTATAGTTTACTCAATAACGAGTATATTCTCAATCAAAATAAAGGAACCCTTTAGGGTTGTTACCACAGCTGCAAAATATTTACTTTTCGAAATTTGAGCAAAAAATTGAAGAAAATTGCATAGCTGAACCGTTAGACGTTTTTTATCCCTCAATCCAGAGCCATCCACCAGGTCCAAAAATGTATCATTTGCTAGTCGTTTTTCTGCTCTTTAATTCTTTTCATATGAATTGTAATAGGAAAAAAATTGTTTACGCCGTTCGCAGGTTTGATCTAAGAAGCTGAAAATTTGAGAGAAATTTCTTCAAGCCCAAATCTACAATATAGGCCTATGGGATCGCTAAAAAAAATTCCCTTGGCTATTTTTGTCCACATTTTCAGCTAGACGAAAAACATAGGCGTGGCTTGATATCAGTGGGTGGCACCTCCTATACAACTAAAATACTTAAAACGCTATACCTTGGGACCTAAGGCAGACTTGTTCTACGTTAAAGTGAGTCAGTTTTTTCGTAAAATTTCATCGAAATCGGACACAAGTTCTGTCCGCGCCGTATATGGGTCTGAGGTTGGAAGCTAAAATTTTTTGACAGTTTTTTTCAAGGTCCATGCTGAAACATAGACCAAAAATAAAAAACAATCTACGAAATTTTCAAAATAAACGCCCCAGTGTGCATACAAAATACAACTTTTTCAACTTTTGGAATCGCGACATCTCAGGAATGGTGATTGCTAAAAAAAGTATGTAAATAATTTTTTCAGACAATTGTATGATCTACAACCAGTGGCGGACTTAGAATTTTCTTGGCGGAGGGCTGACATTTTTTTGAGTGAAAACACACATTGATGGCATTTTTTAACGAGCAATATTTATATGATATTTCTTGTTTTATGGGGACTGTCATGCAAAGCCGACAATGAAAAAAAATGAGATTTTGAAATTTGTTCATATTCGGCTTAATTGTACTTCTAGAAGGTGTAAGCACCTATTATTTTTTTTTATGTAAGGCTTAGTTGACAAGTTATGGGCTTCTGAAAATTGAAGTGATATGAAGAATGGATTTTTCGGAAGCAGTTTTTTCGAATTTAAGAAATTTTCAATAGAAAAATAGAAATAGAAGCATTGTGGTTGCTATAGAAAATTTACTGCTCATTTCAATTATGAAATTAGAGTTGTATTTTTTTTCTTGTGGAAAACCGGAAGTGAGTATTTCTTCTCAGAACTTAAACTATTGCGATACATTGTATTTTTTGTATTTTAATTTTGAAATATAGCTTAAGGTATGCAAATAATAAAATTTGAAAATGTGATCTACATTAGCTTACGAGACATTTGATTTGAAGTGCATACTTGCCACATTTTGCATGGTACCTTGCCCTTGCTTAAGTAGTTGAATTTATCTATCTCCTCAACTAATACCGATCACGTTTTTTTGTGAAACAATTATAAACTTAGGGCTTGTTTTTCGAAGTTAAAATATTTAAAAAATGCTATGTCGAAGATATTAAAAAAGTCTGATTTGAAATTTCTACTACTGGTTTTCTGTTCATATAAAAATTTAAATTTTAAATTTGATTCAAAAATTAAAAAAGCATCCTTTTTAATAGTAAAAATAATATTTTTTATATTTTAATGTAAATTCATTGATTCAAAATTATAGTTCTCAAACTCCTTCAATTCTTCAGAAACCCGTAACTCGGCAAATAAGCCTTATACCAAAAAAAAAATTCTGTGTACACATTTATGTTCACTAGTTGTATAGCTAACCCGAACATAAACAAATTTCATGACCTCACTTTATTTTCATTGTCGGCTTCGCATGAAATGCTCCATATAACTAAAAAAAAAGGTTAATTTTAGCATCTTTATAAAACATCGAGTTTTTTTAACTTATCCGTAGCCAAATCGAAGGTTTCAAGACGGCGAAGTTTCTTCTCGCAAAATAATTCAAAAACTACAGCTGAGATCTTCTGTCACTGTGGATCTGATCTGATTTCAATCGTTTAAACACAAAAAAAACTTCGTTCTGGTGTTGCCGAAGTTACTGGAATCATGGAAAATAGTTGTAGTAGAATTGTGATGCTTGAGAATAATGATTCAACTTTTTTACTTTTGATAATGGTCCATCCTTCCATTGCATTCAAAGCACGTTTTAAAACAGTACTGATGCCACAATTGAGCTGCGGACTTAAATTCTATCTTACTGCAATTTAAATCACTTTCGTAAGTGAGAGCAACCTCCACGAAATTGTCCACTGACACATTCGAGTGACTTACCGCTATTAAACCTTATAAGGGTAAAATGTTCAAATCTTACACTGGAATGTTGATTTCAATTCTGAAATCATATGATCCAAATAAGGGTAGCATATTGCCAGTTCAAAACTTACATACGCTACACTGCATTGAAATTACATTTTAAATATATATAAAAAAACGTTGAAAAGGTGGAATAAGTCGAAACAAAAATTGAAATGGTTAAAAGAGATTCAAAAGTGTTGAAACAGTTGAAAAAATCTAAAAAATATGGAAACCATTCAATTAAGTTGAAAGAAATTGAATAATCCGAAAAAATATGGAAATTGTTAAAAATTTTGGTAAAAAAGTTAATTTAATAAAAAACAAAAACCGCCTTAAATGACTTCGCTTTACATTAGAAAAAACCGTAGCTATTTAAAATAAAATAAAAACGAAATTTTTCTTAAAATGGGATGCATTTCGACTTTTAAGTCATCATCAGCCAATCGATTTTATTAGACTAGTAGTCATTTTAAGAAAAATTTCGTTTTTATTTTATTTTAAATAGCTACGGTTTTTTCTAATATAAAGCGAAGTCATTTAAGGCGGTTTTTGTTTTTTATTAAATTAACTTTTTTACCAAAATTTTAAATTGAGACTTCGCGGTATTGTCCGGAAAAAATTATTAGTTTTCAACTAATAAACATAATGGAAATTGTTGAAGAATATTGAAACAATTCAAAATTGATGAAAAAGTAGCATATATGAATAATTTGAAATACTCCACGCCCACTTCTCCAATTCCGCCTAGTTGCGGAAACGGAATGACAAAGATATGTAAGAGTTATTCAAAAATCAATTACAAAAGGTAATTTCCATATTTTCATGCATTCCCGTATATAGACATATGTAATTGAATAAGGAACTAATTCGTTAACTAATTAACCGGTTTTTTTAAACAGATTTTATTAACTTATTTTGTTGTAAAATTAAGTTTTTTACCTTAAAAAATGTCATTTCGATATGAGTTTATTCCCTACAAATAATCTGAAAATGAAAATGAAAATATCCACCAAAAATGTATGGAGTTTGAGTTATAATTTAAAAAATAAAAAAGGGACAAATTTGCACCGTTCTCAAGAGTCCAAACCTTAATTTAATAGTACTTTTGGATTTATCGTTTTAAGGATACAATTGAACATATAAGACAATAAAATACACCTTTAACGAATTAGTTCCTTATGCAATTACAAAGTCAATAGCATATATACGGGAGTGCATGTTTATATGGAAATTGACTTTTTTCATTGATTCTTGAATATCTTTTACATTTCTTGTCCGATTTGACAAGGGAATTGAGGTTTATAAGATAAATGGTTTTCATCCAAAGTCTTAAAAATATGAAAAGAGAGATTTTTGCAATTAAAAATTTTGTGTTTTCGGAAATGTTCTTGTATCAAAATATTTTTCGGTGGATCTCAGGGGGCTTCAGACTCTATAGTCCCCCGTTGTATTCGCCATTGTCTACAGCTCTTTCTAATCAATTTTTAAAATTTTTTCTTACTGTTGCTATGAAAAATTGACATTTTTTACTTTTGACCTTGAATAAAATTTTTAGCACAAGTAGGATGAGTGGGGACTCATGATATTTCATGCATAATAGTGTATTTAAGATCTGTGCAAATTTTCAACATAATTTTTGCAGATGTAGATACTCCGAACCTAATCTGATCACCCAAGTCCGTACCGGATCTCTAATGGGGCAACCGTATGGGATCCGGACGAAAACTTCTACTCGGATAGGCACTTATAATTTAAGATTTGATAACTTATTGTTTCATGTCTGAACACAAAAAACAATATCGGATTAGTTACACCATTATAACTCAAGAACGGCTGGACCGATTTCAATAATCTCCGATTTGTTGGATTTTTTTGCGCCCGAATAGCAGAATAACTATAAAAATATCGGAAAAATTCACGGAAAAATACAGAAAATTAATCTACTATACAAAATTCTGCTTTTGTCTGTATTTTATGAACGCGGTAACCGTCCAATTTTAATGAAATTTTCGCAGTAGGTTAGTATCGCTCAGGTGATTGTCATAGGCCATAAAACTTTAGTTTAGGATGCATATTTAGAGTGAGCCTCATACAAAAATATTTTAGAAAATGCATTTTCACGAAGACCAGTTAATCGATTCACACTGAACTTGCACCACGTAGCTTTTATATTAAGAGTATAGCTTTAGCTTCATAACTTTTATTTGGGGTGCATATTTAAGGTTGCCCTCGTATACAAATATTTCTTAAATATCATTTTTTCGAAGACTGCTAAATCGATTTTCATGAAACATACACCACGTGGCTTTTATATTAAGAAGCACAGCTTAGTTCTTAAAAATTTCATTTACGAAGATTTCATAATTGTTTTTTAAATGTTTTATATGGTTCATGGGTTTTGCAAAGTTTGCTTTAGGAAAATGGGCGATGCCACTTCCTTAAAAATCAAATTCATTAAACGCAGATGAATGGGACTTGGTACATATATAAAAGGCACAGGCAAAATAAGTTAAAAAGAAAAAAATGAGCGATACCAAGCATCCTTTATACGAATATTTTGTATATAGCAGCAACTATTTGATGCAGATGAATCAGACTTGGAAGGTATAAAAGACAAAAACTACAACAAATTAAACTCATCGCCCCACCTACCAGTAAGGGCATAACAACGCCCGCCAGGCCTGCTATATGTGCATAAGTATGTAAAAGAGTATAGACAAACGTTAGTTTCACTGGAAAAGTGGGAACGACGTCTGCCGGGTTAGCCAGTATATTAATGAAAGATTCAATAAATAAAATACATGAGAAACATTTTCATAAATTAAAAATTACAATACAAATTGATTTAATTAAATTCAAATTAAATAAATTATTTGGCATTAATTGAAAATCACTCAAAGGATTTAAATTTCTAGACGTTGACTAATTCCAGACACAATAAGCAATATATTAACATTTCACTTACATTCCGCTTTCTAAAGATTCATTAACCTTCTTCTGCACTTCTAGAAGTCTGTAATACATTCGTTCTTGCCAATCTTTATCACTAGGCAAAAAAATTTGCTCTCGCTGGTCTCGTTTTGTAATAATTCCATTAAATATTGTGGGATAAACTGAAAATATATCAGCCAAACTGAGAAAAAGTAGTTGATTGGACATTAAAACGTAAATGAAGTTAACTACTCAAAAATTGAACTATGACTAAGGTTCCTTTAGATTATAAAATCGAAGATTCCTCAATCGAACTGTCTTTCGTGTTTCTTTCCAATTGAACTGGATATAAATAGTGTGTTACTTGATCTACTTTTTTCTCATGCAATGTTGGCTTTATACGTAAGCACTTAAATGCTACATGCGATATTTAATCAAATGCGGCATGCAAAATCAGTTTCACTTGATGTTTTATTTTACGTTGCTACGTGTGTATTTATGTTTTTGTATCCAAATTTTAAATACAACGTACAAACATTTAAAAAAACGAACGGAAATGAGTACATACATATTTGGGGAGTTTCTTAAATAGTTTCACAACTCAGAATATTAAAAATATTTTAAATTACAACTTTTTTTCAGCTATATAGTATGATTTATTCACCGTTATTAATTTTTAATTAACAAATTAAACTGTCATCCTTTCGGTCATAAGAATAGATTGATGTTTCTGGAAATCTTGAAATCAATCAATGCTTTTTTACAAACATGATTTCCATTGTTCATTTTATTTGTAAAATCGCCTGCTGATTCTGAAAATCACGTTATTTTTATACCCTACACAGAGGGTATATTCACTTTGTCATTCCGTTTGTAACGCATAGAAGGCGTGGCAGGTATAGAAAAGTATACATATTCTTGATCAGCGTCACCACCTGAGTCGATATAGCTGTGTCCATCTGTCTGTCTGTCTGCCTGTTTGTCTGTCTGTTTGTGTGTCCGTCTGTTGAAATAAAGTTTACGGGAAAACTAAGCAAGCTAATTCGATGAAATTTGGCACAAAGGTCACATCTTCTTGCAAGCTGCTAGCATATAAAAATGGGCGATATCGATAAGCGGCCACGCCTTCCGCCCATACTTTATGTAAATATACCCAAGTCCATTTTGAAAAAAAGGTTCCTGCACTTTTGATGAAAATTGGTGATTTGGTGAAGATGAGAACAAAATTTAGATTAGGCTAGATCTTAAGTTTGCAAAGGCTCTTAAAGGGGAGTGGCACAGCCCTAAATTTTAACTTTTATAACGCCATAGCTCGTAAACCGTGAAAGATATTGCGATGAAATTTGGTACACGAATACAGATCTTATGAATCTTGGATTGCGCATAAAGTGGGCGTAATTATTAAAGTGGTCGTGGCACTTCTTAACAGTTAAAAATTTGGATTTCGTATAACTCCAAATTGGCACATACGATTTTCATTAAAATTTTAGGGATGATACCACTGAAGGTAGTCAACAATATAAGCTACGTTAATCGACTGAAAAATTTATTTTAAGGGCGTGGCACAGCCTACAATATTTATATACGTTATAAAAAGAGGACTAACAACGTAATCGTTGTGAAATTTAATAAGACGGATATACTTGCGGTGTCTTCTTGCAAAATTTTGGCACAATTGCGCTGGTGGGTGTGGCAACTCCAATATAAGCGAAATACGTTTGTGCTATGAGAGTAATCTTCTTAAAATTTTGTGAATTTAATGAAACTTGAAAAGATTGCATCAGTGGGCGTGGCACCTCCATCATTAACATAAAGTTGTAAGTGCTAATTTAAATGAACTATTGGAGCAATTGATCTGAAATTTGATACAAGTGGTTTACTGGGTATTAGGTACATATGAATCAAAGGCTGGCGAAATAGCAACAGTGGGCGTGGCACCTCCCATAAAATTAAAGTACCTTAAGTGTCAAATGTATCGAAATATATAAGCAATCATACGGAAATTTGGTTTAAGATCTTTGTTTATAAAAAGCTCTTTCTGGATCAAAATTGGACTAGATTGCACCATTGGGTGTGTCACCGCCCTAAATTTTAGGAATAATTACTGCACATATCGCAAACTATACAAGCTAGTGTGTTAAAATTTGATTTGTTTATTGAATCAAAAGTGGGCGGAATTGGAGAAGTGGGCGTGTCATATTTCGTGTTTTTCATTTCTATTCCACTTTTTTTCAACATTTCCCAAATTTTTTTGACATTTAAAATCTTTTAACTTTCTCCAGGATTTTTCATATATTTCGACTTCTTCAATTTCTTTCAAATTTAATGGTTTTCATATTTTTTCAACATTTTCAGTTTTTTCCAACACTTTTCAACATTTTTGAACCTTTTTACATTATTTTCGACTTATTCAACCTCTTCAACATTTTTTAACATTTATTTAAAAAGTACTTCCAATGCAGTGTAGGGTATGTGAGTTTCGGCCTGGCCGAAGATAGCACCTTTACTAGTTTTTTTTCTTTCATGTCGTTTTCGAGATATCGGTCATTTTCGGTTTTTGGACCAAAAAAAAGATGGTTGCACTTAATTACAAATGTCTCAAGAACTAATACATATATTTAAATGTACTATATGTTTAATTAAATTTAATTGAATTTTTTATAAATTACTTTCGTATCGCTTTCAGGTTAGTTTGTTAGTTTCGGCGAAATAAATTGATTTCTAAAAAAAATATTATATTTTTTCGAAAAAATAAAAAAAAAGTCAAAATCATCTGCAAATTCATATGAGAAAAATTTTTAAAAAATCACCTTGTTTTTTTATATCATATATATTTATGAAGAAAATAAAGTACTATTTAAGAAAATCGATTAAGCAATGGAAAGTTATATGAAATTGAAAGAAAAATCGCCGAGTTGCATTTTTGCCTACTCTGCCGACTTTTTATGCATTAGTTGCATGACTGTGAAAAAACCTCTTCAAAAATTTGCGTTTATGGCAGACCTTATTTTCAACGTAGGGGAATGTAACCTGTTGTGGGCCGGGTTTCGTTTTTTGCCTGTAATTTCTATGCAAGTAAAAATTTTTCGGACTTTTTGATACTAATGGAAAGGTAGAGTCAATAGCTAACTAAAAATGGAAAAATTTTTCATTATTTTCCAAAAATCAATTTTTTCCACACATATTGTAAAAGAGCTTGTTTTTTACCAAAAAAAAATTTGTAACCGGTTGTGGGCCACTCCGGAAAATCAACTAGAAATGCGAAATCATAAAGAAAAACCAACAAAGAAATATAAAATTTTGGAATTTATTCATCGATGAAGCCTCTAGGGGCAAAAAACATCAGGAAAATGGCACTTTTTCAAATTAATTATCCTCCTCGTCAGTTTCGCAATTTTCGCATGTGAAATAGCTCTTTGTCATAGCAGCGCATTTCAAATGCACAAATCGATCGCAGCCACCGTTGCATTTGATGGAATTAGCTTTTGTCAATTTCGATGGCAGAAGGTCTAAACAGATCAGACAAAAGTCCAAATCTTCTTCGTCAGAAGAATTCGGCTTCTTGCGTTTGGCCGACGGTTTGGCTGGTGGCGTTGCCTTGCGTTTAGCTTTCTTAATGGGCGTTGGAGCAGCTTGCTTTTTTGCAGCTTTTTCATGCAAAGTAGCAACGGTTTCTGGAGACGTTAAAATGGCGCTTTTCATTGGCTTTCGGCCGCGATTTGATGGTTTTTTGGGTGCAGCGGCCTGTAAGGGGCCGATTTCATCCAAAAGACAGCTAATAGAAGTCGATCGAGATGACGGTCCAGGTGTTGTCGGCACAACCTCCTCACGTCCAACAAATGGCGCAACCACGATTCGACGCTGATCCTCTTCATCGATAAGCCCTTCAGCGGAAACCTCTGCCTCATTAGCCTTAACGACTTGAACAAAGTCGGCATCAGAAAAAATGTCCGGATCGTATGGACATATGCCGGTCGCTCTAAAACCAGACTTAATCACCGTAGGTGTCAAAGCCAGATCAAGAGCCTTACACGCCAGGCCAGCAATATGACGTATTTCTAATACCTAGAAAAATTTTGAACGAAAACAGTTGAAAATTGGCGAAAGAAAACAAGTTTTAAGAAGAGTGTTACCTTGTTTGCATTGTTCTTCTGCCAAGCAGAACACTGGGACTTGTAATAAGCCTTCACTGGTCCAAACACAGACACGTCCAATGGTTGTAGTCTGTGACTACAGTGCGGAGGAAAAGTGACGATATGAACGCCATTTTCAATGGCCAAGTCAATGGCTTCTACAGACAAATGTGAACAATGATTGTCCATCAGAAGAATCACTGGCGAAGCGAGCGATGGTTTCGCGAAGGCGATGAAATGGCGCATATAATGAACAAACTCTGGCTGACACATCCAACCTGAACCGTTTGCATAACCAACTGTTCCAGACGAAACACTGTCCAAAAAGCTGCTCTGCAATTTCTTCCTCGGGAAAAGAAAAAATGGCGGTAAGCTATTGCCGGCAGCACTCACTGTCAATGCCATCGTGACCATCGTTCCCCTTTCTGCAGCTTCCATTTTTCCCACGCGACGCATTCCCTTCAAAGCAATCACTTTGCCTATTTTGGACGGCACGGTAGAGAAGCCACTCTCGTCCATGTTGAAAATATTGGTTGCCATAATGTCATGCTCCGAAGTGAGAACCGAATTAAAATTTTGAAAAAACAGATCGACATTGGATTTACAAAATGCTTTAGCTCGATTCATTGAGGTTTGTTCAGGTGTGCGTAGTACGAGTTGGGGGTGGCGTTTCATGAACTTATAATACCAATGCCGTGGGGCCATCATTTCATCTTCCCAACCTTCTGGGCAAACATCAATTTTTTTGGAGAGCTGATATGCTAATTGACGGAGCTCGGTGATGCTGAGCCCGTAGTAATGACCAGCACATTTCAAAATGTATTGGACGAGACTCTTTTCTTGATCCTGGTTGAAGATCTGTTGGAAAATTAGAGAAAAAAAAACGTTGAAAAAAGTCTGATGTGTTAGTGGAAAGTGCAAAAAAAACTACAAGCAAGCTTAAGACTTTCAAACGCTTTCATAAAAAGTGTTTGAATTTAGAGTGTTTACATTTAAAAAGCCGCTTTAAATTCACCGCTTGAAAAGTTTCACTTCAAATACAAACCATATTCAAAGGTGTTCGTTGGCTGCATTTACGGAGGTATTCCATCAATCCACTATCTTGTACGGTAGTAATGTCATCAAATTTGTCACTAACTTTCTTAAGATACCGCTGCAAATTGGTGCGGGGAACATTGTAGGCTCGAGCAGCCTCTCTGACGGGCATATTTTCTATCGAACAACGCTTAATGGCTTGTACGATCGCATTAAAATCAGTTTCCTTCGGTTCGTCTTTTTTTCCCTTCGGAGTAGACATGGCTGAAAATGCGTAAAAATGCATAAATTAAAAAATAAATGCGGTTACAACAGGTGGCCCACAACCGGTAACGGCGGCCATTTCTTAAGTGACTGTCAAAATTCGCGTAACGAAAAATTGTAAGCAAACCCGATATAAAATCGAAAAATCTAACGCAAAAACTGCATACAAATCCAAAACAATTACCTTTTCGCAATATCTCACTTCACTATATCACGCTCACAACATAATCAAAATTTACTTTCTTGTAAATTTTTTCGTCGATTTTTTTCGTTTCTTTGTAGCGCGCATCAAATGCGTCCTTTCACTTGTGTGTTCGCACCAATACTATCTGTCATTGTATACTACACAGAACCTCATACTCAGATCCGCCATATTTGGTAAACGTCAAAAGATATAACGGGTGGCCCACAACCGGTGATGGCCCACAGCCGGTTACATTACCCTATATGTTGTATGTACCTAATATAGAGCATATTTTTCGGAATATTCATGTAAAAGGTTGCCGATTTCGTGTCTGCAGGCTGTCAGTTACTTACAAAAGGAAGTAATTGGAAGATATTCCAGGCAAATATGCTCTTATATATCTACCTGTAGACACTCCGTTCGTAGTAAGTATTTGGAAATGTATATATATTATTCATTTTTTCAAATGTTCAAAGTTCAAAGTAGAAGTCTACAAGTGTTTATTGAAATAAAATGAGTAACGTACCGCGACTACTCGAGGGTATAAACAACCCAAAATTATTTTTACTTTTGCCCATCTCCAAAAATCTTTCTCAAATGTAACGTGTTGTGAACTGTGTGAATTTGTAATAAGTTGATTGCGGTAAGAGAAAATTCATAGTCTTATGATTTATTGTGTTTTTTAAATAATAATGGAAAGATATCAATTCGTCAGTTTGAATCTAAGCCAAAATTAGAAGCCAAGACCTTTTAAAATCAAAAATCATCGGCAGAGTATATGAGCATTCTTCAAACTTTTGTAGTTTTTTTAGATTCAACTCATTAAATCTATGAAAACTCGAATGTTTACCATTGCAACTTAAGCGCAAAATTAATTAATTTTCACGCAAAGCTCTTCCAAAGCAGCCTAATGAAAATACGCAACATTGACGACGGAGTATCAAAACAGTGTGAAATATTGAAAAAAAGTTACTCGTTTTGTCTGCATTGCTTATGTGGATTTTTTAGGCACAGTGTGAATGAAGGGTTGGCAAAATAAACTTTCAATATTTTTTTTCTGATTGAAATTACAGTTATTTAGAAGTTCTGTACTCAAGAAAATACAGTGGCTAAGGTTAGGTTAAATAATTCACCATTGATTAAATGCTACATCAATAAAGTAATAAACATTCTTGATTTTACCAATCGATTCTTCTGTTATCATATTTGTAAATCGAGCTACTCCTGAGCAGTACATTCTCCCATTATGTTTACCTGATGGAATTCCAGATTGAAATATTATTAATACGGTATTTCTCACTTGACATGTAACGCTTCAAAAGTAGTACGTAACGTAACAGAAATAGTACGTAACGTAACTGAACTGTATCAAATATTGCAAGCGAACCGTTACAGAAATCATTCTTACATTTGTAATGTTTCACATGAAATCTAATTTCACATGGTTCTAAGTTCAACGTTTGCTAAACTTTTTAAATTAAATCTTTCTGACACGATATAAATTAAATCATTCACATGTAATCAATCTGAAGTGTTTTTGAAAGGTTTCGAACTTAATGTTTTCTGAATTTTTTTACCGAAATCGAAATGGTGTTTTATATTTCAATATTACTTTTTGTTACCTGCATTGTATACATACGACAGGTACATGGTTAGTAAAAACTATGAATGTTGTACGCTGGTTCTGTGGTAAGTGTAGTTTTGTGTCAATTATAAATTGCGAAACGTCACAAAAATAAAGTATATGGGACAATTTACGTGAAGCTAGTGTTGTTGGATTGTTGAAAAACAAAATCAATAACCAACGAAAAAAATTAGTACAAATCAGTGCACAATGTCTTAACTCATTTATTCAGTATTTTAAAATAACAATTATAGCTAAAAACCTTACAAGGCCAATACAAAGCGTAAACAGAAATAATTCAACTCAATTGGTCTTTTCACATTTTGCATAGGATTTTGAAAGCCATATGAAGCCAATGAATGAAATAGTATAAGCCAGCGATGCATTTTCAGTAGATTTGTACTTTTTTCGGTACATTTGCGTCCTGGAAAATCGTCGTCAGTACATTCGGTACATTTGGATAATTTATAATCATAACCCTTTTTTTCAGTTAATGAAAACAATCGTAATGTGTAAATTTATGATAATTACCCTTCATATCATTTTTTCAAATGAAAGTTAATTGTGTACATTTTGTAATTTAATGTAAAATATTACTCATTTTGCTAGGGCCTTAGAGATGGCAAAAGTGTTGTACATTTTAGAAAAATTCCGAAATTGGGTGTTGAAGACAAAAAAGTACATTCGACTTCGAAAAAGTTCATTTCAAGTATCGAGTCAGAACATTTTCACAAAACCCAAATAGCATCACGCAGTGGCGTATCTGACATGGATGGCTGACATTTTTTTAAATGAAAACATTGATTAAATTTTTCAACGAGCAATATTTATATTTTTTGGCATATGGGGCATTTTAGGCAAAGCCGACAATGAAAAAAAAAAATGAAAGTAAGGCTCAGGTTGCAAGTTAAAGACTTCTGAAAATTTACGTGATGATGAAGAATGGATTTTTCGGAAGTATTTTTACGAATTTAACAAATTTTCTCTAGAATATTAAACATTATGGTTGCTATAAGAAATTTACTGCTCTTTTCAATTATGAAATCAGAATTGAAATTACCCTACATAGCATTGAAAATACCTTTTAAATAAATGTAAAAAAGACGTTAGAGAGGTTGAATAAGTCGAAAAAATATTAATATGTTTGAAAGAGGCTCAAAAGTGTTGAAACAGTTGAAAAATAAATAGAAAACATGGAAACCATGAAATTAAGTTGAAAGAAATTGAAGAAGTTGAAAAAATATGGTAAGTGCTGAAAAATGTTAAGAAGTTCAAAAATTTGAAATATATGGAAATTGTGGAACAATATTGAAACAATTCAAAATCGATGAAAGAAATGCATATATGAGTAAGTTGTAATATGTCAGGCCCATTTTTCTGATTCCCCCCAGTTTCGGAAACGGAATAACACAGTGAATATACCCACTTTGACAAGAAATGTAAGATTTTTACAAAAATCAATTACAAAAGGTAATTTTCATACATTCCCGTATATAGACTATTGACTACATACATATGTAATTGAATAAGAAACTAATTCGTTAACTAATTATACGGTTTTTTTTAAACAGATTTTTTTAACTTATTTTGTTGATAAATTAAATTTTTTGGCCTTAAAAATGCCATTTCGATACGATTTTCTTCCCTAAAAATAATCCGATAATGTATATCTACCAAAAAGGTATAGATTTGGAGTTATAAAAATAAAAATGGAACAAATTTGCACCGTTCTGAAGAGTCCAAGCCTTGACTTAATAGTATAATTGATTTATATTATTTTATTTATAAGACAATAAAATACACCTTTAACGAATTAGTTCCTTTTGCAATTACATAGTCAATAGCATATATACGGGAGTGCATGTATATATGGAAATTACCTTTTTTAATTGATTCTTGCATATCTTTTACATTTCTTGTCTAATTTGAGCAAGTATGTACTTAAAATATTTGTTAACTTCTACATTTCTTATCCGATTTGACAAAAGAGTTGAGATTTGTTGTTGAGTGCATTTTGAAGAGCAAAAGTAGTTCTTTTAAAACCCAATGGGCTCATAAATAAAAATTATATTTCGATATAATATGTTTTGAAATAGCTTGAAAAATGCACTTTTATGTTAGAATAACCCGAACACCGAATTACCAGAGAAATTCTGAACTCGGATTCGATTCAGTACGACGAAAACTTTGGGAAAGTATGTATGGGTTGCGGATACTGAGATCTGACCAAATTTTGACGAACGTACTAAAATAATCAGAGATCTGCATATATATTGTTTTAAATATCTAAATACCATCAATACCATCGTGCCATTTTCTGAATGAATTTCATTTATTTAGGAAATATATGATGAAGAAAGATTTATGTAATAGTGGGAATAAGACATAAGTTTACGACTGTAGCAACATAGTTTCTTTAATTCACATTACAATGTCAGTGGTCGTATGTCTGTTTTGGTTTACATCGGCGTTATGTTCTCCAATTCGTGTTCACTACAGCACTAGCTCAACATATGGATGAAAGAGAAAACACAGCTGACTTTGAAAACATTATAATACCGGACAGAGAAAAAAGAGAAAATATTAAATATACACTGGAGAGTCTACGAAACAGGCAACGTTGCAATGGAAGCATTGACCATCATCAAAACCAAAAAAATTAAGTCTTTCTTCCAAGCATCACAATTCTACTGCAAATATTTTCCACAATTCCAGCGACTTCGGCAACACCAGAACGAAGTTTTCCTGCGTTAAGTCGATTGGAATCGAATTTAAGTTCTACAATGACAGAAGATCGCTTGAATGCATTGACTCTGGGAAATATTCATAAAGATATCGATATCAACTCAGCTGAAATTTTTGAATTACTTTGCCAGAAGAAACCTCGCCGTCTTGAAACCCTAGACTGAACTATTGATTAGATAGAAAAAAACTCTGCGTTTTATAAAGATGCTAAGTTAAGCCTTTTTTTTTGTTAGATGTCAAAAAATATAAATATTGCTCTTTGAAAAATTCAAGTAGTTTGTGTTTCCATTCAGAAAAATGCCCCTCACGAAAATCCTAGATCCGCCACACGTTCTAGAAGAACAATTGAGCGAAATGTGAACGAATTTCAGAAAGTTGCATTTTTTTCGTAGTCCGCTTCACACGAAATGCGCCCATATTATGAGTATGAACACAAGCGATGATGAGGATAAAACCAAACAACAATTTCAGGGTGTGTTGACGTAATAAAATAACAGCGCAAGTGACGCTGAAAAAAAACAAAAAATTTTGAGTAAGATGACATACTTAATTCAAATTTTTGTGTTTTACTTTACTTTACTTAACTGTTTTTATTTTTGGCTACTGAAATTTTGCATCAAAAGTGGATTATTTATCGCTTTTTTCAACAAATAAAAGGTACAAAAGTAAATGCTAAGAATAATTGAGAAGTAGGAATAAAATTAAAATGTAAGACATTGAAACCATACACATACATGGAGTCTTAAGATTTATTGGTCTCTACTATAGTTAAGGTAGAGCAAAATTTTTTTTCATTACTATTATATATATTATTATTATTAAAAATATTATTATTATGATAACATTTTTAAAATATTGTGATTCATAAGGTATTAAACAGAAATTAATCAATATGATTAACTAATGTTGTTTATCATTTTGGGGACTGAGATAGCGGATGAATGCATTAAGGCATAGTGGACAGTGGACATTTGAATCGTGGGATTGCCCTGCTATAAATTGAGATGGCTGAAACAATATGGAATGATAATTTTTTCTTATGATGGTGAAACTCCTTCTCGGTAGGCAAGGAAGTCGCGCGATACCCTGGGCTGGTCGGGGAACTGCTGCTGTATATCCATCGCTCGAACCAATACGGTAAGTGTAACAAACTCTAAAGTTTTCGAGCAAGTTTATGGAAGCACCCGTATCTCTGCAAACGTACAAGCGGACGAGCGATGACAATTTGACAGTTTGATCAGTGTTTAGGGGAGTTCACATGACCCTTCATGCTGTCCAACATGGCTTGACAAACACGAATAACTGTAAATATTGCTTTGCGAGCACATCATACAGCATGCTGTCAAGCATCATTTGCAGAAAAACTTTGAGGCGTACACATCTTTTTTTCCTTTATATTGTTTTCAACTCGCTAGGAAAGAGGATGTGCCCCTTAAAAAACCTTAATTGTGAAAATACCAAAGGCTCGGACGTCATGTCGTCGGTCCCGAGAACGATTTTTCACTATTCTTAATATTTTTAAGTTCTCTGCGATAGCAAAATGTTAAAGTGTTGATATTTTTTTTAATGCTTCAACCGTAGCATTTGCTCAATTTCCTTCAATTTTCCTAAAACTACTTCATTTTCCTTGTGTTTTGCATTTTGGATTTTGTATTTTCCGCATCTTGTTCTCCAAGTTTCTGGAAAACATTCATAAAGTTAAAAAAATTTTGCAAAACTGATTATTATTCACTCTATGAAATCTTATTTGAAATGAAAAACTTGCACTAGGCTTGACAGCCAGGGTTCACACAAGTTCAACAGATGGACAAGCCAGCAGAAAAATCAAAAAAAATTGAAATCCATCCAACAAGCGGCTATTTTTAAGGCTCAATTAATGTTTGTGAAGCCATCTTATACAGCATGAAGGATCATGTGAACTCCCCTTTGAATCGGGAGGTTGGTTTTAAGAAGTTAAGCACACTAAATTCAATTATAAATAAAATGATAGCCGTCATGGATGTTGGCACACTGAATCAATTTTGATCAAAGCTGTTTAGTTATATTTCTTAGGCCTGTTAACTTATCTATTTCCTTAATACCACTTTAGTCGGAGATTTTATAAACTGCGATTATTTTTCGAATTAAATTTGGTGACTCATCTCTGAATTTATTTAGATTTAAGAAATCTCAGATTAACAAAAAATGCAACACATAGAGTCAACTGTGAATTTTTCATATAGACATTTGAACTCAATTGAGAATACTCAGCAAATATGGCTGACATTCCTATTTATAAAAAAGCAGGTGAACGGTACCAAAACGTTACATACGTTATGGTATGGGGGGAAATTTCTGAAAAAGGAAAAATTCCTCTTCTATTTATTGAAAAAGGCGTAAAAATTAACTCAAATTACTACTTGGAAGAGGTTTTGAAAAAGCATTTGTTGCCACACGCCACGCAGTTATTTGGTAATGAACGATATTGCTTCCATTAAGACTCAGCTCCAGCGTACAAGGCTAAAATTGTTCAGAGCTGGTGCAAAACGAAACTTCCGTGTTTTATCTCGTCAGATGAATGGCCGTCCTCTTCCCCAGATCTGAATCCGTTGGATTGTTGTGTATGGGGCTTGTAATGAACGATTTGGAAAATTTTGCTAATTTCAATTTTGATTTTTGGTACTACAATTAGTCTCAATCAGTCGAAATGGAATTTCAAATGTTTTTGATATTCACAATCATTTTATTTTAGACTTCTTTTGTACCTTAAGCCAATCACTCAACCTTCTTTGCTTCAGGAAAACAGCTGATAGCTCCGGAAGCTTATTATTTTGCTAGTACAATAAGACTAGAGAAAAGTTGGTAGCTCTGTAAAGTTATTGTTTTTCTAGAGCAATGAAAATGTTGGTACTTCTGTAAAATTAAGAATATTTTATGGTTTAGCATATAGCGAAATGAAGAAGTTTCTTTCTTTTTCAATTGAACCAGCAGTCTATACAGTCATCTTTAAAACTTAATTTTTTTATTAAAGTGGCTTTTTTAAAGTTTGATCAAAATTTCTAAAAGTCCTAATATGGCTTAGTCAACCTAAAGAAAAGCGAAAGTCTAAGAATATTCAAAAATCTAGATGAGAATTAATAGTCAATTTTATGTGGCAACAAAAATCATCAAATTAAAAGCAACGAGAAAATCGTGCATTGAACAGAGCAGGGAATCATTAGTTTCCTCATCATCATTATTTAGCGCATAATCATAATTATCATCATCGTAATCCAGTAGTGAAATTCACCACTAACGATCATTATGCCTTAGAAACAAGACACCGCTAATGATCATAAAGAACAGCGACGGCAGTCCATCATCGCGTTTCTTATACCAAAATGCAGAAAACTGTAATAATTCGGCGTGAAAATGCAAGAAATTTGCATTAAACTTAAGTGTTGTTAAAGATTTTGCTTAAAAGAAAAGCAAAATGATTTAAATTGGACTCTAAATAAATAAAATTAAAGCATTTAAAAGAGTAATTTCCAATTGCATCGGGTTTAAAATGGGTTAGTGATAATTTTTTTTAGCACAATCTAAAGCTTGTAGTAATAGAAACATTTTAAAATCGGAACACATATTTTTGTTAAATTATGGGCAGAAACATTCACAACATTTTTTAGCAACAGACAGACATAGCTACGAGCGAAGGCCTTCATCATGAGCAGTTGTTGTTGTGGTAAGTTCTTTTGTTTTTTTCTACATACTTAATTTCTTTACTTCTGCTAACTTATGTAAATACCAGTTAATGTGGTGAATACTAAGAAGTCTGCAAAGCGAATTCTCTGGTAAACAGCATAAATAAAAGCTGTTAACATTACGTTGTGAGAGTTTTTGATAACATTGCTTTCGTTGATCATGAATTATTAATATTCACCTCGATCGTGTTTTGTTTATTTTTTGATTTTTCTTTGATTTGACTTTTAATCGAGCATTGTTTACAAAAGTCTATGGGGAGTTAATTGTGCAGACATGAAACTGTGTTATAACCAATTTTAAAGCCTACATAAAGTTTAAGCTTATTTTCTATTTTCTTTAAAATCGCGATTAAATAAATTAAGTCTAAGAATTTGAGCTAATTATGTATTTTTTTTTTAAGAATAAGTTTTGCTAAATTTGATATGGATTAAAGAATCTCCAAAATCATGCATTCCTTTATAGGATTTAAGATTTAATATTTTGCGTGCATATTATACTATATTATATTATTGTTTACTGAATAATTTATATTAAACATGTTCTTTTGTAAGGTTAAACCAAGTAAAATTAATATTTGATACTGAAATGTGAATTCTTTTGAAGCCAGTTTATTTAACATTGTAGTTCATTTACAAACGTGGTTGTTATAATGATTCATTTAAAATTTAATATGAATTCTTTTTGAAAATAAAATATTTTTTCTGTAATAATAATAGGTTTCTGTAATAGTGATAATAAAAGGTGGTAGGATAATTTTACATGGGATCTTGGGATTACTTTTCGCTTAACCTAAGATCATGGTGGGGTGGGTTATAAAGCGAGAGCCTGCATAACATCTAGCGGCTCAGTTGTGTGTGTTTTACTTATATGACATTGCGTATATTGTTTTGGTGCTTTAACGACCTTTTTCGGGTAACATATTTTTTTTGTTAGGTGAAAGTTTCTATAAATTCCAGGGACTCTGAAATAATATATGTTATGTATGGGTACTGGTAGGGAAAAGGTCACGAACCTTCCCAGACTGAAAGCTAGCTGAATAGACGGGTCCTGCCCCGACCTGCCTTCCCCAAGTCCACAGCCCATCCCTATGAGGTCTGAAATTTATACACATTACAGGCTTCATGATGGACAAAATGAAGAACATAAAACACCTTCATGTGGAACAATTCAAACGGCGTTTAAAGAAGATATGGAACGAAATACCCGACGAAGTCGTGCGTGCCACCTGCGCTGCCTTCCCAAAGCGTTTATGGCTCGCAAAAAAAAATGAAAGGTGAAAGATTTGAAATGAATGCATAAAAAGTTAATAAAATATGTTCTCAAATAAAAATATTATGGTTTTTCATCAAAGCCGATTTTGGATTTTTTTAGTTTCAACAAAACTTTAGTAACAGTTATTCGTCGCCACGGTGTACAATTGAATGACAAAAATGTTTAAGAACAGAGAGATGCAAACATGAAAGAAACGCCAGCAAAGCCCCCAGTGGTTTCATAAATACTGCCTATTTCATAAAATCCCGATGTCATAAGCAGCTTATCCCAAAATGATAAATTTTGGGCCCTAAGGTTTGTTTGAAAGCAAACAAATGCAAGAAAACTAGCACTATTTACCTGCCCTCTGACTGTGCGCTTTGGTATGCGAAAGCGTAGGAAGAACTTTTTTTCAGTTAATTTTGACTAATTATTGGATCGCGAAAACTATTCATTTTGCTTCTTTTCGCGATTTTGTGTAATTTGGACTTCATAAAAGTGTCCATAAAGGTCTATTTGAGAGAAAATCTATTTATTTAATTATTTCAATAACACAAGCGTCAAACGTAGCCGAGTTAACATCGTTAATCGGAGAAAATTCTCATATTAACTTTAATCGACGATTTGTAGGTTAATAGCAGATTATTCGACGAAAGTTATTGATGTTTGTGACTAAGCGGCGATTAAGACCAAATCGGATTTCCAATAAAAATAGTTACGATATTCCTGCTAAATATTGAAATGTTAAGTTTAAAAATTTTTCAAAATTAACATTACATACCCAGTATCAAGTCGTTTAATGGAAAGTTAATCTGTTTGCGTGTGCTTTGTTTTTGTCTTTTCCATGGCAATACAATGAAATACTTATGGGAAAGAAACAAGGGAATATTAAAATTTTACTCTTTCGCTTTCATTTTCAACATTGCGAACAACAACAACGCAGGATTTGAGAAGAATGATCAAAAATTACAGTAGGCTTACTAAAAAATTTTAATTGTTGGCAATCGCAGAAAAAACTAAAAACATTTTACGCGAGTTCAATGAAATGATTTAAGCTTTGGCTTAAAATAATATCTGTATTCTTATGTATGATTCTTTTATAGAGTTAGATAAAATATTGCTTATGCCTTATGAGTATTGTTCAAATTCAGTGGGCCCTGAAATGCAGATGTGTACCTCAGCACATTTTTTTATTAATAAAGAATCTTCTTGAATAGGAATAATTTCTGTTTCATTATTTATTTTATATTGACATGGATTGGAAAGTACACAATTTTTTTCAAGTATTCAATTTCTTCCTTTCTTAATATATAGTATTTGAAAATAAGATATTGTATTCTGCAAATGCCACATTTTTTTGTATCTGGTCAATTTTTTTTCAATAAACGCGATTTTATACAAAGCTTCGTAGAACAATGTCTGTTCTCTTATTTCTGTACTTACTGTGTTAAAAGAATTCAAAACATTAATCCTGTCATCTTCGACAATTTTCTTTTAATTGTTAATAGATTTGTTAAACTTAGTGTTTATTAGTATTTGTTTAGCTTTATTTTCAATATGATTATGATTGTTTTCATTGTTGATTTTTAAAAACTTTTCAATTTCTTGTCTGTCCGAATCGTCTATCAGACCAAACAACCATTTATATAAGAAACCCTTTGTTTGCCTTGACCCATGGACTTTCCCCGGAGTATGGAATTAATTTTTGCTTCAACAAGCTCTATACTCATGAAAATGCTCAAGATTTTTCGGACTTCTCCCGGTTTCACTATGTGCAGAATTGTACTCGTTTCGTTTGCGATTTCAACCGTCCTTAATTGGATAATTGTGTTTTGTAGATTTATTTTTATAAATTTAAGTTCTTCTTTATGTCTAACGTTTTTATAATTCTTAATAAGACCTTGTTCCCTGTTTTCTATATAGTTTTCTCGGGTCTGATTTTGCTTAGAAGTAGTCCTGTTTTTCATATTATGTAATCTTTCTTCTTCTAAGTTTAATGGCCTAATCCGTTTAGTAATGGTGTTATTAAATCTTTCAATCTCTTAATGGTTATTTGGATTAATAGTATGGTACTCTATACTTTCCGCATTTAGAAATTCTTGGACATTGCTTGAGTTAAACTCACTGTCAAAGACAAACTTCTTTATACGTCCCTTAAGGGCTAAAAATTCATTTATCTTTCCAATTATTGTTTGATTATTTCTATATGTTAAAGGGGGCGTTCATATATTGTGTAGCGCAATTTTTGACCCCCCTCACCCATGTAACAAGCCGTCACGTTTATCTGTACCCCCTTAGACGTTACGTATCACCAAAGTGGCCATTGCTATAGCAGTTAATGGTATATAAAATTAAAGCATCGAGCAGAGTGCCCCAAAATTATCAACTTCGAGATCGTTTAACCAAACGCTGAGGTATGAGCATGGAAAGATTTCCTATTTTTATCAATTTTTCCGAAGAGAAAAAAACCCGCTATGGCAAGACTTTGGTTGTTAATCAATGCATTGCTTGAAAAAATTTATAAAAATAGGAGATAATTCCACGCTAATATCTCAGCTTTTGGTTAACCGATCTCGAAGCTGAAAATTTTATGACATTATTTATTGCTGTAGCTAATCTAGCTCCCGCAAACTTTTATCATTTTAATAATATATTTTCGCTGTAGTTATTCAATTATTCAATTATTATTTTTTTTTTGCCTGTATTTTAGCTTGAGGCTTAAAAATAATTGTCAGAAAATAAGAGTTTTTGTCCGATTTCGTAGAAATTTTACGAAAATGTGGACTTCCTAAAACGTGGGAAAATTCTACCTTAGGTGCCATGATAAAGTGATTAACGTGTTTTTTTTTTTTGTATGCGAAAGGCTGTTGATAAACCACGCCCTCGATTTTCGTGTGGCTAAAAATGCGGACAAAATACACCCGCAGGGACTTTTTTAAAAAAATTTGCGAACCCATATGACATTCTTATAGAATCGGGTTTGCAGAAAACTCACCCAAAATTTCAGCTTTTTAGATCCAAAATTTCAGCTTTTTAGATCAAACCGGCGAAAACCGTTTGTATCCTACAACAATTCAAATAGGAAACAGTTTGTTTTGCATTTTCATATGAATTGTAATAGAAAACAAACTGTTTGCGGGTTTAATCTAGGAAGCAGAAGTTTTCGGAGAATTTTCTTCCAACCCGATTCTTTAATTCTCCGGGTATATTTTGTTCGCTTGTCCGGATTTTCAGCCACACGAAAAATGTGGGCGTGGTTTGCCAACAGAGGGTGGCCTCTCCCATACAAAAAAATATCTACAACACTATATCTTGGCACCCAAGGTAGATTTTTTCTACGTTTTGGTAAGTTCGTTTTTTCCTAAAACTTCGACGAAATCGGACAGAAACTCTGTCCACGCCGCTTACAGGTTCGAGCAGGTAAGCTCAAATTTTGGGACGGTTATTTTTAAGCCTCAAGCTTAATATGGGCCATAAAAATAAAATCTACCCATAAAGCTTTAAAAAAAACACCCTAATGTACACATGTATGTATTCCTTAAATCACCTTTAAAAAATCGGTTATGAACGATTGCATTTCATTTTGCAGTCTATTGGTAAGCATTTCTCTCTCCATTTGTCTAATTCATTGTAATATTTCTTATAAGGATGAAATTAAGTTTCTGCGAAAGGTTTGAATATTTTGAAGTAGCTCGCTATCAGTTTGAACTCTATCAGTCATTTCTTCGTCTTCTCTGCTGATCTCTTAAAAGGGGAATTTTTCAAGTATTTTGACTTGGGAAATATTTAAGCGGGGAAATCAATTAAGCGTGAGTCATTTGACAGGGGATTTAAATGCATATTCAAATGAGGAAAATTTCATTGGGTTGTTTTAGTTTTCCGGGAAACTCAAGTAACTAGGGATCTATTAAGTGGGGTCCACTATTTTAATTTTTTTAGTTCACTTTCTTCTTCTACATATGTCAGAAGAAGGTTATTACACTATACGAAAGACATGATTTTTGAATTTGAATGCGACATCAATTTTGTTACTTATTGTAATCATGATCGTTGAGCTTAGAAAATATTGCTATTTTTCCTTTATCAAGATGTCTTCTTATTATACCGACAACGTTTCCGCAATATCTTGCTTGAATATGAAAATACGCTTGCTTTTAATACGTTCATGGCTTCGGTTTTTTATTTTCTGCTTGTATAATAATTTTGTTAAAGTGATTAACGACAGCGTCAAGATTTATAAAGTGGTCATTAAAATTATCTGGCTGAGAAAGGATAGTCTCGCCTTCAGTTCGATTGTCGCCATTATCGTTAGCTCTTAAAATTGAAATATATTCTTGTGAATGATTGGCTTGGACTTCTATTGATGTATGGTCTGGTTACTCTCCAGCGTTTAAATTTTTGATTTTCAACATGTTATCTAGGTTGATGCCTAAATTATTGGAATCTGATAAGTTGATTTCGCTACAATTGATGCGGCTAAGGAAATCTGCTATTTTATTTTCTTTCCCTGCTATATAATCTATTTGTGCATTGTATTCTCCTGATTGCACTAAAAATCTTTGCAACCAAAGGTTAGTATCCGTACCGAAATTTTTGACGTGCAACCACTGAAAATATAAGAACTACAGTATAGTACTCCCTATACTATCGCCAATAGCTCTTTCCCGATACTAGAGTAATTTTTTTCGTGGTTATTTACTGCTTGTGAAGCGAACGAAATTGGATTTTGTATTGCTTCAACTTTAGATGGCTTTGGCTCATTACCTTCAAGTGTAAGTAAATGCTCTAAGAAATCGGTTCCTTTTCTTAGGAATCTACATTTGTCCAGTCGAATCTTTAACTTGGCTTTCTTTAGTTTTTGGAATAGTTTTTTCTGTTTACTTTATGTTCAGACAATGAGATACGAAATATAAGGTATCATCGAGATAGACGACGCAAATTCTATTATACAGTTCCAAAGTACAGAATTCATGAGATGTTGACACGTCGACGTAGAATTTGATTAAAGCATTTCGCAAGATCAATGTCCGAAAAGTATTGGGCCTTGCCAAGCTTGTCCATAGTCCCGTCTATATTGGGAATCGGGAATTTATCGCTCACATTTTTGAAACATACAGGAGTACCATCTCTGAAAATTTCATTCATTTTTCTACACCCTATTTCATTTTACAAGCATTTGAAGTGTGTGTATACAATGAAGTATTTATGGAAGAAAGTAACGGAATATTCAAATTTTCTCGCTCTAGTTCTCAATGTTTCAATTTACATTGCAAATCATAAATATTAACTTTAAATGCCGTTGAGTTGAGTTTTTTAGGTCACTTAAAATATCATTTTGATCTATAGTAAGAGATCAAAAATCCATTACAGGAAACAAATCATCGGACCCTTCTAAACAATGATCCCTAACAAATTCATAATTACACTTAAAAAAATCGGCAAAAGAATTTGCGATACAAGTTGCTTCAATAGACAATTTTTCTCACAAGGACATTGACGATGTATTATTCGAACATCCTTTTTAATATTTAACAAATCTCCAAAAAATTTAGGATTTGCCTTAATATTATTTTCGAATTTCAATAAATATTGCTTGTGAAGATATTTGTAGAGAAAATTAAACTATTTTAAAAAGTAAAGGTTTTCGTTAATAATAAAGAACTTTTTAATAAAATTTAGAACGCAGGTTTTTCAATTTACTTAACCTTCTTGTATATCAGGAACACTGATCAGATGACTTTGTCTATTTGTCGGTGACGTTACTGTGTCTTTGTGTAGTGACCTTATTTTGTGATATTTTAAAAATTTTTTGTCGTAAATATTTTAATTTTCGTTGTCCACTAATGTTCAAATTTGTTTTTTACCTTAAAATATTGTGATATTTAATTAATATTTCCCATTAATTTTAAAGCAAAGCAATAGTTGCTTGCATTGCTGCTCCTTAAGCGCTCATATATAAGCGCTGAAATATCATTAGAAGAATAAAGTGTTAAGCAAGTTGAACCGCCGTGTTTTTTTCTCCGCAGAAATATCATTTTTTTGGTTTCGTAAAAGTTTGAATCAAAGTAATTTTTCCCTCTAATTTCCCGAACCGTTTTTATAAGTGCCACGCTTTAAAAAAAAAATTATATAAAACACTTTTGAAAGTCCGCGAGTTATTTTGTAATTTACAAAAATTAAAAAAAAAAACAATAAAACTTTTTTTAAAAAAAAGACATTTTGGTGTTTTAAACCAACATAAACATCAACAGTACCAGCATCTTAAGCCTGCATCAACTGCTCCAGTATCATCTGCAACAGCAGCAACCACAACAAAATCAACGAAAAAAATTTTGTGTTTTGCCGACGGCATTTTGGAATTTATTTTTGAAAATTTTCTACCAATAGAAAATTAAAAGGTACGTGGTTCGTTTGAAATTTAAAAAAAAAGTGAAACTTTGTTGAATTTGAATTCAACCATTTGTTTATATATTTTCATAGTCTCGGTTTCGAATTCCGCCCATAAATTCGGTTCGGTTCGCTAAGTTTGAGTTTTTTTTTTTCAAATCTGTGAATTTTGTGAAACTATTTTTCGTGTGCATATGTTAATTTCAAAAAATAGCTAAAAAGTTTTTTGTGTCAAAAAGAGATTTTTACTCTTTTGAACTTGAACTACCGAGAATTTATTTTGCAAAGCGAAAATTTGAGAATCGGGTTAGAATCAAACGGAATAATAAAACCGTGTTGTAGTTTTTTGTTGTCTCAGAAAAGTCGAGATTTGTTGGTGATAGAGTACAAGCAGCCTTTCTGCATTCTCACCCACGCAATTGTTTTTGCCTTAATTTTTTGCGACATAAGTAATACCGAAGCCTAAGTTACACGCTGTGCTTGGTAAATTGCAAATTCCCACCCCAATTTTTGTACCAAGTGATCTTGCTCTTGTACACAGTAGGCTCTTTTTCATTTTGCTTTGTGTCGTGTCCGTTCTGGTCAAAGCTAACACAGCGCTTTGTGCTTGGAAATCAACAAACTCACTTGCTGAAATTTTCGGTATTTTTTTGCAAGTGAGAGTAAGTTCGTTGTACAGTGGGACTAAACCCAGCAATTTCCGGCAAATTTAAAAGAGTTTAGTTTCTGGAGCAAATTGCACAGTGGGCAAAAATATCTTTTTTTCGGAAATAAAAGTTGTTTTTATTGATTTCAGGTGCAGTGCATTAGCATTATAAAAGTGCTAAGTGTTGGACAGCCACGTCTTGCGACAAATCTCGCAAAAGCTGCTAAAAACGTAGCAGTCGAAAGATCGCTTGTGGCTTCAAGACGAATTGCTTTAGTTGAGAGCAAATAAAAGGGCAAAAATAGCCTTTACTAATTCGACAACTTCTACCAATGTAGCTTTTTATGTCGAATGGACCAGCAAAATCAATACCAGTGGACGAAAAAGGACGTGAGATCACAGTTCGTTCTGTCGGAAGAGCAGCCATAATCTGAGTCCGCTGTTGTTTTTTATGAATCACACAAGTCTTGCAATTGTGGAAATTTGTTTTTATGAGATTTTTAGCACGCGGAATCCAATACTTCATTCGAATAAGATTAAGCATTAGCTGATTCGCTCCATGAATTGAAATTTTATGAATAATACTAATTAAAAGACGAATAAATTGAAAATTGTATGGTAATATTATTGGAAATCTTTCATCGAATGATAGCGTGGGTGAAGAGGCTAGCCGTCCACCAACACGCAATAGTGCATCTGTATGCAGAAACGGATTAAGAGACAAAAGAACACTTTTGGAACCAACGAGTTGTTTGGTGTCTAAGTTGTTGTACTCATCCGAAAAAGCAACCTTTTGGCACAACAAAATCAAACGGTTTTTGACTTGCTTGATTTCAGCATGATCTAAACGTTTTGATTTATGTGAAAATGACGCATGAGTATGTGGCTGGGTGTGATTCAGAAAGCGAAAAACATATGCCAATACCTGTAAGCCACGCGGAAGCGATGAAAAACGTTCCAATATGTCTTCATATTTTGAAAAGTATGAAAAATTAACCTTAACAGTTTTCTTCTCAAGCGTAGTGTCAAAAAGTGAAGGCTGAGGTTTATTTTGCCATGAAGAACTTTCAATTGTCAGCCATGACGGTCCACGCCACCATAGTGACCTGTCTTTTAAGTCTTGTGGTGTAACACCACAAGTAGCTTAGTCAGCGGGGTTTTCATGTGATTCAACATGAAACCAGTTACGACTGCCAACCATTTCAGCTACTTTCAAAACTTTATTGGCTACGAACGTTGTCCTAGAACAAGGTGGCTTGCAAAGCCAGGCAAGGACGATTGTGGAATCTGTCCAACAATACAATCGGTGCCTATCAATATCAAGGTGAGAGATCAATAAATCGACCATATCCGCAAGTCATGTAGCGCCACATAATTCAAGACGAGGTAATGAGATCGTCTTGACTGGAGCAACTTTACTTTTAGCATAAAGCAGATGACTGACAATACAGTCACCTTGCTTAACGCGGAGGTAGACTGATGCAGCATAAGCTTTTTCAGAAGCATCACAGAATGCGTGAAACTCTACTTCTGAGGGATGCGAATTTTTTCAATATATTCATATTCTTGAAAAATTGATTGCCAGGAACGGAGACTGTGCGGGGGGATACTTCCATCCCAATCTATTTCATCCAACCATATTTGCTGCATTAAAATTTTTGCTGTCACAACAATTGGTGCCAGCCAACCTGCAGGATCAAATAACTGGGCAATTACTGAAAGGACTTCCCTTTTGGTATATGATGACTTAATTTCGAAACATTTGACAGCAAAATAAAATGAATCGGAAGTGGCATTCCAACGAACTCCTAGAGCCTTTGCGCAACTTTCATCTTCTAATTTCAAAATGTTTTCACGTAAAAGATGCTCAACAGGAAGATCAGCTAATATGCTTGCCACATTAGCTGTCCACTCGCGCATTGTGAAACCTGCAGAGTTAAGAGCAGAAATCAGATCATTTCTAGCTTTTAAGGCAGTTTCAACATCGTGAGCGCCAGCTAAAGCGTCATCAACGTATGTGAAGTGCCGAAGAATTTGAGCAGCAAGGGGATACTGCTGCTGCACATCATCTGCCAATTGCAGCATGATTCTAATCGCTAGATATGGTGCACAATTGACACCGAAAATTACGGTCTTAAGCTCGTAATCTTGAATATCGTCATCAGGTGAACTTCTAAAAAAAATTCGTTGGAAAGTGGAATATTTCGAATCCACAAGTATTTGGCGATACATTTGTTGAATGTCACCATTAAAAACGTATTTGAAAAAACGCAATTTCAACACAAGAAGCGTCATATCAGCTTGGAGAATTGGGCCTGTGTACAGGACGTCATTCAAGCATTGGAAGTGGGACTTGACGCGTTGAATACTACACGAACTTTTGTTGTAGTACTTTCTGATTTAATAACCGCGTGAAGCGGCAAATAATAATGAGATGGCGAAATCTCGAATCTCGGTGGGGAGACCTTTTTCATGTGGTCCAATTCAAAATACTCGTTAACCACTTCGTCATATTGAACTTTGAAATCTGGATTTTTGGTTAAACGAGTTTCACCTTTAAGAAATTGTTTAAAGGCGATGCCTCGAGAGAATCCTAAGTTGATTTCGTCGTGGTAGCCACTTTTGAAAGGCAAAGTGACTACATAGTGAACGCTTCCGTCTCGTCTAGTAGTTTTTTTGTAGTTTTCTTCACAAAATCTTTCAGCTTGTGTTAAAAACTGTTTTTTAGGAAGTTCCTCCAACTCCCGAAAACGTACGATCTGCTTGTCGATCGCAACCTCACTAAAATGAGTAAGGCATGTAGTGAAACTGAATATTTTACTACGAGGTATAGGGCCTGTAAAGATCCAACCGAAAACAGTTTCTTGGGCAAGAAGTAACCCAAGAATGTTGCGTTGAATGCTATCGAGAATTATAGCGGGGTACAAATCGCCACCGATAAGTATATCGATTTGCTCACTATGGAAGAAATGTGGATCTGCCAGTTGGAAATAAGGCAGGCTCTTCAACAAAGTTGATTCAATCGAAACTGAGGGCAAATTACCAGTTACGCGGGATAGGACAAAAGCAGTAGCTTCAATCTGAAACTGTCTATTTTTTGGGGAACTTAAAATCAGATCGCAAGCTTGAGTAACCTGCGCTGATACTGCATTATTAAGCCCTGAAACTTGTGCATTGACAGCACGAGTAGGGAGCTTCTGCAACTTCTGCAAACGTTCGGATACGAACGTACCTTCAGAGCCAGAGTCGATCAGCGCTCTGGTTGTATACGCCGTACCTAAGTGACATACGGTCACCATTGCTGTACCTAGCAATACGTGCTTGGTACTAGAAGCGAAGCATGATTGGATGTCGCTATTAGTGGACTGTATTTGAGTGGAATGTGTTTGAGTATTAGAGTCCGGGGGGTTGGGTCGCGAATTCGTCTTACTGGAGTTTATATACGAAGCAGCAGAAGGGGCTGAAGTCGAATTGCGATGCAAAAGTGTATTGTGACGTTGCTTGCACGTTGCACAAGTATACAGACTCTTGCACTCTTTTCTTCATGAGAATTCGCTAAACAATTGATGCAATAATGATACTTGCGAACAATTGTTAAGCGTTCCTTTGCATTCAATTTTAAAAATCGAGGGCAAAAGCGCAGCGCACTTGAGTTGCGAATGTCAGAAACGGTTTCTAGCGTTTGAAACTGACTTGTCAAAAATTGGTCAAGGTCTGTCCATTTTGGGATTTCATTCTTATTTTGAATGCATTGCTCCCATAATGAAAGCGTGACCTCTGGCAATCGTGTAGAACAAAGGTACACAAGGATTGCATCCCAATTCGAGATATCAACATTGTGCGTTTTGAGAGCGAAAATACAACTATTGATATCTCTTTGGAGTTTTTTGAGTTCAGTGCCAGATTCTTTTGGCACTTGAGGCAATTTGAACATTATTTTTAGCTGGCTGTTTACTACGATACGTTTATTTTCGTATCTGTCAGACAAATTTTGCCAAGCTTGAACAAAACCTTCGTTGGTTAAAGGAGATTTCCGCACAATCTACTTTGCTTCGCCGTGTGTTTTTTGATTTAAGTGGAAAAGTTTCTCCACTGAAGTAAGCCGCGAATTATTTATGTAAACAGCCGTAAACATGTCCCTAAAGGACGGCCATGAGAGGTAATCGCCATCGAATACCTCAGTATCGCGCAAGCTCTGCATCACCTGTACAAATGGAAGACTTTGTTTGTGAAAGCTCCAAAATTTTTCCTGCTTCTCCTTTATATGGTAGCAACTGCGATACTTTTTCTTAACAGAGTCAATTTCCGCTTGCTCAGTTGTCGCTGATAATTTGTCTAAGCAACTATCATAAGCAGCTTTGACTTTGCTCCACTGAGCAAATACTGGATGTGACTCCACAGCATTGAAATCTGTTTCGAATTCAATAAGTGAATCCGTCAGACGAATAAATGTCTTTAAATGAGACATGGTTACTGCTTTTTTTTTCTTGTATGCAGCTCGTATGGAAAAAATATTAAAAATTAAGTTTTCTATATGAAAACTATGAAAAATTTTATGTCAAAAAAAAAACTTTAATCAAAACTTGTTGGGAAAAATTTTCCTTGAAGCTTAAAAACACAAAAAAAAAATAAATTTAAAAAGTTTTATACCACTTAGCACTTTTATAATGCTAATGAACTGCACCTGAAATCAATAAAAACAACAAAAATAAACAGATTTCAAAAAATTTATTAAATTTTTTAAATATTTTTTTTCCAAGAAAAAACAAATTTTTTTGTCCACTGTGCAACTTGCTCCATAATTAAACTCTTTTAAATTTGCCGGAAATTGCTGGGTTTAGTCCCACTGTACAACGAACTTACTCTCACTTGCAAAAAAATACCGAAAATTTCAGCAAGTGAGTTTGTTGATTTCCAAGCACAAAGCGCTGTGTTAGCTTTGACCAGAACGGACACGACACAAAGCAAAATGAAAAAGAGCCTACTGTGTACAAGAGCAAGATCACTTGGTACAAAAATTGGGGTGGGAATTTGCAATTTACCAAGCACAGCGTGTAACTTAGGCTTCGGTATTACTTATGTCGCAAAAAATTAAGGCAAAAACAATTGCGTGGGTGAGAATGCAGAAAGGCTGCTTGTACTCTATCACCAACAAATCTCGACTTTTCTGAGACAACAAAAAACAACAACACGGTTTTATTATTCCGTTTGATTCTAACCCGATTCTCAAATTTTCGCTTTGCAAAATAAATTCTCGGTAGTTCAAGTTCAAAAGAGTAAAAATCTCTTTTTGACACAAAAAACCACAAAAGAATGTAAAGAAGTCTGATGAACTTAAGAAATGTTATGCATATATGTACATATGTATGTATATACAAAAAATTGCGCCAAAAAATTAATCTATATATGTATATGAATATATATATCGAATTCTTCTTTTTGGTTTATAAAACTTTTTAGCTATTTTTTGAAATTAACATATGCACACGAAAAATAGTTTCACAAAATTCACAGATTTGAAAAAAAAAACTCAAACTTAGCGAACCGATCCGAATTTATGGGCGGAATTCGAAACCGAGACTATGAAAATATATAAACAAATGGTTGAATTCAAATTCAACAATTTCACTTTTTTTTTAAATTTCAAACGAACCACGTACCTTTTAATTTTCTGTAGGTAGAAAATTTTCAAAAACAAAACCCAAAATGCCGTTTATTTTTTGTTTTTTTTTCAAAAAGTTTTATTGTTTTTTTTTTTTTGTGAATCACAAAATCACTCGCAGAGATTTCAAAAAAAAAAGTTTTATATAATTTTTTTTTTAAAAAGCGCTTCACTTTAAAAAACGGATCGAGAAGGACAAATGTTTATCTCGGGGGAAATTAGGGGGGAAAATTACTTCGATTTAAACTTTTACGAAACCAAAAAAATGAAATTTCCGCAGAGAAAAAATCACGGCGGTTCAACTTGTTTAACACTTTATTCTTCTAATGATATTTCAGAAGTGAGAGTTCATTTTGTAATAATTACAAGGGGAGGGAACGAGATGCGCTCCCCAAAAAACTTAACGAACACCACTATGCCGACACTAGGGCAAAGGGTGTGCATTATTGGCGTAAACATGATCCAAGATTTTGGGAGTCAACCGGGATCCGCAGCAGCGAGCAGTTCACAATCAATCATCAGTGGTAATATACTAACTAATAAACTTCTCTTTTTCTTTTAGCAGTGAATCGGCATTAAAGTACGTTTTCGGTTTTTACCGAGGTACTTGAGTGTAATAACAAAGCGTAGGAGCGGAAATTAGACTTCGGTTTGGCGGTCGATGCAGCGTTCGACCATACAAGAGCGCTTTCGGTTTTAACCGAGGTACATATCTGCGAGAGCTTAGCATAGTCGCTCTGCCGAGGTTTATTTTCCTAGCATAGGAGTTGCGTGTGGAGGTTTCGGCTAACTTCAAACGCATGAGGGTGCTTTCGGTTTTTACCGAGACATGGCGACACTAGGGCTAAATTCAAATTTTACAAGATGAGAAAAATCTTCTTTTGGAAAACAATAAGTAAACTCTCTTGAACAAAGACAGAAATCTATACATTAGAAATTGTTGGTATACCAAATATTAACAACATAAATGTGATTGGGAAAGTGCAAAAACTTATTGCTAATGGTGTTGGAGTGGATATTGCAGCTGAGAGCATTGATAACTGTTAAGTAAAAAAAGTGAGAATAAAGAAACGTTCCTCGGAGAGTAATAATGAGTCATCATTCTTGGATGTTGCTTGTGTCAAGTTCATTTCACATAAACACAAAGAAAAGATTATGAGGGAGAAATCTAAAAATAACCATCGTTTGACTAGCAATATTTTCGGGAATGCATTTGCTGATAAACCTACATATATAAATGAAAGCTTGACATCACATGCCAGGGAATTATTTCTTGCCGCTAAAAAATCAAAACAAGAGAAAAGTATAAATATTTATGGTGTAGAAATGGAAAAATTAAGATGAGAAGGAATGATGGTGACGAACTTGAACTTGATTTCGATCCTCAGGTATTTAAAAACAATTATTTTTCTAACTACAATTCTCGATGATTAATTGTGAAAGTGTTTCTCTGCCTAACCAAATCTTTTCTATCAAATTTATTATTATTCACCAAAACATCAGAAGTTTGAGGAAAAATTTCGATTTACTTGTTACGCATTTAGAAACTTTTCCTAATAAACCTGATTAATTTTGTCTGAAATATGGATTCAAAGTGATGAAAAAAATTATTTTAATATACCCGATTATGATTTTTACGCATTTTGTAATGATTCTTATGCTTCTGGTGGTGTAGCTGTATTTGCAAGGTCTGATTACCATTGCGAAGTTTCTGATTATAACTTAAATAGTGTGGGTATAATTAAATTAGAATGTGTTTTTGATAATGAAAACATAGTTTTTATGTGTATTTATAGACTACACGTAAGCAACTTAGATGTATTTCTGCGAGAATTCAACAATCTGTTAAGCTTTGAGAAAAGTGGAAACTTAATTATAGTTGGCGATTTTAATATTGATTTCTTAACTAAATCTCAAATAAGAGACAAATATTTACTTTTGACGGCTTCACATGGTGTAGATAGTTTGATTAACTATTCCACTCGTGAAATGTCTGGCAAATGCTTAGACCATATTTTTGTTCGTTTTCGTAATATCGAGAAATTTGCCAGTGAAGGTATTTCGTTTGATTTTAAAATAACTGATCATTGTATGACAGGGTTATTGTTAAATAAACTCTCAAAAAATAAATCTGATAAATACAGTGGACCCTCGGTTAACGTGCACAATTGGTTCCAGCATCTTGTTCGTTATGCGAAATGTTCGTTAAGCGAAACCATTATTCACATATAAACCAATGTAAAATAAAATAATGCGTTCCAGGCCGAAAAAAATACACTCTAATATGTTTCAATTTGAACTTTTATTGAAAGAAAGTAACATAAAATGCATCAAAACTTTTAAAGAACTGGAAAAATACACCAAAATATTTTAAGTTCAGCTTTTATTGAAAGAAAGTTAAATGAAACGTATAAAATTTTTTAAGGAACTGAATATGTATTGGACGGTAGGAGACAATCTGATCTGATCTATTTTTCTCTTTCTCCGAATCTTTTTTTGAAGGCATTTCGTATGTTATTTTGCAATTTTTATAAAAACAATATTAAAAATAGAACATTTGTATGTTTCAACACGTCTTGTTAATTTTACGAACACAGCTGATGCAATTATGCACAAAAATAATGCGAAATTCACAATTATGAAACAAAATCTAAACACAGAGAGCACTATAATGTGTATTGTGAATGTAGATAGAGCAGTTCGTGTAGCAAACTAAGTATTGTATTTGATCTCAAATATTGCGAAACTGTTGAGTTTGCATAATGCTAAACACAGACAGAAATTTTACATGCAATTAAGGTTTCCCCCTGTTTCGTTGGTCGTTATGCGAAAATTCGTTCGTTAAGCGAAACTTTTTTTCCCAAAAAAATGTGTTCGTTATGCGAAATGTTCGTTACGCGAGGTGTTCGTTAACCGAGGGTCCACTGTATATTCCTTTTTCAAATTCCATAAAGATAGACTTTCTAAAATTAAACCTAGTCCTATTAAATGAATTTTGGGAAAATGTATATTCTGAGGAAAGTCCATCAATTGCCTTTGATAAATTTCTTAATATTTCACAAAATAAAATAAGAGAATGTAGTATATCTATATGCCATCAAAATAATTTTAAAATGTTAAAACCATGGATTTCATGTAAGTTACTAGGTAAAGTTTCTACAAAAAATAAAACAAGACAAAAATTATATAAACATCCCAATAATTCTAGACTAAGAAGCTACTACTTAAAGTTATGCAACGCTTTGAAAAACGAAATTCCTGCATGTAAAAATAATTACTATCTTAATAAATTACATAGAAGTAAGGGTAATGCTAAAAGTGAGTGGAGTGTCGTAAATGAAATTCTGGACAGAAATCTAAAGAGAAATAATTTGTTTGAACTGGAAGTTGATAATATTATTGTATCTGACTCTGAACAAGTGGCAAATGTTTTCAATGATTATTTTGTATCTATTTCTGAAAATTTAATACCAAACTGTATTTCAGTTAATCGTAATTTTTGCAATGATGGATTAGTTGAAGATAATATTCAGGCAGACAGTTTCTTTTATGAACCTATTTTATCTTCCGAATTACATAAAATTATTATGTCTCTGAAAAAATCAAATTCATGTACAGAAGATGGCATTTCTGCTTCAATTTGAAAAGAAATTTGTTTTAACATTGTTGATGTTCTTTCTTTTATTTTCTATAAAAGTATTAAAGAAGGTATTTTTCCAAGTGCCCTTAAACCAGCTGAATCTGTACCTCTCTTTAAAAAAGGCGATCGGAATAATGTGGGTAACTACAGACCAATACCATTGCTATCAACGTTTTCAAAAATATTTGAAAAAATTATTAAAAAGCGTATGCTCATTTACTTGAATAAAATAATTTTTTTTAGCAATAAGCAATTTGGGTTTCGGGATGGCAAGTCTACTGAAGATGCTCTTCTAGACTTTTGTAGTAATATTTATGGTGAAATAAATAATAAAAAAATCATTGCAGCTTTATTTGTTGATATAACAAAAGCCTTTGACATGGTTAACCATAACCTATTGTTAGATAAATTGTACAATATTGGATTTAGAGGATTTATGCTTGATTGGTTTCGCGAACTCAAAGAGTAAAAATTAATAACAAATATAGCAATATCAAAAATATAGATATTGGAGTTCCACAAGGTTCTGTATTAGGCCCAATTTTGTTTTTAATATTTATTAATTCCTTACTCAAACAGAAATTTAAATCAAAAGTCACCGCTTTCGCTGATGATCTGACCTGTGCTTACTCTTGTGTAAACCCTTTAAATCTAGTCTCAGCTATTAATTTTGATTTGGATTTACTACGAAAATGGTTTGATAAACATAAACTAGTCATTAGCAGCAAAACAAAAATCATGTTTTTTAGTATTACTGGTAATTTAAATTGTGATTATAATTTCTTATTCCACTCTACTAGTTGTCATAAATGTCCTAGTATTATTACTAACCATGGTCAACATACATCAGATTTCCTTTCCTTTTGTGAAAATTTAGATTGCGCACCGGATTGTTTTCAAATTGATATCGTAGACTTATTCAAATACCTAGGAATTACAATATATAACAAACTTAATTGGCTGGAACATACTGAGTTTTTAAAAAAATATTTTTTAACAACGGTAAGAAACTTTTATCATTTAAGTAAATATTGCTCGGAAAAAGTTATGTTGATGATTTATTACGGTATCTTCCATTCCAAATTACAGTATGGTATAACTTGTTGGGGTGGTGCATACTTTAATAAAATTCAGCCTCTCTTAATTGCCCAGAAACATATAATTAGAATAATTTGCTAGAAAAATCGTCTACTCAATTTTGGAAGGAATCTTTAATAAGTCCTATTTTTAAGAAAGGATTAAAAATACATTTCTAGTTACAGGTCTGTAGCCAAGTTATCATCAATCCGAAAGCTTTTTGAGCGAGTTATTTATGATCAAGTTAAGGTGTGATGTAATGAAGTCATAACATTTCGTCTGCATGGTTTTTTAATAGTAGATCTACACTCTCTAGCCTTCTTGATTTCACGTATTTTGCTTTAAGTTCAATTGATTCTGGCATCGAATCAATATCGAATAAGATTTCGAGGGGTGTTGTCTTCCCCTTTTACAGCGTTTTCAGGTATTCCGCAAGAAAATCACCTGGGGCCGCTCCTGTTTTGGCTATCAATAATGTTACTCTTATAATCAAAAACTCCCATCTGCTTATATATGCTGATGATATAAAAATTTACAGGACAGTGAAGGTGGATGATGACACCTTTACCCTTCAGTCTGACCTGAAACATTTGAATTTTGGTGTTCTATAAATAGCTTACATTAAATCCTGGTAAATGCCAAACTTTGATCTTCTCTAGGAAAAAAAAATAAAGTGGAATTTGGATATATACTTAATGATAAGAAAATCTATCGTGTCGATATAGTCAGAGGTCTTGGTATACATGTTCATGCTAAATTGACGTTTAATGAACACATTAACATTATCTGTAAGAAGGCTTCGTCATTACTTGGATTTATAAAGCATTGGGCAGAAGAATTTAAAAGCTCTTTATTAACAGTAACTTTATATAATACAATTGTTCGTCCTCATTTAGAGTATGCTAGCCACGTATGGTCTCCATATTATAATGTACATATATATAGAGAAGAACGAATTCAAAAAAATGTTGTTCGGTTCGATCCCAACAACTTAAATTGGACTGACTTTTCAAACCTTCGTCCTTATGAGGATCGTTTGAAGATATTACGTATGCAGCCTTTTGAGCACCTGCAGAAATATTGCGGATATAATTTACTTTTATCAGCTTGCAACGGGGTCACTTGCCGCGCCAGAGCTTCTTAATTATATTTAATTTAACACTAATCGAAGGAGTAATCGTAACTCTTAGAAATTATTTTACCAACCAGTCAGTAGAACTAATTATATGGCTACAGCTCCTTTCAATCAAATGTATTAGTTTGTCAAAAGGTCAACTCAAGTTTAGATTCCAAAATAATTAGAATTAATTTTGTTTGCTTAGTGATTGTTTGTCTTTATGTTTGTGTTGTGCGAACCCCATAGCATGATGGGTAAATTTTTTCTAACATTTATTCTTTAGACCATATGAATAAATTCATACAATTGCATTCATGCAGTTGTGTGCTTTTTTTTGTACATATGGTCTAAGTGAGTATGTTGAGAAAGTATGATAAAGCTAAGAAAAAATTATAAAAATATAACAAATTAATTGCATTTTTCAATTCCTTAATTTATTAACTAACTTTCAACTTGGTATTGGTCTAATTTTTTTATATATCCTTTATAACTTTTGAACGGTACAACATATCGACTTGAATCGTCAGCTGATGTGGGTTTTTCATAAAATAAGTATTTTATCAAAAAATCAAGCATCTAACATAAAATGGGAGAAAGAAAAGTAAGAGTTTCAAATCCAACGTAAAGGGACCATTTTGGTCTGTTGTATGTTTTTCATCGATTACAGACAAAATACAAAACATTTCTTTTCTAGTTACTTAGAATAAAATAGTTTTTAGTTATTTTGTTGAAATTACTCTTACTACAAGATCAAGAAATTTGTTTCGCTTTGGTTTGGTTTGCAAATAAATTTGTCGCAGAAAACACACATATTTTCGGTTTTGGATGATCAACAGCTGCAATTCCACCCTTGTAAACTTGGTTTGTTGAGCACTGCTCAGAGAGGCTAAGGAAACTAAGAATAGTACTGTAAATAATGCCTAAAAATTACAAGCCATTTGATGAATTGTAATAAGATAAAGTTTTAGGTTTTTTTCACTCCATTGACATCGACTTCTGCTGTCTTGTGCATCGTACTTATCACAACACTGTCTTTATTTTAATGGCCGATGTGTGAAGCTAAAGTTGTGATTTCATTGAAAGCAAATATTGAATTATTCTAGTACAAGTATACTTGATTGGAAAATATGAGACCGATAATTGCATCAAACAACCCATGCACGTTTTCAGACAACTTATCTTGGCATAAGGATACATCAAATTGAGTTTGCCCTGGTGGTGTGTAGATAATATTCTCACCAGCAGTACCAATGGGGCAGGGGATCTCATGGAGCTGTACTCCATCCCATTTTGAAGTTCGCAGTATACAATCGATCAACAGAGCTGCGGCCACATCATCTTCATTTTTGTGTTAGAACCACTTGTCCCGGTAGTTTCATTTGGTGTCCAAATTACGCCTATTATGCATTTTGCCGAGAAAACACAAACTGATCACAACACACACTGAACATTAGCAGTACTGTGAACAGCTGATTTGACTGCATAACGAAAGGGAACCACATAATCATCGTCAAGAATCATCAAATAATTTTAAGTCTTACAACAGTTTTATTATTGGTTTAATTACTATGGACCAAAATGTCAATATTGAGTTTATAATCCACCACTATGTTATAGGTTTTCAAATAAAATTTTTATGACATGTGGTTAAAGACATTCTCCAACACCTAATGACTGATTTGTTCAGCATACATACATGTTTTTTTTATAACTATTGTTCCAACGAAATATTATATAACAGATAAGTTAAAAAAGATAAGTTATAAAAAATAAGTTAAAATTGATTTTTTTATGAAAAATGTAGTATGGACCGCTAACCTATAACTTGTAAGTTTTTTTTAACCTAACATCAGGATTAATTTTTTTTATGTACTTTTATTTTTTTATTTATTTTAAAAGATTCAAAGTACAATAAGGCTTAGCCTTTTATAGTACATCAAAGTATATATATTATAAAACAAATATAAAAATATTGAAAAAAATTATGAATAATATCTATAGCATAAATAATGAAAAATAAAAAAAATATATATAGAATATGAGCCAAGTTATACTTTCCTAACTTGGCTCTTAGAATAGACAAAGGCTTTAGGAGTTGGAGAAATAAGAATATATAGCACGTTTGAAGTTGCACATTAATCTAATTCTATTAATATTACTTGGCAAGGATTTCCAAAGCCTAACAGAGCTCATGAAAAAGCGGCTAGTATTTGGGTAGTTCCACCTAGGTACAAGGAAATGAAGTCATCTGCTAGATTGGCAAAAAAACGCTTTTTAAACAAATTGTCAGGAGCTTGAATAAGAATATGTTTGTATAAGAAAATTAAGTTTCTGATGTCATACGAGTAGTACTTCATTAAACTAACCCCTAAAATACTTCTTCTCCATTCACTAATATGGTCGAACTGTCGTACACCATACACGTACCTGGTCGCATTGTTAAAGGAAACTACAAGTTTATGCAGTGACTGAGGGTCTAACTTGGAATATATAGCATCAAAGTAGGTAATTTGAGAAACTATCAATTGAACGACTAGTCTGCGTTAGGTTTCAATAGGAGTAAAGTCCCTAGAGGTTCTTAAATACCGTAAGGTAACGTTTTACCCACAATATTATTAACATGGTCAGTACACGTCAGCTTAGAATTAACTACAAATCCTAAATTTTTTGCTTTGCTCACAATTCTAACTGAACGGAACCAATGACAAGAGCGGGATTCCTACCAAGCTTAGATCATTCCTAGCAAGTGAAAGCACTTTATATTTGGTTGCATTTATAAGAAGAAAGTTGTCACGAGCCCATGTGCTTAGAGAAGACAAGTCAGTGTTCAGTCTAAAAGTAAGATCTTCAATAAGTCCAACTGGTCGCGAAAGACAGAGCTGAATGTCATCAGCATAAGCGTGAGCATTTGAATGTTCACACCAAGATAACATCATTAATAAAAATCGAGAATAATGGTGGACGTAGAATTCATGTCTCTGCTATATACCCTATATCTTCGAATATTTTGCCATAGCTGTCGTGCAGTTAAATTAACATTTAACTTAGAACAGAAAAAGTTACGCTTATCTTGTCTAAGCAAACTAGTAGCTTCATTCCTCGCTCTCCAAAACCCATCCCAATTAACATCAGTGCGATCTATTTTCCATTTAGATTTAAGCTTGTTTCTTTTCTTGATCGCACACAATACACGTTGAGTAAGCCCATGGAGTTTTTGAGTTAGTTGTATTAACTGTACGAATGGGAACATGACGCCTAAAAACAGATTCCACTTTAGCCATAAGTAAACCTAACTTCTCATCAACTGAATGAACGATCCAACAATCGTTCCAACGCACATTAGACAACTCAGAGGTTAACGCTTTCAAATTAATTGAATTGTGATCAGGGCAAGAAAAACTAACCGGTGTAGTAGTTTTATCAAAATTAAAATCAAATGTGCAGAAGATTAGGTCGTGGTCGGACAAAAATGATATCTGTTCAAATTTTAATACAGATGCAACATTGGATACTAGAAAAACATCTAAAAGGATAGTTTCACAGTCATTAGCATAACGAGTAGGTGTTGATGGATTAATAAGATTTAACCGCAGGAACTAAAGATATGGTGAAAACGCAGAGCTGTACTGTCCTTTATTAAAAGATTAATATTAAAATCACCACAAATATTACATAAATCATAGTCCATTTTACTTAAGTCAGTAAAAATGGGTTCTACGCTGTTGCACCGGAAAGTATTATAACCACAAGCAATTAAAGTTTTCGTACTACAATCAAAAATTGCAGCATTTAAAAATTCGCATATGTCATTTCTCTCACTCACTTAACTTACATTTAGACCCGATTTGCAATAAATCGCCACCTTGCCACCTCTCCTACCACACCTATCACTCCCAAAAAGTTTTAATCCATTAAAATTATAAAAACTATTCGGACAATCATCCTTAAACCATGTTTCAGTTCCACAGATAACATCCACAGGGCAGTTTTCAAAAATATACCTCGCGTAATCAAGCTGCAAGGCGTTTAAGCTACGAGCATTAAAATGAACCACATTGAGACCATTACTTAGTCTGCAAAGCAAGTGCAGAAGCGCCTTATGAGATTCATTAGCACTGCCAGGGACATCAGCACGTCTCGCATATGCAAAAAGAAAATAGCGCAAATTCAAACATAATAGAAATTAAGACGAAAATAGAGATCGAAATAAGAAAAAGTAAATTAAATAGAGGATTAAGAGAAACATATTACTAGTAGAAATACGCGAAAAATTAAATAGCAAAATTAAATTAAGAACAATAAAAAATAGAAAATAAAAAAATTTTCATCAAAAAAAAAAACAAAAAGCTATGCAAATGAGAAATTAAATTTAATAATTAGGAAACTCCTTAAGTAACTTATAAGTAGAATCACCGTACAATTTACATGTCCGCAACGCAATCCACGCTTCTCTGCTGCACACTATCTTCGCTTCGCTGCCAGCTTTTACACGCACATATATTCTTCCACACACAGAAAATACAGAAGTGAACCTCTTCTCACGCTTTAACGAACTAGTATATAATAAAACTTCACCATAAGTTTTGGTAAGGCCTTCGTGTAGGTAAACTTTTTCTCCACCACCACAACCAATGTCACTGAGTGCAAGTTGTCTTTTATGATTTTTGCAAAACGTAGCCACAGCCATAAACAAACGATTGCGATCATAAGCCGTATTCAGTTTAGCATTAACAGCAGCTTTGTTGTTGTTCCACTCGTTTCTCAGTTTATCTATGATTCGGCTGCTTAAAAAAAAATGCGCTTTGAAATTTAATAAACATTTTTTGATGTACCTAGTTTCGGGTAGGCCTCCAACCTTCCGCGAGTTGTTTGTGCCGCGTTGAACACTGACCATTGTTAGTGGGTTGTTTGGGCCACTTGTTAAATCGCAAATCAACTAATTAAATATCATTAACATTTTTATTTTTCATTTTTCTTTTTGTTGTTTTTCACTTTTCCTTCGGTTTAATTAAATTAACGAAGATCAGCTGGGTGAACTGTCAATTTTTTTAGCAGGGCTGGCATAGGCTGTATTAGATCTAGATCTATTACTGTTACTAGTCTTGCCAGAAGTCTTAAAACTTAAAAGTGAAAGTTGTGCATAATTAATTAAACTATTAAGGCAAAAGAAAAAATTACGGCTATATGCTTGAAACTACATTCGAATTGAAATGCAGGAGTGTACAAAATGTAGGACTGCAATTCGACCAGAGTCGGGAACTCGTTGCGCGGGTGTGTTTGGTAAAATTTACCATTCATCAACAAGATGTTCTGGGCTTGAACAATCCAGCACCAATATTTTAAACTCTAATAAGATGTTAAAATATTTGTGTGATGAGTGTATATTATATAAATAATGTTTACATGGATCTGAAGGATGTGCAAGAAAGCGTTAGATCGAATAATCGTTATTTAAAAGAATATAAAGATGATTTTGGCGAATCTTTGAATAATAATGAGAATAAAACTAAAAATTTACTTGAAGCTATAGAGTCAAAGTGCAGTGATAGACGAAATGCATTGGTTAATGCTCAAGCGTCTTGTGAAAAAAAAATCAGCGTTCTATGCAGAACATTGTCTGCTTTTAATTTGCAATGTGACAAGATAAGTCTGGAAATTGAAAATAATGTGAAAGAGTCTAAAAAAATTTGCACTGAAATAAAAATTAATGCGGAAAAAAACTTAATTGATTTAAAAAATAAGGAATCTTATGCTTGTCAGATAAAGAAACCCTCGGTTAATAGTGCACCTATTATTCTCAAACTTAAAGATAATCAAAATAGTGAGAAAACAATAATTGAAATCAAAAAGAAAATTAATCCATCATCTTGAATCGAATGGTGCGGTGGCTATTCGTTGTGAAAATGCTGAAGACAGAAAAATCTTAGCTAATGAAATGAAAAACAAATTAAGTCAAAATTATGTTGTTTAATTACCCAGAATGAGAAATCACAAAATCTTGATATCTGGTATAAGCTCGTGTTTAGATAGTGATAAAATAATTCACGCAATTAAAAATCATAGCAATTTTCAAATCAAAGAACTAAAATGTTCAAAAGTTTTTAAGTTCCTAAAAAATCCTCGAGTTTTAAATGCTATCGTTGAAATTGATGGTTTAGGCTTTAAAGACATTATTAAAGAAAAAAAGTTAATATTGAGTGGGACATATGTGCGGTATATGAAAGTTTAAATCTTTTAAGATGTTTTAAGTCCTTGGGCCTCAATCATAAGTCCAGTTCCTGTTGAGAGCTTACTCAAATATGTGCTAAGTGCAGTGAATCAGGTCTTTTATTTAAAGATTGCGTAAGCACTTTTGTTAAATGTATTAACTGCCTTAGAGCAAAAGAAAAGTTGAATCTCAATGATATAATGATTGATCATGACTGTAGAGACAATTATTTCGCCTCTTTTCAACGGCAGTTAAGAATTGAATCAGAAATAATTAATTATTAGCAACCAATAAACAATTCTAAGACATTAAAATTGCCATGTAAACCATCAAATGAATCAACTGTTTACTTTAAAAATTTGTGTATCTACTACCAGAACATGTCTGGAATGAGAACAAAACTCAGTACTGTTTAATCTTGGTCCTCGCACTGTGATTTTGAGATCATTGTTCTTACTGAGACATGGCTAAATTCAGATTTTTTCAGTGAGGAATTTTTGACCCCAATCTCTATCATTTTTTTCGCAAAGACAGGGATGCCATTAAAACTGGTTGCTCAAGAGGTGAAGGTGTGCTAATAGCAGTAAAAAGAGCAATTTATTGCAATCTGGTTCAGCCTAAAAATGCAGACACCTTACTGGAACAGCTGTTTGTATCCATCGTAGGTCTCTCTAGAAAATTTCATTTATGAGCATCCTATATCCCACCAAATAGTTCGGATTCACGATACATGTCATACGTGGACAATGTAAATGATCTTGTTACTGATGTTCATGGTGAAAGTCATTTTTGTATTATAGGTGATTTTAACTTGAGTAGTGTTTTATGGTCTAGTAGTATAGACAAAAATGTGGAATGCCGATCAATGAACCAAGTGTTCATTATTTGTCTTTTGAATTAAAGATCAGGTTTTATGAATTATCTTATAAAGCTATTCATGAGCCAAACAGTAACTTAAGATATAATTTCAAAAGTTGTAACTTTCAAATACTTAATGATATTATTAAGGGTTTGAATTTGGTGGGTGATTTGAGTCCTTTAGCCACTCAATATTGAGCATCTACTGAAGCACAGGCATTATGTTAGGGAATTTAATTTCTTAGATAAATTTCTTTATATGAACTACATTAACAGATGTGAAGCTAACGTTAAATCTGATCCAAAATGTTTTTGGAGCTTTATAAACTAAAAAACAAACTTCTTCGAACCTGCCGACGCATATGTTTCTGGATAATTAAGTTTCTAACTATTGTCAAGATGCGTTAAATTTTTTTGCCAAGTATTTTTTTTCAAACTTTGAAACAAGTAGTTCTCAGTTTAATCAGTTTCACCAAAGTAATACATCTTTAATAGATTTTGGGAATTTACATCTTACTGAAAAAGAAATTATAAATGGTATCCTTGCCCTAGATAATTCTAAAAAGACTGATATTGATGGTTTGTCTCCTTCTCTCAAAAAAGACTGATATTGATGGTTTGTCTCCTTCTCTCATTAAAAAATGTATTTCTTCTTTAACGAAACTAATTACAATAATTTTTAATACTTGCAATCGCCAATTTTTAAAAGTGGTAATAGGAATGATATAAAAAACTATAGACTCATATCTAAGTTATCTACCATCCACAAACTTTTCGAAAAAATCGTCAAAGAAAAGTTGTCATTTACTATTAAAAGTATAATTTCGCCGCATCAACACGGATTTGTGTCTGGTAGGTCGACAACTACTAATCTTTCCATGTTTTCGGACTATTGTGCTAATGCGTTCAATAATTCAAAGGCTTTTGATAAGGTTCCCATAAGTTATTAATTGGCAAACTTAGAAATTTAGGGTTTCATTCCAGTTTTTTGGCTTGGTTGGAATAATTTCATATTCATTTGTTGTTCAGGGTAGTATTCTTGGGCCAATCCTTTTAATTTTATTTATTAATGATATCGATGAATGTTTTACAACTACCAAGTATTTGTTGTATGCCGATGATTTGAAAGGTTTTTTGCAAATAACTGACATTTCGGACTATTATTATTTACAATTTGACTTAAATAATCTTCATAGATGGTGTTTGAATAATCACTTATTGTTAAACCTGAACAAATGTTTTCATGTCTCGTATTCAAATCTAAGAATTTCTCAGCATTTTTCTTTTAATATCGATGGTTCTCCCCTTGTTACTACGAATGAAATTAAAGACCTAAAGGATATATATGATTCAAAATTGAGTTTTATTCAACACCTTGATTATATAATTCCAAAAGCATATTCTTCATTAGATTTCATCCGTCATAGTACTATGGAGTTCTCGGATCCCTACTCACTTAAACTTCTATACACTAGTCTAGTTATATAAAGATTAGAATATGCCTGTTTTATTTGGAACCCATTCTATGCATCTCACACTTACAGACTTGAAAGGATTCAAAGAAAGTTTTTACGATTTGCATTACATTCCCTTAACTTTTCAGAGCCTGTTCGTTCTTATAGTGCACGTTGCTTGCGGCTCAACCTTATGTCTCTGGAGAGTAGACGCAATATTGTGTCACTTCTTTTTGTTTCTAAAATTGTTAATGGAAGCATTGATTGTCCTTATCTACTGGGTAGAATTAACCTTAGTGTACCCGTTCGAAAGTTGCGAAATATACCAATTTTTCATGACAATTTCAGGACAAATTCTCTTCAAATTCTCCTTTAAACGGATACCAGAGAGAATTCAATCGATTATGTCTTACATATTCTATTGATTTCTCTTGTACAATTCTAAATATGAAGACTTTCTTATTTACCATTTATTAATATAATTTCTATGTAAGTTTTTTATTATTAATTTTATAATTAATATTATTGTTAGTATACATAGGCAGTAAGGATTTAAGATTCCATTGACTGAATTAATAATAAATAAATAAATAAAAGTAGTTGTTGTCTCGTCTCGTAGCTTTGAAGTACAGCTTAAAGTAGAGCAAATTTTTTGAAATATAGCTGACAGATTCTCATTATTGTGGAAGGGGATCCCGCTAAGAATAACATCAGTAGCCACAGAGTCATTTTTACTTACTTCATCATTGAGAGCATTGGAGAGAGAGATCCCAGATGATCCAATTCCACTACTGCTGTCCTCTACTTGAAGTTTGAGCTGTGCAATTTCACTTTTCATAGCAACAACATCGTTACAGGCAGCTTCAACCAAATCAACTCTCTTCGCTATCGTCTTAATTTCAGATTTTACATTAGCAAGCTCAGCCGCCATCTCTCCAAGCCTTTGCAAAATTCTTTCTTTAGTTTTTTTCATTGCCTTAGTGAGATCGGGAACCAAGCTTTCTCTAAAGCACGAAACTTTAGCATTTAGTGTAGAATCGTAGTAAACTGGCGATGACTCATCCTTAGATTAATAGCGAGATTGATAGGCTTTTACCTCATAAAATCGTCTATTCGATGCACATTATGTTGTTTGCAATTAATAAAAGTGTAATATAAGCGCGAATTAATTAGTCGGTCTTTGTGACAATGATATTTTGAAAACATTTTTCTATGAGGATCATCCTAATTATGCACTTAAATAAAAACCTCAAATAAAATCCGAAATAAAAACCTAACTACCTATTCTTTCTTCTAAGTTAGACCGAATTGGAGACATTAGCCAAATTCCAATAAAATTGGTTGAATAGTTCAAGCATATCCCGGACACCACAACGAATGGCGATAACATTTTCTGAAGTGACATTTTCCGTAGAATACGAATATACTAATGACTTTTTTAGATTGGTCTCAATTTTCCATATAAATGGCAGACTTAAAAAAAGCGCACTGTTAAGAGTAGATACTTCACGTAAATGCTTGCAAAAACTTTGATTGTCAGCAATCACATTGAAAAAAAGTCCTTTCAAAAACTCTTTTCATATTTGTAGTTTTAACATACAAAGTTCAAACGGTGATTACTTTGATTAATGTGGGTTTTCAGCAAAATAAAATATTATATATCAGAATTGAGCATAGAATGATCCCCGTAAGATTTAAGCCATCCATAATCGATTTTAAAAATGATGTGTCTTTGCATTGATGTTATTTGCATTGATGGTTTTTGCATTGATGTTATTTAAATGCTCTATTTTCATATATGATGACTTTTTTACATATAAACATATGAATGCTTCAAATTCTTAACATAAAATTTTATACAAGATAGAAAAGCTAGTATTTTCTAAGCCAGGTGTAAGTCATCAAGTTTGAAATTTGTTTAAAAAAACCAAAATTAAAAATTTTTTGATTGGCACGTTAAATTTTTCTCCAATTCCGCCCACTTTTGATTCAATAAATAAGCAAAATTTTAGCACAATAGCTTGTATAGTTTGCGATATGTGCCGCAATTATTCTTAAAATTTAAGGCGGTGACACACCCAATGGTGCAATCCAGTTCAATTTTGATCCAGAAATAGCTTTCTATAAACAAAGATCTTAAACCTAATTTCAGTATGATTGCTCATATATGTCGATAGTTATGCCACTTAAGGTACTTTAATTGTATGGGAGGTGCCACGCCCACTGTTGCTATTTCGCCAGCTTTTGATTCATATGCACCTAAAACCCAGTATACCACTTACATCAAATTTCAGATTAATCGTTACCATAGTTAATTTAAATAGCACTTATAGGTGTAGGTAGGTGTCACACCTATTGATGCAATCTTGTCAAGTGTTATTTAATTTCAAAGCTTGTAGTAACCAACACCTCTTTATAAAGATTTCTCTCATAGCACACTATCTATAGCATTAAACGTATTTTGCTTATATGGGAGGTGCCACATCCAACGGAACTATTGTGGCAAAATTTTGCAAGAAGACACCTTTTAGTAAGTATATCTGTCATATTAAATTTCATAACGATTGCGTTGTTAGTTCTTTTTTTATAAAGTTCATAAATATTGTAGGCTGTGCTACGCCCTTCAACGAAATTTTCCAGTATATTGGCGAAGCTTGCATTGATGACTACTTTCAGTGGTATCTTCCCTAAAATTTTAATGAAAATCGTATGTGCCAATTTGGATCCAAATTTTCAATTGCTAAAAAGTGCCACGCCCACTTTAACAATTCCGCCAACTTTATGTACAATTCAAGACTTATAAGATCTTTATTCATGTATCGTCACAATATCTTGCACGGCTTACGAGCTATGGCGTTATAAAAGTTAAAATTTAGGTCTGTGCCACGCCCCTTTAAGAACCTTTGCGAGCTTAAAACTTAGCCTTATCTTAATTTCGTTCTCATCTTCACCAAATCTACAAGTTTCTTAACAAGTTTTCACTTGGCTTGCATTCAGAAAGTATTAACCAAACGGTCGTGCAACTACGACTAAAATACGCGAAACTTTTTTGACAGTTTTCATTTTTTACCCATTTTTGTGTATCATCCGAAAATTGTGGTGATTCGACAAGTGAGAGAAATTTCAGATTTTACTCTCACGAAAATCGCAATTTGACACTTTTTATTTTTTACCACAAAATCCGGATGATACAGACCTAATATCAGTCTATATGTATATACTTATGTTTACTGGGCGCAGCCAAACCATTCGATCGCTTCAAATTAATCAAACAGCGACAGGACAATCAATAGAAAACACAGCAATTTCTGTTGAGAGTGGCCGTGCATCGGGTTGGCTCGAGAAACTGCGGTCGTTTCACGACCTTATTTTGTGATCAGAGTATGCGTGTTGTTGCTCATTTTGCATATTGTTACATAGCGTACTGTGGACGCTACCTAACAATCAACACATTATTTGGATATATCATACAAGTTGTTTGCATGGCCGGACTAATTGTCGAAAGAAGTACCGGAGAAAATACTTTTATCAAACGAAATACTGTTTGTTGATTTTTTGTTTGACTTAAAATGCGTTGCAGACGTATTCATTGGACCTTCAATTCCGTCTTGTTAGTTGTATATGTTGACCACATGTTTTTTTATTTATATCAATGCAAACACATTTTTAATCGTACTTTTCGTGCTTTTAAATATTTAAAACCACCTTCTCCTGCTTCTATATTTAAAACTTGCTTTTAGAGTAAAAACAGTTTTTAAGTCTTCTATAACAGACTTCATGGTGTTAGTTTTAAAATGCACTCTAAGTCGTAAAAACCTGCTTCTAATTTTTTTACAACTGCGGGCCTAAAAATTTTAAATAAATTATTTCTTTCTGTTCTTAGTTGGTTTATTTGTAAATCCGCCCTGTTTGTGTGCAACGATTTGGTATGGAGCCGTTCGAACGTTTCATACCATACGAGTCATCGAACGTTCGGAGTACAGTTCGAACTGCAATTTCTTCTGAAATTGCTTCGAGCCTCGAGTTAGATCGAGCAACCCATCTCTGAAAACTTTGAGCCTGAAAAGGCTGAAATTAGTTCAAATTTGATTCCCTCGCTCTCATTCCCAATGCTTCAATTTACACTGCAAATCATAAATCTTAACTTTAAATGCTTGTAAAATCAAATAGGGTGAAGAAACATTGATAAAATTTTCAGAGATTTCTTGGTTCCGAGAACGAGGTTGCCTGGCAGCCTCCGTGAAACAATATTTAAGCTCGATCATTCTCCTGTCATTATGCATATAGTCATATTTGGTCCCTTAAAATAATGTAAGACAACACATATAACTTCATCTAGCCATATTTTGTATACATTATTTAATGCCAATGTGTGAATAAACTATTTAACTATTGCAGGTGATGTAAACAAAACAAAAAATTCCAAAGAATTATGTTGCTTCTTCTGTTTCGCCTGCGTCAGCGGTATTTCGCCACATAGTGATTTTCTTATCCTATTTTTTAGTTAGTCTTGTTAAGTGTATAAAACAAAAAGAACACACAAGTTTATGCCTCGTTAAGGATTTTCTAAGAAAAAATGTAAAAACAAACGAAAAAACAAGTGTGATTACTTATATTTGGCGACGAGGAAATCAATCAAACAGTTTTCTTTCAAGAGAAAAAAAATTGTAATAAAGTGTTTCAGTCAAACTCGCCCTACTGATTTCCATTATCGATCAAATGTCACGAAAATCTGAAGAACTCTAAAATTTTACGTGAAGCTATAGAAAAAATAAAACAAGACTCGATAGCAAACAAATTTTGAACGAGAAGATCGATTCAAACATAAGCAAGAAGATTTCATTGCAAACGTATTTCCAACGAAATGATTGAAGAAGAAGAAGCAGTTAAATAATTGCAACAACAAAATAACAACAACAACAAGATTTAGTAGCAATAGTGTTTCCAACGAAAGGACTGAAGAAGATGGAACAGATAAATAATTGCAACACTAAAATAGCAACAACAAGAAAATTTGATAGCAAAAGGATTTCCAACGAAAATACTGAAGAGTAAGAACTGTAGTACCAAAACAGGAGTGTATAAAATATTAAGGAGTAAGTTTTTGTTACTTATTACATAGTTTGCATAGTGTATTTGAAAGTGCATGAAATCTAAGTTTTTTGCGAATAAAAATACGAAAGTTGAATAGTTCAACGTTGACACAAAAACATTAAAAAAAAAACAACAACAAAAAAATGGACACAAATACACATTCAAGTAGTTTGAACCTGCATCAATGGTATAACAGAATTTGACGGTACCAACTAGAAGACTTTATAGGACAAGCCGAAAACCTAACGCCATCAATAAATAGTTCCACTGCAAATACTCAACTCAGTCAAAAAATTTTGTTTGGCTATTTAAAAAATAAGTGCACTGGTCGGACCAGGGAGGCAATACATAGGAACGAGAGAGTAGACAATTGGGAGAGACTAAATACAAATCTACTAAGAGATTTCGAGGAAAAAGGAACCTCTATTGAATTAATGGATAAACTTTAAACTACAGGAATGGATTCAACCATTGAAAGATATTATTGTAATATAAACAAATTGAGAAATAAATTACAAAACAGATTGTTAACACACGTGAGCGAAGGATTGACGACAGAGGAAATAAATAAAATTTCCTTACAAACCTTTACAGAACATTTACCGGAGCCAGCTAAAACCATGATATTTGCTAGGAACCTGGAAAATTTAGAACAGACGTTATAAATAATTACAGAAGCGAGACACTAGGGCTATGCCTCCGCTGAGTTCAGAAAAAATTACGGTGACTCCTCATACAGAACTTATTTTAGCGATAACGTAAATAATAGATCTAATAGTAAAAAATATCAATTACTATCGGAATTATTAACAGAGGCAACAATATCGGCGGAAATCACTCTTACCAACGAAATTTTTAGAACTCTCCAGAGGTCAATCCAGCAATAACAATAACTATCTATATATTTATTCCTCGAAGGTAAGGCTTAGTTGACGCGATCTACAACAGCTACAGCAACAAATGCTATATCAAATTGAAGTGCTCATCGAGCAGAGTTGCGGAAAATTGTTTGATCCAGAATCCGTTGACCAGAAGCTGAGATATAAGCGTGGAAAGATTTCCTTTTTTTTCAACTCTTTCAAGCATTGTACTTCTCCTTCATAAGGAGGAGAAAAAAATTTACATACCTACTACTCTCTCTCTGTTATTGTTATTGTTTTCCAATTAAGCGTTGTTGTTACTAAAATATGAAATGTAATAGCAATGAATAAGTGTGTGTGTGCGTAATGTAAGTAGATCTTGATATTTGATGAGAAAGAGCGAGGGAAAAACAACTTCGTGCTACACATGTTATGGGGAGGGGGAGTTACGTATGATTGTTTTTGAAGTGAAACTTGAAACGCTTTCTTTATATGTTTATTGAATAACAACAATGAAAATGTTTTATTAAAATGATAAAAGTTTACGGGATCTAGACTATCTGCAGCAATAAATAATACCATAAAATGATCAGCTTCGAGATCGGCTTAACAAAGGCTAAGATGTATAAGCGTGGAAAGGTTTCCTATTTTCATCAATTTTTTCATGCACTAGTTAACTACCAAAGTCTTGCCATAGCGAAGAAGAAAACACTCGGTGTTAGGTAAATATGGCCACTTGGGTGATACGTAACGTCCAAGGATGGGGCGGGGGGTACAGAAAAACGTTACATGGGGGAGGGGGGTCAAAAATCTTTAAAATTGCGTTACGTAATACTTGAACGCCCCCTAAATCATTGAAATCGAGCATACATGGGTGATTGTAAAAAATTCTCGCTTTTTGCGAGCGGGGTATTACTTTAAAACTTAAACTAAATTTGACCTTATCCTTGAAACCAATGTACTCTTGAACGTTCCACACAATTTTCAAAAAATTCTAACTGCATGTTTTAAGAACCATCGGGTGGATGTTTATGGGTAAAATGCCTTTAGCGTGGCATGTCCCAAGTGACAGTATTCAAGGAAAATTCCAAAAAAGTTTTCAGAAGGAATAGCTTATACAAATATGTTTGGGACTCTTAAAATCTTAGTATAAAACTATAAATTTTTAAAACAACAACAAGATTAAAATTTTCCCATGGATTTATATAAAATTTATGTTTCTTATATAATGGCTCACAACTATTCCTATATAATGGCTGTCAACAAAACGCGTATCAGGAAAAATTTAATGAAACATTTTTAAGGATTCGTTTTTTTTTGCAAAAAAATTTGATATTTACTAAAAAAATAAAAGAAATCCTTGTTTTTTTAAAATCACTTATGTATTATTTCCAAAATTAAAATTTCTTATTTCCAATGAAAACGCGATGTATTTATTAATACTTTTGTGTTTGTAGGAAACTGCCACTGGAACCGGGAAGGCCAGTAAGGGTTCGTCAAAAGCGAATTCTAAATTCAGATCTGGCTAGTGTGTACAGAACACTCACCCGATTTTCGGGGGTTATCACTAGTAATAATAATAATCGTAATAACAATGACTATAATGGTGGCAATCATTCTTACCAACAGAATTATCAAAATTCAGGTAACTCTAAGAATCAGTCACAGAACACAAGGAATTCTGGGAATCAATCACGGAGCACAGTGTCAAAGAATCATATATTTAAAGAACGCCACTCCGCGATTTGTCGGTAATTGGATAGAACTGTAGTTGATCGCAAAGTAAAACCAACGGTCTTAGAATCAGCGGAAATACGATTTTGACTTATGTTGCGCATTGGGAGTTTTACGAAGCTAAAATTCAATCAATCGGCTCTGCCATTTTTATTTTGTTTATTGTCAGATTTTCTATTTCGTTTATTTAAATTCATAGGGAAATTTATGAATTTAAGCAAATGAAAATAAAATCTGTATGAATTGAAAATGAAAAAAAGGAACAAGTCTTTCGGCAATTAGTCAATAAATTCAATGTTAGCTGTAATTAGAAAAAAGAGGAAAACCCTGATGAGAATCATTCAATAATTGAATTCCTTCCGCCGTTTTGTATTTGTACTTTGCAAATAATAAACTATTTATTTTACATTAAAGCTGCATTTGAGAAAATTCATTTTTATTGCTACTAAGCAACCAGCAAATCCTTAAGCAGAATTTTTATTTTGACTTCTCTAAAACAACAAATTTGCAACCGATCCCGCGTCATTTGCGTTGTTGCTGTTGCTTTCTTTATTTGAAATAATTCAGTCGAAAAAATCCTAACAAAATGCGCGGCTTTATCGTTTATTTATATTTCCAATTGATTTAGCAATCATTTTGATTTTCTTACATTCAAAAAACTTCATATAAATTTAAATAAATAAAACAGAAAATCCTAATAAAATACAAAATGACAGAGCAGAGGGAATTTGACGTCATTGTTAAAAACCCAATGCGAAACATAAGCCAAAATCACATTTCTCCTGATTCTAAGATCGTTGGTTTTACTTTGCGCTGCGCTAGGGTACGTTCCAATTACCTACAAATCTCAGAGTGTTGTTCTTTTATATATAATTCTTTGGCAGGAACAAATGGATGTCGGTAATGTAGGACTAAGTTTTCCAACGAACAGGGGAAACAATTTTCATACTTATTTAGTGATTACAACACCACAAAAAAACTATATATATATTGCTGACACTGGAGCAGAGTAATGTCTGATCAATGAAAGTACATGTAACCCGAAATGGAAATCCAGAATAGATGTTAACATTGCAGCATTAGGGAAAAAATTTAAAGTTGAAAAAAAAAAGAAATTAAAATTGACAATTATGATTCCAAATTAATTAATTTTAACTAAATTTTTGATGGATTAATAGAAAATAATATTTTAACGGACCAAAGCTGCGATATTGATTGCCCAAACAGAGTACTTAAAACAGACAAAGCTACAATAGAATTTTATATGAACAGAGAAGAGGAAATATACAGTATGTCAAGAATTGTATTACACATTGAAATATGCAATGAATTTTTTAACTCACTTAGCAAAAAATTTTATTTTTTGTTAAGGCGCATACAATTTTTTTATCAGTTATAGATATTTACAGTATTTACTAAATAATAATAAAAAGAAAAGTACTAATCTTAAGCAAAAGAAGTAAAAAACATAACATAAACAAAATCTACTCACTTTTGCAAGTGTCAAGAAATGCATTACACTAAGTTTTCCAATGCCTTTTTGCAGCAACTGAACACTGTACAGTACATTTCCTGTTATTTTTACTCATCATCGCGTTGCATTGATATTTTTCTTTGATCGTTTAAAATCTTGCGTGTTGAAAAAATGGTGTATTGATATTTTTGTTTGACCGTTTAAAATCTTGTGTGTTGAAAAAATGGTGGGTAAAAATTCATCGTTTGACGTGGTTCAGTTAATATATTACAAACGTCAATTGGGGAAAGTGTGCAGGAGTTCGGATATGTTTTCTAAAACAAGAAAAATGATTTATAATATTTTAAATCGAATTGCAAACGAAGGTACATTCGAACCAAGGCTAAGAGGTGGTCGTAAGCGGAAAATAACTAAACGTGGAGAGCGCGCATTGGTAAAAGAACTTGAAAAAAATCCGATGGCTTCGACCAGAATACTTGCTAGGAAACTGAAGGAAGAATGTGGTATAATTGTCTCCCATGAAACAGTACGTTAGGCCATGCTACGCAACAAGTATTCATCAAGAGCTGCTCGTAAAAAGCCACTACTATCTGCACAGAATGTTGAAAAGCGATTCTCCTTTACTTCAATGCATATTTCTGAACCTGTAGAATATTGGGATGTCATATTCTGTGACGAAACGAAAATGATGCTATACTACAATGATGGACCGACTTGAGTGTGGCGCAAGCCGTTAACAGCATTAGAAAACGACAACATCACTCCAACAGTAAAATTCGGAAAATTGTCTGTTATGATTTGGGGATGCATCTCCAGCAGAGGAGTGGGAGACATAGCATTTATCGAAAATACAATGGATGCCCAACAATATTTAGGGATTTTAAGAGCACATTTAACCAGCAGTGCTGAAAAATTTGGTTTGATGGGCGGTAACAAACCAAATTTCAAGTTTTACCAAGACAACGATCCGAAACATATGGCAAATATAGTACGGATGTGGCTACTATATAACTGCCGAAAAGTTATGGAAACACCAGCCCAAAGTCGGATCTAAATCCCATCGAGAATGTGTGGGCCCTTTTAAAAAAGCAGGTGGCCAAAAGGCACCCAAAAAACAAAACAGCGCTTAAAACTGCAATACTTGAAGAATGGCAAAAAATACCAAGTAATTACGATATGAAAAAGTTGGTGAATTCAATGAAAAAACGGTTACAACATGTGATTGATGCCAGAGGTGGCCACACTAAATATTAAATAATCCAAACATTCAGTTTTAGTTGCAAAAGCCCTTTTTTAAATTTTGTGTAAAGCAATTCTTGACACATGTATAACTGAGTAGAATTAATTTTTGCTGTTTTTTTTGTTTTTACGTCGAAATTACGCCATTTTTTCTTAGAATTTCCTTATAAGTATTATATAACACTATATCTAATAAAAAAATTTTTGGAATACAATAAAAATTATATTTTTTGCATAGCAAATTGAAAAATAGACTTTTTTAATGTGTAATGCAATTCTTGATATGCATACTATAAGGAGAATAGCTACACTGAAAATGTAATAGAAATTTTTTCCAATGAAATGAAAAATAAAGACATTACGGAGTGTGTTAATACAAACGACTTAAGCTACAACGATAAAAACAAATTACTAGCAGTTGTAAGGGAATACAAAAGGGCATTTTAGAATAAAAACGAGGACTTAACATTTACTAGCCAAATAAAACACAAGATAGTTACGCAACACTGTACAGGTACTCAGAAAATCATAAAGATGAAATTTATAAGCAAATTGAGGAAATGTTGAGCCAGGGTATTATAAGAGAATCGTATAGCTCATACAATAGCCCTATTTGGATTGTACCAATTGCATTGTAATCGACTACAAGAAATTGAATAACATCACTATCGAAGATAGGTTTAAAATTCCAAATATAGATGATATATAAGAGAAATTTTGAAGATGCCAGTATTTTTCAACTCTTGAGCTGTCTCAGGGTTTCCATCCAATTCAAATGGATGCCAAAGGTATCAATAAAGCTGCTTATTCAACAGCAAATGGCCACTATGAATTTCTTTGCATGCAACCTTTCAAAGATTAATAAACGAAGTCATGAGAGACCAAAAAGGAAAAACCTTGAAGTATAGCGCAATAAATATAAATTCTTAGCTAAGGAAACTGAATTTTTAGGAAACATGGTAAGCGAGGAAGATATCAAACCAAACTACAAAAAATGTGGAAGCAATAGAAAGAATTTCGCTACCTAAGACCGAAAAAGACATAAAATTTTTTCTTGGTGTAACAAGATATTACAGGAGGCTTATCAGAAATTAATTCAAAATTGCTCATCAGATGGCAAAATACCTAAAATAGAATGCAAAAATCATCTTAAGGATAGGGATTATATTGAAGCGTTTGAAAATTTAAAACAAATGATAAAATCTGACCCAATTTTAGTACAAGAAATTTGTGCTGATCACAGATGACTGCAACTTTGCTCTTGGGGCAGTTCTAATGCAAAATAATAAAGTCATCTGCTATGCGAGTAGGTCACTAAATCGGCACGAAAAGAATTACAGCACTATATAGAAAGAACTATTAGCTAGTATGGGCGGAAAAATATTTTCGACCCTATCTTTTCGGCAGGAAATTTAACATTAAAACTGATCACCGTGCACTTGTATGGCTAAATAATTTAAAAGCTCCTAGCTCGAAACTCCAAAGATGGAAAATCAAATTAAACCAATTTTGATATCGAGTATATTAAGGGAAAAGAAACGTAACTGCTGACGATTTAAGTTGAGTCATCACGAATCCCGATGATCAAGTGTTTGTCAATCTGAACGAATTGTTCAGCGAAGTTATTGAGGTTGTGCCTAACGAAGTCAATAATATAGCAACGGAGGAAATTCTAAACAAACTGAATATGCGGTAAGCATTTTTAAAAACAATTAATTCTGGAAACCGGTGAAAAACAAACCTGTTCTCTGAAAATATTATTTAGCAATCGAATAAGAGACACAGTAAAAATAACACAAGATAGTAACTTATTAGAGATTATGAGAGAAAAATTTGCACAAAAAGGATTGTTGGCAGACTTTTGCCCAGATAATGCATTATTTTTAATGTTTCTGGAACTTTATGTCTCATATTTTCCAAGAAATAATAATTTGAAAGTTATTAGATTACATGTATTACTAGAAGATGTTACAGATAAAAGAAAACTATTAGAAATTATTGAAAGCAAACATTTGGAAGTTAACCATAGGGGCATTGATGCGGTCATGAAATAAATAAAGAAAATGTTCTTTTACTCTTATTTACAAAAGGAAATACCAAAATATATAAATATGTTTGAAGTTTGGAATAAAGCAAAGTTTGACAGAAATCCTAGCAAACACCCCCTTAATGTCACTAAAACTCCACTTAAACATAACAATCGTCGTTGACGTGGCATTGTTTGCACTAAATCGAAAATATTATAAAACCGAGTTGGGAGATTTGTGTTTGTGATTCCTCTGTTGCAAGTGCATATAAATGTTGGCACCTGAGTAAGTGCGAATCGCCAAGATCACCAAAGTGTAGCCGTCATATTTTGTGCCAATTTTTAATTATTAATACGACTTAAATCATATTGAAAATATGAAAAATTGTCTTTATTTTTTTAATATTAAACATTTTATAAAAATAAACAGTGGTTTGTTAACTCATAAGCATAACTTAGACAAAGTGACCCGTATTTATAGTCGCAAGATAAAATGCGTTCTAGTTAAAACATAGTTTTAAATTAAAAGCACATTTCATTTATTTAGCAATTATGGTCGTATAAAACTAGGTTTTAACTATAATAGATTTATACGGAGTGACCTCATAAAAAACAAACAAACTCCCAGTAAATTATGAGGATAAATTTAAAAAAGTGATTACCTTGTGTTAATTGACACAAAACATTGTAGAAATAGGGAACAATAAGAAGAATTTATAGCTGAGAGGATCGTGTGGAAAAAGAGAGTGACAAACAAAAATGTGTAAACTATAAATTTTCGCTGAGTTGTCATACGAGAAAGATACTCGTATGACAACATGTTTTTTTATATATATCAATGCAAATAAGTTTTCACTCGTAAGCCCAAATGTTACATCAGTAAAAATAAATTTTTGGACTATTTTAACATGCTCTGCGACATTTACTTTATCAAAACATAATTTTTAACAAAACTTTTATTTGTTATTAGTCGACTGTTATTATTAATTAATTGAACAATATTTTGATCGAATTGTACAGTCTTAGCAGAAACCGATATTTTTGTGTGAAATTTCACAAATCGGTCAATGCTTTTTAACAAACATGACAGAGACTACAAATGGAACAATTTAACCTGGTAATTGGTGACATATGTTTCGTCTATTACCACGTATATACATATTCACATACATATATACATAGCCTCATCAGACCAGTTTTGGTTAATTTGTACACGGATTTGAACCCCGACCATTCCATGAATTATGTTTGGACAGCCGCTCTTAACACTTGAGCCATGAAGGGAGTTCTCCAAGACGTGTACAAAGTGCAAATTTGTTTTTAAGCACACAATGCGCCACATGCCATCTCTTGTCATTTCTTGTTTGCCATAGCTTTGTTGAACCGTCGGTTCAAAGACTTGCTATGATGAGATTTTTTCGTATAGTTGTGATTTGCACCACTTATGTATATGAAAATGGATGATCCTTCCGGTATAGAAATTTTATTTGTTATTAGTCGACTGTTATTATTAATTAATTGAACAATATTTTGATCGAATTGTACAATCTTAGCAGAAACCGATATTTTTGTGTTAACCAAAACTGGTCTGATGAGGCTATGTATATATGTATGTGAATATGTATATACGTGGTAATAGCCGAAACATATGTCACAAATTACCAGGTTAAATTGTTCCATTTGTAGTCTCTGTCATGATTGTTAAAAAGCATTGACCGATTTGTGAAATTTAACACAAAAATATCGGTTTCTGCTAAGACTGTACAATTCTATCAAAATATTGTTCAATTTTTAACAAAACTTTTTACGAAATGTCACTTTAAAACCGGCTTCTAAATATTTCAAGCCACCTTCTCACGCTTTTAAATTCAAAAAGCGCTTTTAGAGTAAAAGCAGGATTTCAATCGAATTTGTTTATAACAACGGGCCAACGTATTTTAATTTCCTAAAAGCTAACCACATAAAATGTAAATCATTGTGTACTGTTTAAACATCAAGTATAATTTGCCTATATAAAACTGTAAAGTTTAAACAAATGCTGAAACAACTGCGCCTATCGCACATATTCTAGCATTCTTCTATAAAAGCACAACTCAAAATTTTTTAGTTTACTTGTTGAAACTGTTCATCATACATACATATATCTAGCAGCACAAGAGAGATAAGTTAATCTTAATCTTAATAATATTAACTACGCCATTAATGGATAAAATAAAAAGAAGAGAACCCAAGTGGCTTTCTTGAGGAGCACCAGAGGTCGCTTCAAACGCGGAGAAACGTGATCCCGAAATCTTACCTGAAGCAAACGTTCACTTAGGTAAGACTGAATCCAATTAATAAAATATGCTGGAAAACCTACCATCTTTAATTTAGTGAGCTGTTTGCAGAGCTCTCTAATATAAACAGTACATTAAGAAACGTAATAGCAAAGGTGTAAGCTGTTGAAGAAGCTTGTAATGACGTTAAAAATATATGAATAATCTACAAATCTATAGATTGAGGACTAATAAAGTAGAGACGACACGTCTGGTTCATTTAACTTATAATTTTATTCTGTTCATCTCAAAAAAGTTTAGTAGATATACAAGAAATCGTAGTTTCTCTGTTAAGTATAAAGTATCAGGTTTAATATTGAAAGAGGAAATATGGTGTGATATTTTTGCAAAATCATAAGTACATATGTACGTATGTAAATGAAATTCAGTTATTCAATAGGGTGATTTCAAAAGCGTACAGATAGAGTGTATGAAAAATTAAATGTATAAGTGACAATTTAGAATGGCTTAAACAATATAACACAGCAGATTGTTGATTTGAAGAATGAAGTTAAAACGGTGAAATATAACTCCTCTTCTAATCTTCCCCTTTCCTGTGCTCTGAATACTGAATTCAATGATTTAGAAAACAAATAGAAATACATGAGAATGATGTTGTGGGTGCCGACATCATCAACGGAATTCCTTTCCCTCATGGTGAGAATATTGGAAACATGTTTGCTCGTATTTGTTCTCTGGTTAGGTGTGAGGTGTCTGTGCTAAGCAATGCGTTTAGAACGAAAAGAACAATAATAAGCCTGTTATTATAATTAAGATTGCGTCTGGACATGAACGTAACAAAATACTCAAGACGATCGCATTGTTTCGTAAAACTAATAAACGACAAATGTTTCTTCAAGATATTGGATGTGGAGGTACCGAGAAATTTTTTTACATGAGAGTCTCACTAAATCAAAGCGCACTATTTTGTCCAATCTCAGTAGTACTCAGTTAAAAGAATCTTGTGTGCAGCACTAGTAATATGTTTTAGGGTGTCTCATAAAAGCTATTTTAAGGGTGGTTCTTATCTCGGTTTTTTATTTAAATGTTTTTTTAAGTAAATTTTAATTTATATTATTACATTTATCTCATATTGTCTTAGGTAAATTTTAGTAGTTATGTTTTTCTTATTTTTAATTTTTTTCTTTAGAATTCTGTTCGGTCAACGTATTAGTTATCTTTTATTTTGTATTTTGAATTGAACCTAAAACATAAAAATAAAATTTAATCTCAATAAGTGTCTTTGACTTATCTATACTCAAGGCTTAAACTGCTTCCTAATTATTTCTATGCATAGGCCTTAAGTATGCATATTGTTGTACTAAAAAACATGACTGCACTGACTGTAATTTAAGCTCCCTATTATATATTAAATAAATTACAGTCCCTCTGCTGCATTAATCGAAGTCGAATTCATATCGTCTAATTTTACCGCTGTTTGTTTGCACCGCTTTGTACTCGCCCCGTTTTTAGCAGTTTCATAAGAACTTTATAATGTTTTATAAATTAATTAAATCGGTTTCTACTTAAATAAGAAAAACTCTTCTCATTAAACAAATTCCCTTATATCTCCTTCTTATACAATTTCATGTACTTTTCCTCTAATTTTTCTTCTCCGTTTTCTTTTTGATTTCCATATAATTTGAAGTCGGTTCCATTCTGGTTATCTTTAGGTTTGATAAGTAGTGATGAAGACTCTAATGGTGCTAATTTTAATGTAGTTGGTAATTACAAATCTTTAATTAGTAGTTTATGCAAGCAAAATAATGGTTTAATGTGGTACATTTTAATGCAAGGAGCTTAAATGGTCTTAGAGCTCATTATGTTAAATTTGTCTATGAAAATTTACCTATAGATTCGTTGTGTGTTTCAGAAGCGTGGTTTAAGCGTGAAGTGTCGGACTTATTTTATAAAATCAATGGTTATAATCTTTTTCGGTGTAATAGATATGGAAGTTCGGGTGGTGGTGTGGCTATGTATTGTAGGTCTAATCTGAATATTAAGTTTGTCAACAGATACGTTACTTCTTCTAAAATTTGATCAAATAACGTTCTTGTCTGATCAAGATTTGATAATTGGCCAGCTATTTTCTGAAATTATGACTACAAGTCCATTGATTTTAGAGCATTAGTTAGTGATTTTCTAGCATGAGTTGGAATAACTGCTGGACTTATGATTCAATTGATCTTAAGTAAAATGTGTTTATAAATTATTTAGGCTTGCTTTTAGTCGGCATGTTCCCCTGCGTACTCTACAAGTCACTAACAGTGGTAGTCCTTGGTTCACGCGTCTTGTACTGCATGCTACTTTCGAAATGGAAATGAAACCGCACTCCTGAAAATTGGGAAAACTATAGAAGGGCTCCTAAAATCTTCTAAATTCAAAGCTAACTTAAGCTTAAATTTTGGCAAAACATTAAGAAATATGGAGATTTTAACAAAAAGTTTTTGGAATGCAGTTTGGATTCTAATCTGCTAAATGATTTTTTCCTGACCAGTAGCACACCTAGCTGTTCTTCAACTATAATCAATGTGGTGACTCTACGCAACTTACTAATTTTTCAATTTTCAACTGTTAGTGAAAACGGTGTGCTTAAATGCATTATGAAGTTAAGCTCTAATGCAGTAGGCATTGATGGATTACACATTAAATTTATTAAGCTAATAATGTCACACATTATAGCACTCCTAGCCCATATTATCAATCATTGCATAACTTGTTCCCGTCTCCCTGAATTATAAAAGTGTTTCCTATAGTTAGAAAGTCATCTGCCTCAGAACGTAAAGATTTTAAAAACAATTAGTATCTTGCCTTCTTTAGGAAAAGTCTTTGAAAGAATAATGTCAGATCAAATATCACTGAATATTTAAATTTAAATAATTTATTGCACCCTTTTCAATCAGGCTTTCGTTCTGTTCACAGTTGCTCTACGGCTGTAATGAAAATAATTGATGACATTAGGGTATTTTACGATCAAAATTTTTTCTCTCTTATTGATTTCTCGAAAGCTTTTAATTCGGTGAAATATGCTCTCCTTTGTGATAAGCTAAAAAAATACTTTTACTTACTTTGGTAATGCAGTAAGCTTGATGTCAAATTATTTAGAAAAAGAAAGCATCTTGTTATGATAGTTAATTGTTTTTCATTCATTAAAATTATTAACATTGGTGTTCCTCAGGGATCCATTTTAGGTCCGCTATTATTCTCTATTTTTATTAACGATAAACGATATGCTTGAATTCATGCTTATGCTGACGATATACAAATCTCTCTCTCAAGACCTATTGGGCTTATTGAAGATATATGCTATAGGCTGTAATCTGACCTGGACTCGCTGAATAGATTGGCTGTAAGCAACTTATTGCAATTAATCTCACAAAATCCTAAATACTTCCAGCCTTTGTTCATTGGATGTGTTCAGCTAGATTTTATGAACAAAGTTCAGAGCTTTAGTTTTATACCTAACTCTTAGCTCACCTGTTCCTCCATATCAATAATACTGTTGGAAAAATATATGGGATTTTTCGATGTTTACGTTTTGTCAAGCTATACGGCTGTTGAAACTAGACGCAGACAGCTCATTATGCCGCATATTAATTTCTTACGTATTGTGTATACTCGACTTGACTCGCAATCACCATAAAGTTTTAGTAGCATTCACAGTCGTGAACTTTACGTCGTGGGGTCAATACGTATAAGTTTCCGTGCTAATTTATTTTTCACATCCGCACTTAATTTTTTACTTAAAAGTCCTAATATACCGTGCATCTGTAAACAAAAGGTTGATCGTAGGGAGAAAATAAAATGTGCTAATTGTAATGAATTTTATCATTGCAATTGCATGAAATTAAAGCAGAGTGAAGACTTAGCCAAAATAGACGTAACGAGACGTGACGAGTAAGTTCGAGTATATGTAAGCAATTGGTAATAGCCAAAATAAACAAACGTAACTGATCGAAAGTGAACGAAACATTTTGACGGGACGAGTTGTTCCGTAAGAACCGAACTTCAAAGCGTCACTACTCGTCATACCAGCTGTTTCCCGGCACACAACAATATTTTCAAAGTAAAATTCAACAATAAGTAATTAAAATGACATATTTTTTATGTAATTGCTTCTGTGAAGGATGAACATGGAATTTATCTGAAATGCCATCCAAAATATGTTAATAAAAATGAAAGGAACAAAGCATGGAAAGGGTAGCTGCAAAATTTTATTTCTTTAAGTTTTATCTTAAAATTTGGGAATAATGTAAATAGTTTATGTATGTACCAATTTATTATTTTAATCAAGTTTATTAAACTCTCAGTAATTTCACGCATTTTTTGCTTTTGGCACAAAATTTTTGGATTGCAGAACAGCTGATCTGTTTCGATTCGTTTGCTAACGTAGCATTTTGGATGAAATGTCAAAACAGACGTAACGAGTACAAACGTTCGTTCAGCTGCTATCGTCTCGTCACGTCTATTTTGGTTAAGGCCTGAGGTTGACTTTATGCAGAAGAGCAATAAAAAGTTGATATGCAATGCTTGCAAAGTTGTGAGACGTGCTTCTCTTCGCTCTCCACCACGTACTTCTTCGCCAACCGTTTTAACTACAGTAGAAGTACATCCAACACTATCCACTGAAGAGAATTTTACCTCTTTCTCATCATCGCCAATAATTCGAGCAGCGCAGCAACCACAACAGGAAAGTGATACACAACGTCAACAAAACAAACAACAGTCACCACAGCATAACACACAACAGATCATCTCAACCAAACAACTATTACCGGACAACAACAATATCAACGTAGACAATTTGGCGAGTTCCGAAGTTACCGAGTCATCAGTAACCCTTGAACTCGTTTATAAAGAAATTTTAAATTTGAAGAGTATGAATGCTAATGCTTTATCTCATATTTCTGCTCTTCAAGAAGAGAAGAAGTTTTTAAATAACAAAGTAAATGAACTCCAAAGAGAAGTTAATTACTTACAGCAAAAAAACCAAGGCAAATGCGTTGAAATTGTTGGTGTGCCGAATGTAAATAATTCCAATAATAATAATAATAATAATAGAGTTTAGCTACTACAGCTGTTAGCCTTCTTAGCTATTTAGCTTGAAGCTTTAAACCAAGTAAAAAGCTTTTTAATAAATAATGGAGATGGAAAAAATTATACATGCAATTAATTTTTTTATTTTTTATAATTTTTTTCTTAGCTTTATCGCACTTTCTCAACATACCCACTCAGACCATGTGATATAGATATTAATATAATTGTGTGTGTAATTTTACATGGTCCAAGGCGTAAATGTTAGAAAAAATTTACCCAGCATGCTGTGGGACTCGGACAACACAAACATAAAAATACAGACCAACATGAAGCTACAAATTTAGCTACAGTTAGTTTTCAATCTAAGCTTGAGTTGACCTTTTGACAAGCTAATGTTATAAAAATCGCAACTGTTAATAAGGGTTGTCATGCGATTAAAAGGAGCTGTAGCCATATAATTTGTTCTACTAACCGGTTGATAAAATAATTGATTAGAGTTACGAGTACTTCTCCGATTAGTATTAAAATGTATGTAATCAAGAAGCTCTGGTGCAGCAAGAGACCCAGTTACAAGTTGATGCAAATAAAGTATGTCCGCAATATTTCTACGGGACCTCAAAGACAGCAAATGTAATAACTTCAAACGATCCTCATAAGGAGGAAGGTTCAAAGGGTCAGTCCAATTTAAGCCATTGAAAGCAAAACGAATAAAGTTTTTTTGAATTCTCTCAATTCTATTTATATGAATATTATAAAAAGGTGACCATACTTGGCTCGCGTACTCTAAGTGAGGACGCACTATTGTATTATATAAAGTCACCGTTACTAAAGGGCTATTAAATTCTTTTGCCCACCTCTTAATAAAGCCAAGCAGAGATGAGGATTTTTTTACAAATTAGATCAATATGATCACTAAAAGTTAATTTAACATCAAAATGTATACCTAGGTCTTTGACTAAATCGACACGACTTATTTTCTTATCTTTTAACTGATAATCAAACTTTACCATATTTTTCTTCCTACTGAAAATCATAGATTGGCATTTATCAGGATTAAGATGTAAGTTATTTTTAGAACACCAAATCTCGAAGGATTTCAAGTCAGACTGGAGTGGAATAGTGTCGTCAACCCCCTTTACGTTCCTGTAAATTTTCATGTCATCTGCATATACTAAACATGTGTTTTATCATTGATTGCTAAAATGAACAGGAGCGGCCCCAGGTGGCTTCCTTGTGGAACACCTGATTCCGCGCTAAATGGGGAGGAAAACGCTCTCCGAAATCTTATTTGATATGAGCGATCAGATAAATAAGATTCAATCCAGCTGACAAAACTTAAAGGAAATCCGAGCTTCTTTAACTAAAAGAAAATCAAATTATGTGGTAGTTTGTCAAATGCTTTACTGAAGTCAGTGTAGATGCAGTCAACTTGCCCACCAGAGTCAAAAGAGCGTAAAGTAAAAGAAGTGAAATCAAGGAGGTTAGAAACTGTTGATCTGCCATTAACAAAACCATGCTCACGAGTTGTTATGACTTCACCACAGCACACCTTAACTTGATCGTATATTATATGTTAAAAAATTTTCGGTATTGATGATAACTTAGCCACGGGCCTTTAGTTTGAAACATCATTTTTACAGCCTTTCTTGAAAATGGGGCTAATGTATGCACTTTTCCAAAATTTAGGAAAATAACTTTCTCTGACTGATCTATTAAATAAAAAACTAAGGGGCTGAGTCAGCACAGAACTGCAGTTAACTAAAACTGTCGCAGGAATACCATCAGGCCCGGAGCTGAAGTCATCATCAATAGACGAGATATACTTCTCTATGAGGTCAGGTGTGAAATATATCTTATTAGCCGAAACTAAAGATTCGTTATCAATATATTCAAAATAGTTGATCTCAGGGCTAAATAAATCAGTAGAAAATGTCTCCTTAAACAAATTAGCAAACAGCCAGACTATAATTTGGGGATCGCTAGTGAGCCCATCAACTGTTTTAAACTCAGATGGAAACCCGTCAGATTTTTTCTTAGAATTAATAAATCCCCAAAAATTCTTGGGGTCATGAAGAATAGTCAGCCTAATTTTATTCAAATATTCAGAATAAACTAAAGCTGACATTTCTTTGAATTCAAAAAATAGTCGCTGATAAGCAACTAGGTCATTTCGGTCCTGGCTACAAACGTATTTGTTCCATGCCCTATTACGGCCATTACGAATTTTCTTCAAATCCTTTGTGTACCAAGGGTACGAGGAATTACTAACGTACCTCCGCGAATATGGCACCGACAATGCTATGGCCGAAAAAAGTTCACTATAGAAAAATTTAATGCAGTCATCAAATGTATTATTATTAAAATAAATAAAAAATTCATGTAGCTTATTTCTTAAATTCTCATTCAATTTCAAGAAGTCAGCTTTCTTAAAATTGAATTCATAAACATTAATGGAAGGACATGCATTAGTTAAATTTTCAATATCAGATTGATACACAATACTCAAAGGTGGATGATAGGAATCAACCGTAGGAAGAGCATGGACAGCATTTCTTACAACAACATTACCACTATTTGCAGCCAAGACTAAGTCAAGTTGTCGTCCGTGAAAATTAGTTATACAACTTACTTGTTGTAAATTCGAAAGTATTTCGTCAACAAAAATTTGTTGTTGTCGAGTTTTTGGACAAGATGCATAATAATATGTACCATCATCCGAAGGAGTCCATTTAAGGTCAGGCAGATTGAAGTCACCTAACAACAAAATGTCGTCATTAGCATCTAGTTCATTAATTATGTATTATACGGACATCGAAAGACATTCGTAGACATCTACGCCACTATTTGGAGGAACATAAACGTTAAGAATATAAATATTGGAGTTACAATGTGTAACTTTAACGCATAAAAGTTCAATATTAGATGCGCAGGCAATTTCAACTAATGAACTGGTTAAATGATTTTTAATAGCTATTAAGACGCCTCCACCAACAGAAGAAATATCTTCTAAGTGTCTGTCTCTTCTAAAAACATTGAAACTATTATCAAAAAGTTCTAAATTGAGAAAACTGTTGTTTAACCAAGTTTCGGTAAAAACGATAATATCCTCAGAGAAATTCTGAGTTGACAAAAAGATGTCGTGCGTCTTGGATCGCAAACCCCTTACATTTTGGTAGTAAAGGGATAGCCGCTTCAGTTTTTTGAATTGGAACGGACAGTATGTCTGACAGTCTTATTATTTTTTTTTTCGACTCAAACTCTGAAATAAAGATATTATCAACCCATGCCTTAGAATTAAGAATGGCAGAAACATGAGAAGAGGCCACTGTTATTTTAAAAGACGCATGAGTAGGTTTATTACCGATTTTCCTGCAAGAAACAAAGGCGTTAGCAGGAATAATTAAATTTTGTCTTATAAAACTTATGACGTTATCAGTGGTAGTGTTAGCATGAAGTCGGGAAATGAAAATCGATTTCAACCTTGGCAATGCTTGCAAGGAGACAGACTCCACAGAACCACCAACCGGAACAACCCCTTGTAAATTAAGAAAGACTGGGATGGATACAGGAGTATTTAAAGTGGAGGAAAGTGATAGAGGGTTGTTAACAGCAGTAGAAGCGGAAAAATTGGAAGTAGTTGGAGAGGTATTTAGAGGGGGAACTAAAGAAGTTTTTTCACGATTAACAGCTGCGTCATCTCTCCCCCCCACACAACCCAGATTCTGATCCGACTTTCGGTTTTTTTGCAATTTTCGTTTAGGTTTCCTTTTCGTTTTCAGAGAAATAGCTTGCTTGGGCAGAGCAGAGATCGAAGGAGTAGAAGAAATAACCATAGCAGCCTCGGTAATAGTTTTATTTTGTGCCAGACTAACATCGGGTGAGACAGCCTCATTAAGGCTTTTTTCAACCTTGGGAGTTATGTCTAAATAATTATTTAAAATATCTCTGAAATTAATATTCAAATTGTTAAGATTTTCCCCAAATTGCTTAATTTTGTCGAAAAAGACCGACGGGGACAGGGCCCTGCAAGATGGGCAGTACCAATGCAGGCCCGAACGTTTGGAAGATAATAAATCAACAACGGTGTTAGTTAGGTTTGCACAAGAGGCATGAAACATCTGTTCACAGGGACCTGATCAGGAAAACATGGCATTCAATATATTTTGACTTTTACATTGATCTCTTAAAGAGCAAGCTAATAAGTTTTCAGACGAAAAATATTCCATCATAAAAAACGAAAAGAAAAGAAAAAATTTTAGTGAAACAAGTTTTATTTTTATATTGAATTTAAAATATTTTTAAAATCGCTTACAACTGGTTAATATTGTGAAAAAATATACCCGTTGAACAGCAACAACAATACCCTATAGAGATTAAGGTAAAGCTTTGTATGCGAACAAAGCAAGAAAGGGAATGAGAAAAACAAAACTGATCACTGCTTTACACTGCTTGTAGCAAAAAATGCACTCACGCTTGCATATATTAGAGAATAAATTAAAGTTAATAACAAATACAAAAATAAAGCAAACCAAATTTCTACAAACACTCAATCATAACACAGTGACAATTATATACTCAAAACGAAAAATTTATTATTATTAACAACTATTAAAATAGAACGAAAATATATATTAAAATATGTATTAAAAACAACACAAAAACACAACCGACACTGACAAAGAGACGAGATCAACTGAAATGCTCTTCATACCGCAATAAAACTATTTTCTGAGGGGTTAGACCAGGGGTCGGCAAAATTTAAAGTGAGCCTGTTTGGTGAGAGAAGAGAGGCTGCACCGCAAGAAATTTGTAACCAAATTTTGATATTAATGGAATGTTGCGGCAAAAAGTGGAAAATAAAAAAATTTAGAAAAGATGTTTAGGGTTGTTGAAAAATCATAAACAAAGCAATATCGCACGCGGGCATAGCGCTGTTGTCTTTAAACTAAACAAAAAAAACTTAATTCATGCACTTTGTAACGAACCTCGCGCCGAGGTTTTAACTCGTCGGTGTCCAAGGATCGGCTACAAAAATTTATATTTTTGCAGGTGGCCAAAATAAACAGTTTTCCAATAATAATAATGCGTGTTTCTTCTTTTTTTTTCAATACGTTATAAAATTTTATTTACAGATTATTTCTTTCTTAAACTACGTCTGTTTACAATCTACTTTACTCGCGGTTGCTTGCGTTAGATCGCGACGGGGATAGTTATTCTCTGCGGTGTGGTGCGGTACGGTTGTCGTATAAACAAATAACGGCTACGTTGCAAATCTATCCTGCCGGCACGAATGTTAGTATTGCACCCAGACGTGCGACAGAATTGTTAGCTAGCTTACCTACTCTATTCTACAATATTTGCTATGCTAGGTCTCTCTTGCACGGGTTCTGATGTTGCCGTGCAGTAGATACCGTAGACGCTGTCCTATTCTGCCGACACGAATGTTAGCATGGCACCCATACGTGTGACAGAATCAATAACTAGCTACTTCTATGACTACGGGCTAAGAACTACTGTTTACTACTCTAGTGTTGTCCAGGCCGCGATCACCGATGGACTACCCATACTCCCAGTGAGCTCTGCCTTATATACCCTATTTTCGCCACTGAATGTAGAGAATAAACAGCTGTTTGTCAAGTCTCCACAAACAGCTGTTCCCTAAGTGTTGCCGTTTGACTAAAATTTCTTAAGACTTAACTTATTTAAGGCTTAGCATAAGATATTAACATGATTTTGTGTACCTCAATTTTGTTCTTATAAATCTAAATATAATAATAGAAATAAATAAAATATAGCTCTGCGCAGACTTCTTGTTGTAGGCGGAAACGCGCGTGCTACTTCCGCCTTTACAACTTTCAAATTGCTACATCGAAAATTCATTCAATTGGGACAGCACACATACTCGTATTATTTAGATCAACAATTTAGTTACAGTTTCTTACTAACAAAATATTTTTCAAATGTTTGGCGTTTATTCTATTTCGCTGCTCAGAACAGATGAAACTAAGATCAGAGAAGATTTGTTGACATAAAAACTAAAGTAGACAACGTGTTACTTAAGCTTTTATTAATTTCAATACTACAATCATCATCAGTTACAGCTACCGATAACTTTATTTTGTCCAAAAATACTTTTCTTTTTTCCGTAAAAAAATTATCCCTCTCCTCCCTTACAAATTCGTTAAATAAAAATTGAAAAGTATCGTAGTGTCATTCCTGGAAAATTTATTACAACCTTTTAACGACATATTGCAAATTAAGCATTGCATGTCGTCAAAAGCATTTTGAATCATAAAGTACGTTGCATCATTTGTCATAACTGTACAAGAAATTCTCTACGTGCATAATAAGCGAAAAGAACTACAGCCACGCTTGATGTTGCTTTGTCAATGGCATTTTGACAACTGAATGAAAGAGCATAAGAATATGTGTAATATTTGAGCGTACATTGTGCTATGCGCGCCGACCCCTGGCCTAGTCACAAAAATTACAGAGGAGCAAATTGCTTCGTTAAAAATATCAAGATAAGCAGGGATAATGCATCTAATATTTCATCATCAAATATTTTATGTGTTAAATTTGTATTCTTTTTAAAAAAGAAATAAATAATGAGGAAAAAGTATGCGTACAAGAATAAATTGTGTGCAAATTTATTTGGTGGTGAAAGTAGGAAAAAAATATATATAAATGACAGTTTATCAAGTTTTAATAAAAATATATACAAGGAGGCGAAAAAATTACAAAACGAAAAAAATTTCTAATTTATTTGGGTTAGTAATGGAAAAATTTTAATACGTAAGAAGGAAGGCGATAATGCCATTGTGATAAATTCTTTCGAGGACTTAAAAAATTTTGGTTAATTTTGTGTTATTTTATTTAACTATGAATAATTTAAATAACTATAATCTAGATCCTCAAAATAATTTATTTGATATTCCTTTGGTAAATAGCAAGAAAGTAAATTTTGAAAGTATTACTCATAACCCAAATAACTCAATAGCTTTTATATAATTTCGCAAAATATTAGAAGTCTACGAAAAAATTTAGATAACTTTATTTTACATCTTGCTTCTTTTGAATCTAAGCCAGATTTTATTTTCTTAACCGAGACCTGGATTTATGATTATGAAAAATCTCTATATGGTATTCCGGGCTATAATTTTTAAGCTAGTTGTAATAATCAGTATGCGGCTGGTGGAGTAGCTGCATTTGTCAAGTCTGACATCAGTTGCGAAGCATTTAGTTTTAAGCTGTCAAGTTCTGATGCGATTAAATTAAAATGCTCAATAGATGGCCATTACTTTTCCTTTATTTGCATTTACAGGTTCCACGAAAGTAATTGCCAGGACGTTTTTTTAAGCGATTTAAATGATTTATCGATAAATGATAGATCTGAAAATTTAGTTTTGCTGGGTGATATAAATTTAAACATTTCACAAGAAACTGTCCTCTGATAACTGTTTGTCATTACTTTCTTCGTACGTTCTTGAATCATGTATAAATGAACCCACTCGGATCACTAGTTTTACTGAAACATGTATTGATCATATTTTTGCCCGTATTAATCGGTCACGCGAAATAGCAATCAGTAGTTCAGTTTGCAACCTTTAGATTTCTGACCATTGCCTTACATGTCTTAGTTTTGGAAATGTTGCTGCAAGTAAAAGTGATTATGTGCCACCTGTTTGTCACAGAGTAGTTACTGATTTTTATTTTATTTATTTATTATTTTAGCGTACAATACAAATTATGGTCAACATTTAAAATTTACGTAATACAATAATTATTACTAAAGCTAAAACTAAAACAAAAGAATAATCTTAGAGAAGTCTGTCTGGAAATTTAAGGAATTCAATTACAACATTATTTGAACAAAAAAGTAACGCGGAAAATGATTACAAACTAAACGCTTAAAGTTGTTGAGATTATCAGTACATTTAAGTTCAATAGGCAGAGAATTCCAAATTCTAATGGCGTTGACAAAAAACAAACGCGTGGAGTTAAGATACACAAATTTAGGAACAATTAAGTAGTTAATTCTATTCGACATGCTAAACCGAAGTTTATCAAACAAGTAAGATGGTGTATGCGTGTATATAATTTTATGTAAGAAAATACAATTCCTAGCCATAAGGTAGTTCTCGAGGGAACATCCTAGAAGATCCTTACTCCATGAAGAGACATGATCATATCTACGCAAACCAAAAATATATCGAGTAGCATTATTAACTGCAACTTGTAGCTTAAGTAATGACCTAGAGTCCAACCTACTGTAAACAACTTCAAAATAATTAATAAATGGTACAATAAGCTGCATAACTAATCTTTTTTTAATTACTAGAGGTGTGTACTCAGTGGATCTGCGCAGATACCGTAGCATCATGTAAATTTTCCTGGTCACATGATTGATATGATCATTTCAGGATAGGGAGGAATTGAGATGGAAACCTAAGCAGACAATGTTATTAACAAACATTATTGAAGAGTCACCAATGAATAAAGGGGGGACAATATTCAAATCAAGTTGGGCTCGCGATATTGGTAAAATATATGATTTGGACGGATTTAACGAAAGATTATTTGATTCAGCCCAATTTACAATACAAACCAAGTCTTCGTTAAGTCTGCAAGCGAGATCATCAACAAGACCCAATCTACGTGACAAATACAATTGAACATCGTCAGCATAAGCATGCATTTTAACATTTTTGGTAACTAAAAATATATCATTCAAGAACACACAAAACAAAAGTGGCCCCAAAAATGAACCTTGAGGTACTCCAGAGGTACACTGCCTGTAAGTGGAGTTTTTATCACCTACTTTAACCTTTTGGAATCTATTATGAAGATAGCTTCTTATTAGCCGAACTGAACTTTCACAAAATCCAAAATTAAACTCTAATTTCTGACACAAAAGGTGGTGGTCAACGCTATCAAACGCTTTAGAAAAGTCCAGAAGGCACAAAAGAGTAATTTTATCCTGATCGTAGGCAATGCGGAGATCATCAATAACTTTTATCATGGCAGTTGAACAACTATGCCCAACACGAAAACCAGATTGTAGTGGGGAAAGCAGTTGGTGGTTATTTAAAAATTCAGTTATTTGCTCATGCAAAAGCGCTTCACATACCTTAGATAAAACCGACAAAATACTAATAGGACGGAAATCATTTGGGTTGGTTGCAGCTGATTTCTTTGGAATTGGTATTACAACAGCCACCTTCCAAATTTGTGGAAAGCAAGAGGTTACAATACAATGGTTTATAACATGCGTTAAGGGTCCAAGCAAATACGGTACAATAAGTTTGAGGAACTTAATTGAAACATTATCTACACCCACTGCAACAGATTTAATCTTCATAATGCTTTTAAATACATTAAACTCATCAACAACATGAAATTCAAAAGACTTTATTGCTCAATTTAAGACATTTATATTAGACTGATGATTGCTAATGGGATAAGAACTGTTTCGTATAAAAAAATCATTCAATAAATCAGGGTCAGCTGTAGACTCATTCTTATCATTTGCATGAACACCCAACCGTCTGATATTTTTCCATAGTTTCCTTGGCGGTAGGGTAGTATTAAGCTTTGTGCAAAAATGTTTTTTTTTTTGATTGTCTAATCACAGAAACAGCAGTATTACGAGCCTGTTTAAACACCCAGTTTACACTGGTCGACCACTTTTTCCATTTAGCATATATGTAATCTGTTTCTGCTATTAATTTGAGCTTTGACACGTGAACTGAACCACGGACAGGGGTTTATCTTAACCTGAATCGTTCTGATAGGTACGTAGGTGTTAAATAAATTATTAATCTTACCATTTAAAGATACTAATTTCTCATCAATAGAGCTGAATAACAAACATTCATTCCAATCCGTCTGAATAACATCATCAAAGAGCAAATCAAGACGTACAGAATTAAAAACAGAAGAAGAGATTGTTGTAGTTTCAGTCGTACTACAAAAATTTATACCAAGAGCACAAAATATCAAGTCATGATCCGATATGAAGCCGATTTGATCAAATTTTAAAACTGGTGTATTATCAGAGGTTATGAAAAGGTCAAGCAAACTAGGAGTTGCATTATTAGCAAAGCGTGTAGGCATAACAGAATTCACAACTGATAAACCATTTGCACTAACCTGGTCAAAAAACCTATCAGTGATATTGTCAGACATTAGAATATTCACATTGATAGAATAGAAATGATCGTAGTCAATCACTTTTGAGCCTAAATCAGTAAAGAAAGGTTCAAGATTAAATGTACTATTGAGGTTATAGACACAAGATATTAATTAGTATTCTATTACTATTATTATTCAACTCAACATTTAAATACTCAATTGTAGCATTGTTTGAATTGCTAACAACATTAGTCTTAAAGTGAGATCTGCAATATATCGCCTTTTCTACACACTCTGTCATTCCTAAAAAGCTGATAATTAGGTATTTGATAGTAATTATTATTGATTTCATTGTCAAAGCACGTTTCTGAAACACAGATTACATCAATTAACGAGTTTTCAAATACGAACTTAATATAATCTATTTTAGTCACATTTAAGCTACGAGCATTAACATGTACTATTTTCAGTCCACAATGCTGCTTACACAACACATCTATTAAAATTTTATCTTTGTTAAGTGTAACACCATTACTGCCATCCGAATTCAACGTCATAAGTCACATAACCAACAACAATAAGCGTTTATAATTTTGTAAATTTTGAAATAGTAAATATAAGGCACAAAAAGTTCAGGCATTTTTACAGGCTAAGAAAAAATAAAAAATAATAATACTAATGATAACAGTAATTATTGAGAAATGTCAGTTACATTGATTATTTGATGGCTACTTTAGTTATTAATGGCATATGCATATTAAAAAACTCTTAAATCATCCAAACACAGTATGGGGCTTGCACTGGTGTCCCTTTTGCTTTTCACATAGACTACTCCGCGAAAAGAATAAACACTAAACAGCTTTCCCAGTCTTTTAAGTTTAATTGCAGATTGAAGAATTTTTCTGCATTCTACTGATAGGCTTTCTTGAATGAAAATGTTATTTAACTGTCCAGATCTAGGATCTTCGAAAGTGACAGCTTTTTTGTTTGTACGCTTGTAGTTGCCAAAAATACGCAGAACATAGTTTCTGTCATATCGAGAGTAAAATTTAACAATGACAGTGGAATTTGATTTTTTAGTCCGAAATATGTCACGAAACTGCGGTGGAACAAAGTTGATCACATTACAAATTTTCAAAAAAATATCTTTTAAGTCTTCAGGTTCTCCATTCGGAATGCCAAATATTACAGCTTCACAGGATAGATCATTTCTAGGTCCAGATTTAATTTTTTCGCATTCAAGTTTTAAATCGCCAATTTCACTACTAATTTTGCGTACTTTCTCTAATTCAGTCTCAATTTAAGAATTTTCTCATTTGATTCACCAACTCTGTTCGCTAGTATATCAATCTCCGTTCTTATTTTTGCAGTAAGCCTACTACTTTATCAAACTGAATCTGCAGTCTCTCGTCCATAAGTTGCAAATGGGATAAAAGTGTTTTGGAAGAGGTTCCTTCTTTCTGGAGAGCATCTGCCTTTAAGGCAGATACTTTACCAACAGCAAATAGTTTCTTTCGCAGCAGGCGACGACATCAATTGAACTGTTGGACGATGATTTCAAATAAAATATAATTTTTATACGAAACTTTTGTTACAGAGTGTACTTCGAAAGCGGAAAAAATATGTAGTATACTTTTCGGCCTCACGTAATTCTTTATGTACAGTACTACAAGAGAAATTTTGATTATGAGTAAAAACCGCGGCAAAGTTGACAGATGTCTCGGGAGTCTCAGGTTTTATTGATGTTGTCATACTTACTCAGATGTTCATCAAGAAAACAATGGCAACGGCAATAGCAATCAAATTAGATTAAACAAATTTGAACCTTTGTTGAACTTGATTTATTCCAGATGCAGAATTTTTCGTTCTTTTAGGTGATTTAATTATCCAATTTTAGTACTGAGTTTAGCTTTTAATAATTTAAAACTTATATGCAATATTCAAAATTTTTCAACTTGTAAGTTACAGTGTTACCAGCCTCTCTATCGCTTAATAATTTTTTAATTCATGAATCATGGGAAAATGTTTACAAAAAAGTCAATCCTTCATTAGCTTTCAGTCGTTTTATAGATATTCTCTTATTTTATAACAATATCTGTACAAAGAATTTACCTAATAATTTATCCAGAAATAAAAAAAGACTGAAACCTTGGATAGCTTTACTTAAAAAAACAAACTTTATAAATAAAAATGTCGGTTGTACCCATTAAAAACTAGTTTAAAAGATCGTTACAAAAGTCTATGTAAGGAAATTTCGTCGGATGCGTCAAAATCCAAAAACGAATTTTATTTTCGTGAATTCAATAATGTTAAAGGTGACACTCGGAAAGAATGGCAGTTAGTAAACAATATTTTAAACAGAACTACCAGAAAAGATGAAATTCAGAACTTAAAGGTTAAAGGGATAGTTTACAACAACCCTTCCGAAAAAGCGAATTTGTTCAATAAGCGTTTTGCAGGTATTGGAATGGATGTAATTGCTGCAAATAGTGTTAGTACTCCATGTTTGTGTTTACAAAATAATATTCAAATCCTAATAGTTTCTTTTTTGAGCCTATATCTTCATATGAGATTTATAAAATTATCATGTCTCTTAAGAACTCAAATTCTAGTACAGGAGAGGTTTTTCTAGTTCTTTTATTAAGAAAATTGTATTTAATATTACAGATGTCCTTTGTTACTTGTTTAACAAAAGTATTAGTTTTGGTATTTTTCCACAAGAATTGAAAAAAGCAGAAGTAATTCCCCTTTTTAAGAAAGGAGACAAAAATAATCTTGGTAATTATAGACCTATTTCGCTTCTGTCTAATTTTTCCCAAATCCTAGAAAAAGCGATGAAATCAAGGATGATTGAATTTTTGAATAAATGTAATTATTTCAGTAACTGCCAATTTGGCTTCAGAGCAGGGCTATCTACTGAAGATGCATTAATGGAGTTTTGTGTAAATATTCAAAATAGTTTAAATTGCCGAAAATTAACAGCAGCACTCTTTGTGGATATAACAAAAGCCTTTGACACTGTTGACCATGAGGTACTATTGAATAAACTTTTTAAATGTGGTTTTCGAGGCTCTGTATATAATTGGTTTTCGTCATATTTGTTCAACAGAGTTCAAAGAGTTAAATTTGATAAGAATTATAGGAGCCATTGTAATATTCAAGTCGGTGTCCCACAAGGCTTTAGTGCTAGGTCCAGTACTATTTTCTATTTACATTAATTCACTGTTTTCTCAAAAATTTCTTTTTCTTGCGATACAACTCAAGCTATAGTTGAAATAAATCACGACTTAGAAGTCCTCAGCCATTGGTTTTCCACCCATAAATTAGTCTTGAGCGATAAAACTAAAATTATGTTTTTTAATGTTGCAGGTAAAGTAATCGAACTTCCAGATTTTACTTTCCATAGTGCGAACTGTGACAAATATTGTGTTAGTGATATTATCTGTGATTCATTGAACCCTTTAAGTACTGTACCAGGATCATGTTCTTCAAATTGCTTTTCCATTGAATGTGTCAAAACTTTTAAATATCTTGGACTATTTCTTGATTATAAAATGAATTGGATGGAACATTCCACTGCACTAAAAAAATATTTATTAGCCCCTAGAAATCAAATCTATTACTTGAAATCTTTCTGCTCAACAAAATTGCTGAATTGCATTTATTTCGGGATTTTTCAGTCCAAAATTCAATATGGACTCGCATGTTGGGGAGGTACACATACCCTTTGCTAACGGTACAGAAACATGCTATTAGAATATTATATAAAAAAGGCGCATCGAAAATAGTTTGCCTCTTTTCAGAGAATTGAACATACTGCCTTTAAAACACTTATATTGTTTCATAGTTCTAAAATTGTTTTTTAAAAAGTCGGGCTACTTATTGAGCAGATTTCAGTTAAATTACAACTTGAGGGTAAATAATCAAAACTTGGCCTTAGTTCCTGCACATAGCTCACAGCACTTTTTTAGTTTCTATACTTCTGTGGCTTCTAATATTTTTATTAGAAAGGTAAAATCATGGCTTTTTAATTTTGATTATCAGAGCATTTATTCGCTTACTGATGTGATAATATAATCTCTGTATTTATAATTACAAAATAGTGTTAGATTTTCCTGCGCTACGTTGTTTAAATGTTCTGATGGCATAAATTTTACATAATCTTTCTGCTGACATATTGCATGTACTTTCTGAGTACTGCTTCAACTTCATTTCCAATAGCCCCTTGTGCAAGATCTGTGTGGGTAGCCTTTGCTGCAACACTACTGTTTGATTTAATCTACTGCTTTTTAAACTGTCAGTATGTAAGCTTTTTTTGTTTTATATTGTTGTTTATACATTGTAATAAGTTCTGAGTATTGAATTTGAATTGTTAGCATCTAGGTTGTAATTTTTAATTAATACGCTGTTCAAAATAATTTTAATGGAATAATTATACGAAAATTTATATTTCTTTAGCATTGCATGTATCATTAATATGTTAACTTTTATGCCATATCTAAACAATTTAAGCATGTTGAACTAGGCTCATATTAGCCGCATTAAACAAATAAATAAAATTAATATAAAAGTTCCTAATATTATTATTAATTATTATTATTCATTATTTTATTCTTTAATTTTTAATTTGCATATTTAGCTTTTATTAAAATATATCTAACTTATTATCTAAGACCCCACACACTTTGTGATAATAGCTTTGTAATCTGCATTCGTCACTAGTTTCTTAGTAACTACTGAATGTAGAGTTATCATTAGTCTATTTTATCTACATGGAGTTATGTTGAAATGTAATTTATTTATGAAATTTAGATAGTCGATATGAATTGATTGATGATAATAAAAAATATAATAATAATAATAAATATTTTATTTAAGTTTAGATCGCGTTAATTTTAGAAATTTAATTTTTTAATATATGTAAAGGCTGAGATCGATCTTTTCCGATTTATTAAAATCGAGTTAAAACACAAGAAATTTTTTGAAAAACTATCCCTTGCAGCGCCGACGTTTCGAGGATTATTTGTCCTCTTCTTCAGGGCGTCAATTTATTAACTGAACATTAAAACATATAATAACATAGTTACAAGTAAGGATACAACAATTATAAATATTACATAACTAAAGTTAACATAGATTGGAACAGTGTGAGAGATTTTTAAAATTGTATTTTAAACAGAAAAGCTATTACTAAAGTAAGAAGAAGAGTTAATGTAAAGCTAGCAGATAATTTGTGCTGATATTGTCACAGTCCTCTTTTCTGTTCATCGTTCTATTTATGTTTTTTTGTATGTGCAGACTCTCCAGCGTCATTCTTTTGTTGTAGTTTGGCTCTCTGTCGACTATTGAGACATTATCGAGGTCTGCCGAATGTCCAGAATTTTTAATTTTTATGTTAACTAAATTTATGTAATATTTATAATTGTTGTATAATTACTTGTAACTATAAATTGAAAAGGTTTTTCTTTGTTGAAAAACAGGCTGTTAGGTCAATTTTAATTTTATGAATAAAACAATGTTAAATTCATTTGTTCACCCGACGTTTCGCTTATGGGTTTTAAGCATCCTCAGGGGTATGTCAAAATTCTTTATTGAATATCTTTGTACTATAAAAGACAAGGTCACTGTTAACGAAAATTTACATTAAAAAACATTCATATAGGTACCAATTTTTGGTTAATATCAAAAACTTACAGCAAGAAAAACATTATTTGAATTTACAAAAATATTAAATTAAAAATTAAAAATTAAAATTACAAAAAATAGTAATTTGAAAATAAGCTTTATAGCTCTATGGCCTCCCAAAAGTGCATAAGCAAGACATGCCACTCAGGCAAATATCCTCGTCTGTCAGTGTTTCCTGCTACAAACTAACAAGATATGCAGGTGGCATATTAAAGCACATAATATAAACAGACTTGAACATCAAAAATACTCAAGAGCTACAAAATAAAATGAAAAACATAACACTCAATACCAATGAAAGGCTATTTTCTTTTGATGCAATTTCACTTTTTTCAAATATTCCAACAACCCTGGCAATAAAACTAATAATGAAACAGTGGACGATAATTGAAGGACACACAACAATACAAAAGAATACTTTTTTAACAATATTGAAATTTTGCTTGCAAGAAAACAATTATTTTAAATACAAAAACAAATTGTACAAACAGACCTTTGGCATGCCGATGGGAAACCCTTTATCACCGACAATCGCAGACATCGTATTAGATGATCTTTTAAAATGTGCAATAGACGAACTACAAAATTTAGGAATCAAATTCAAATTTATAGTCAAATATGTTGATGACATTTTTGCAATAATAGACAAAGACCACCTGACCACGATTTTAATGACACTCAACGGATATCACAACAAATTACAATTCACACATGAGGAGGAACAAAACAACACGTTACCGTACTTAAACACAACAATTCATAGAAGAAAGAGTCGTGTAATTTTTAACTGGTATACGAAGCCAGCAGCATCAGGAAGAATAATTAATTTTAATTCGACGCAGCCCTTTAAACAAAAACGCAATACTGCAAGCAATATGATAAAAACAGCACTAACAATCAGCGACAAAACTTTTCGGTCTGAAAACATTAGTAAAATCAGAAATATTTTATACTGCAATAACTATCGTAAAAAACTTACGGAACATTTAATTAAATATAATACAATCCATGATAACATAACACAACAGAATTCAACATTAAGCACCACAACATCTGGCCACCCTAAACACTTTTTTGCGATTCCATACATACCTACACTTACAGACGACATAACCCTTAAACATTTTAAAACAGATGACACAGCTTTTGCCTTTAAATCAAACCAAACGATCTCAACGTTATTTACAAAAACAAAAGACAAAACAGAAAAATTTCAGCAACACAACGTAGTGTACAAAATAGAATGTAAAGGCAAAGAAGGAGAAACATGTAACAGAGTTTATATAGGAACAACAAAACGAACACTGGGAACACGAATTGGAGAACATAAAGCCGATGTAAACCATAACAGACATACGACAGCACTAGCAAAACATATGGATGAAAATGAACACACAGCTGATTTTGACAACATTACAATACTGGACAGAGAAAAAAGAGAAAACATTAGATATACTCTAGAGAGCCTACGCATTAGACAACATTACAAAACAGCAATGAACATAAAAGAAGATTTTGACAAAATTAGTCTCAGTTACAGTGTGGTGCTATAAAGCTTATTTTCAAATTACTAATTTTTGTAATTTTAATTTTTAATTTAATATTTTTGTAAATTCAAATAATGTTTTTCTTGCTGTAAGTTTTTGATATTAACCAAAAATTTGTACCTATATGAATGTTTTTTAATGTAAATTTTCGTTAACAGAGTGATGTGAATATTCAATAAAGAATTTTGACATACCCCTGAGGATGCTTAAAACCCATAAGCGAAACGTCGGGTGAACAAATGAATTTAACATTGTTTTATTCATAAAATCAAAATTGACCTAACAGCCTGTTTTTCAACAAAGAAAAACCTTTTCAATTTATAAAATCAAATATATTGGTCAGATATTCTTCATATACTTGTAACTATGTTATTATATGTTTTAATGTTCAGTTAATAAATTGACGCCCTGAAGAAGAGGACAAATAATCCTCGAAACGTCGGCGCTGCAAGGGACAATTTTTCAAAAAATTTCTTGTGTTTTAACTCGATTTTAATAAATCGGAAAAGATCAATCTTAGCCTTTACATATATTAAAAAAATAATAATAATAATTTAATATCGCTGCTAGATATGTTTATGGTGTACATCGTATCGACCATATATCGTCTTTAAGTAGGGCATTCTTAGCTGTACTTTGATGAATTAATTAAATATTCGCAACCTTATTTTTCTGCATAAGCTTATTTTCTAACCCAAACCCGAATATCTGCAGGAGAAACTAAGTTTTTCTCGATCAATTAGGTGTTTACATTTGACTATACCTAGGCACATTCACCTAAACAGCGCAAGATACTTCTTCATTTGCACTATCAGACATTAGATGCGATATTCAACACGCTAAGACAAATAACTTTAGGAAGCAGCTTTAAGCGCGCCATTCGTGACTATTTTTCAGATTCTTGATTCTAACTCCTTACCTTTAAGTTTATTTTATTTTCTATTACTATATATATATTTTTTGCTTTCTTCCCCCTCTTCTCGCCTTATGTGATTATGTTTACATTTACACACATAATAATATAAACGTAATCTTTGTACTATAAAAGACAAGGTCTAACTGTTCAACCCTAATTAAATAAATAAATCAAACAAAATATTTAATTAATTTAAAATATCCGTCATAATCATGAATTAATATTTCCTGTTGCTTGGACATTCTACAACCTACCACCAAATTTTTCCTTTATCACTTACTTTAAACTCACTTGTTACTTTAGTGCGAATTCCTTCTTTAAATACGTCTTCTTTATTTACTGCTGAAAAAGATGTTGGTTTTATTGAAAAATGCAAGAAATTGTTTCAAATCAATTGTTATTTTAATTATAGGTTTAAGGTTTAACGAGGCTAATTTAGAACAAATTCGTGTTGAGTCTTATTGTTCTGTTACGTTCTATGTTGTCTACTTCCATGGGAACTAATTAATTTCTTATTTACCCAATTATCTTTCTAATACCGGAAAGAAAAAAAAAATAGTTCAATACATTTTTTTGAACTTATGGATTATAATCACAACTACTATTACTATTACAATAATATTATCAATAACAATTACAATGTTCGAAAACTCGAACAGCAAATTTGCTCATTTTCATCGAGTTTTTTTCTGTCGAGGCGTCAGAGAAGCTAAATAGTATGCAACTTGTCATATTTACTTCTATTTTACTTAATGGATTGGCAAAGTACGAAAATGATTATATTTTAATATTTGTGGTCAAAAAAAAGGTTTTTTATTTATTTTTTGGTTTTGTTGACACAAGCGATAATATCATAGCGCCATATTCCGTTACTATCGGTTGCTTAGATTTACGGGAATTGTTCTTCTCTGTGCAGAGCACTTGTCAAGATTTGGTGCATAGCCTCGTCCACAAATACTTTAGTTAGTTTTTTTATTTTGGGTGAATACGATGCAAAGTTTGATAAGGTCAATAAATTTGTCTGTTGTCGTTGGCAAGACAAAAGTGAAGTGACATTACTTTCAAACTTCAGTGGAGCTTACCCAGTCACATCGATCACTCAAAGCCATTGAAATCGTAAGGGACGTCCCGATCAAATCATTGTACAATAACCCCAATTATTCGCAATTATAATAGTTTCATAGGCGGCGTTTACCTTCACATTAATACTTCCATCCACTTGTCCATGTCACGGGAAATCACCAAATAATTGTGCAGCCCAAAGGGAAAGCCAGAAGTTACAAAGTATGTCATAAGCCTACACGGCGAATGTGCAAAAAAGTGTCAAGTACATTTACACATGAAAAATTGAGTCGCAGCCCACACAACTGGGGGCAGAATAAATAAAATTGTAACAAAATTAAATAAAAAGCATTTTTAATAAATAACATTTATTTATTGTGTTTTTATCAAATTTATAAATGTATTTCAACTATACCTGGAGAAAATAAGCTGAATTGTGCCCAACCGCCATTTTTCGAATCTCCGAACAGTCTCACCTGGCGAAACTAAGGCAGGTTAAACATTTTGGGTAACGGATTCGAGTTTTTTGAGTCCTAATTACTCTAAAAAATTACTTTTATTTATAGATTCAAACTATTATTTAGTGCGGCAGAAAATGGGATTTCGGAAGTACATCCATCGAAAGATATGCTCTTTTCTACGGATCGCCTTAAGTTGGGAGGGCCGGCAGGCGTTTCCAAAATGTGAATTTTATATGAAAGCTAATTTATTGAACTACAAAATCGGTGCATAAAATTTTAACATTCAACCAAATTCAATTCAAATTTGTTGAGCTGAGTGAAGTGATGACCTTTTTTTTACTTATTTAGTTTGGAACGAACTTTTTTCGCAGGGGGCGGCAAATTAGCTTTCCGCCCTGGGTGGCACAAAAGCGCGTAACGCCACTACTTCCAAGCTACATTGCGACAACGCTACAAACTTTGTAAGTGCCGATAGGTTAGGTAAGGTAGGAGTGGCAGCCAGTTACGAGCCGACTCACTTAGACCAAATGTTGATCCATTGTGATACCACAGGAACCCACCACGACATTGAGACTATACCCTCTCATTAGACCCACCAGATTTCATAATGAGACTAAATAGCTGACCTATACTAACTTGTGTAAGGCCATCCAAAATTCAACAACAACATTCAAACAAAAACGAACCAAGTGATTTGTGACGTTTTCTAGCAAGTACGGGGCAGGAGCAAAGAAAATGTTTAATGATTTTTTCCCTCTCCACATCACACAACTTCTACAGAAGTCAAAAGACTGAACTCCTGATCTCTCCGCATGTCTGCTTATGAGGCAGTGGCCAGTTATGACTGCAACAACTGGCGAGACACAATGTTGGCATGACACTTGCTACAATGGTAGCAGGTCACATGAGATGCTGAGCCATCTCAATACGGGAGGAGCGGCATTTTTGGAAAACTAGTGAGTTTAGAAAGACTAATTCTAGAAATTTGATGGCAGCCTGATTATCTAAATAAATAGTTATATCTTTTTTGAATGCGACATTTATCCTAAGCCTCGATGCTACCTCTTTTATTGCTACTGCCTCTGTCTGAAAAACGCTACAATAGTCTGGTAGTCTCGCAGCAATTATTATCTCTAGTTCCTCAAAGTAAATACCATAACCCACCAGGCAATTTATCTTGGAGCCAACCGTATAGAAATTAATATGAATGTGAGTTACGTAACCCCTTTTTAATGAGATTACTATAACAGTACAATCCAAATTATAGGGTACTATGAGAGATAGTTGAGTGTCCTGTTCATCACTCAGACCAGCAAACATTTTCCCTGAGTCTAATGGTGGCATAAGCTGCCATCCCTCCAAGGCGTCAGTCGGTGTGGTCCTCAGAGCACCCCTGATACACATGGAAGCAGCCCATTGAACCTTCTGCAATTTTTTGTAGTATGTGACCTTGTCCAAGACAGGCCACCATGCCACAATATCATAGAACAGAATAACCGCTATGTGGAGCCTGTTAATAATACGATTTTATAATCCCTCTGTTCCACCTACCACTTTTTACAAGAGTATAGCGCTACAGTTGCTTTCCTAAATCTCTTTAATTTATTTTGGTCTAAGAAACAATCTTATCATACATACCAGTACACTTAAAGCTACATAACTGATTAAATAATTCGAATAATTTTTAGCGAAATTGATATGAGCTTTCATTAAAATTTAAGGCAGCAGAAAGATTCTTATATAAACGAATATATCTAGCATTGAGTTCATTCATGGCATTATTATCTCTATGAACTAGGTCTTCAAACATGCTATTTATTCTAAAATTTCTATTTGGAACACATAATACAAAAAGGTTTGAGTTATCCTGACAATGCATTTTGCATTTTAAAATAATATAGACAAATATCGAACACAAAGATGTATATCAATCTTTTAGAGATTTCAATTCAAGTCGTTTACGCTTTTGATCATACGAAGCAGTGCCATCTGGCCAATACACCTTATATAATGCATATTTAATAAAGCGTTTTCACAATAGTTCTACACGGTTTGAGCAATCTAAATAAAAAGGATTGCAGATAATAGAACAATATTCTAGTTAACTCCGGACTAGAGATGGGAACGGGCCAAATTTTTGAGGCCAGGCTCGACACGAACATGAAACAAAAATTTTAAAAAAGCCCGGCCCCGCACGAATATTTCTTGTTCAAAGCCCGGCTCGGCCCGAAACTAACATATACTATAAAATTTCACATTCACTTTTTTTAATGATTTCATTATTTTATGATTAATACACCTTATTAAAGAACAACATACATTTACATATCCGTAACGGATCCGAAACGGACCTCAAAAACGGAAAAAAACCGGAATCAGCTTTTTCGGATTCGTTTTTCTAAATAAAACGGATTCGAGACGATATTTTTTTTTAATAATACGGATTTTACTGTACAAAAAAATTAACGCAATTAAAAAATTTTTTTTTTATTCTTTCCCAAATCTAACTTTTTTTTTGAATCTTTACTTTTTTCCCATCTATTTCTTTTAATGCTATTCAACTTAGATTTGTTAAGTGAATGAGATTTAGTAAATCACATTAAGGAAACTTATTTTTTTTACCTGCCACCGAACAGAATCGAACCTGCGCGTCCTGCGCCATGCCACTGTTCAAATATGCTCATCTTAACCAGCTCAGCTACTTCCATTATTTTTATGACATACTTAAATTTAATTACTTCTCAATCTCTTAATTACTTCTCTATCAAAATGAAGAAGTGAAGATTCATTTTGAGCAGTTGTCGATTGCTAATTCAAATAATATACTTTTAGCCAGCAGAAAATAAGTGATGCGGTGGCTGATGTTGTAAAACTGCGCATGCAACAACTATTGGATAAGCATAGGGAAGATACAGGTTCAAACCCCGGCGACGACAAATTTTTTTTTATTTTTTTTTTATCTTTTTCATTTAAAGATTTATAAAAAACAAAAAAGGAGTAGAGAACTGTGTTTGTTTATTGAAAATATCTTGAAAACTGCCTTTTATATTAATAATAAAAAAAAGTGGATTCCGGTTTTTTTCCGTTTATGACGTCCGTTTCGGATCCGACAAAGCGTACGATATCCTTCCGTTTTTTCAAGAGGAATTTCATCCGACAACGGATCCGTATATGACGTCCGTTTCGAATCCGCAAAATCGGATTCCGGTTTTTTTTCGTTTATGACGTCCGTTTCGGATCCGACAAAGCGGACGATCCTTCCGTTTTTTCGAGAGGAATTTCATCCGACAACGGATCCGTATATGACGTCCGTTTCGGATCCGTTACGGATATGAAAAAGCGGATTCCGGTTTTTTCCGTTTTTGAGCTCCGTTTCGGATCCGAAACGGATCCGTTTTTGTGCACATTGGGTATGCTCCTGACGTGGCTGAAAATGTTTTTCTTGTCGTCCAAAAATTCTCTTGCACTTAACAGCGATGTTTTAGGTGGTATTCGTTATTTATGTAATAGGCAATAAGAAAAATGAAACTTTTTTGAGTGTGTTCGTCACTCCACATGTCTGTTGTAAATGCTTGGTGTTGATCTTTTAAGTCCTCCATGAGCTGAGACTTTAACTTTTCCTATTCCTTCACCATAGCAGTCGTGGACAAAGTTTAGTAGAGGTTTTAATAATGATATAATACTAGATTTGCTACATGGGCCATTCCATCTATAAAGGGCCTATCATTACCCTCATGTTTTCTAAACAGGCTGAAACTTTTTTTAGTGATGATATAAAAAAATGCGATAAAATTTTTTTGACCAATATTATTGCTTAAAAACAAAAGTTTTAAATTGTATTCAAAAAAGCTAAGTAAAACAACAACATTCATTGATGAATATAAGCAAACCAATACAATTTAAATTAGCTTTTGTGTTATTTTCAGGTAGTTGTGTACTAGTAGATGACAAAAAAAAACTGCAAATCTGAATAAATAAACGCCTAGAAGTTTTCTATGACCTAAAAGATAAAAAAATTGAAATTTCAAGAAAACATCAATTTCCCAAATAGGCCATCACCGATTTCAATCTTTTGGAATCAAAATTTTCAGAACATACAGGAGTACCATCTTTGTAAATTTCATTCTTTTTTTTTCATCCTATTTCATTTTGCAGGCATTTAAAGTGTGTCTATACAGTGGAATATTTATGAAAATAAAGTATCGGAATAATCAAATTTTCTTTATTTTATTTAGCTTGTAAAATGAAATAGGGTGAAAAAAAATGAATGAAAATCAGAGATTGTACTCCTGTATGTTCTAAAAACTTTGAGTCCAAGAAGGCTGAAATCAATTTAAATTTAATTCTCTCGCTCTCATTTTCAATGATTCAATTTACATTGCAAATCATAAATCTTTACTTTAAATGCTTGTAAAAGCAAATAGAAAGAAAACACAAAGATGGTACTTCTGTATGTTTTGAAAATTTTGAGCTTAAAAAGGCTGAAATCGATGATGGACTATTTGGGATATTTATATTTCCTTGAAAAAGTCAATTTTTTTTATCTTTTAGCACATAGAAAACGTTTAGGCATTCATTTATTCAGATTTGCAGTTTTTTTGTCATCTACTAAAACACAACGACCTAAAAATAATATTTAAGCTAATTTAAATTGTGTTGGTTTGCTTATATTCATCAATGAATGTTGTTGTTTTACTTGCGAACTTTTTTGAACACAATTAAAAACTTTATTTTTAAACGATAATATTGGTCAAAAAAATTTTATCGCATTTTTTTATATCTTCTACATGATAGACCAATCACTGAAAAAAGTTTCAGCCTATTTAAAAAACACGAGGATAATGTTAGGTCCATTATAGATGGAATGACCCACATTCAAAACAAAAATTGAAATTTAAGTCAGTTCAATTCCGCACATCTTATTTTGAAATATTTATAAAAAACTCTTTCCAATGAAATTTAATAAAATCTTAAAAGAATCTAGCACATAAATCCTTGCTAAAGCCTTGTTTGACAGCAACTTTAAGTATTGCCAAAATGGGAATCTGTATTCTGTTGTTCCTGAAAGGTGAACCTAAGTGCGATATTTACATATTGCACAAAATATGTATCTTCGGCCTTTTTCTGGCTTTTGTGGTTAGGCCTGGGCACACACAAAGACTGCACGGAGCTCGATTTTGTGGCCCAAGCCCGTACTTGAAAATGAAAGGCCCACGGGCCACGAAAAATTCCCGGCCCGCGCCCACCTCTACTCCGGACTAAAGAGATAGTCAATGCGTCTTTTAAAATGTAATTTCTTTTAATGAACCCAAGCAAAACATAGGATTTTGAAACTAAATAAATAGTCATATTGAAATTTAAAACTTAAATTTTTATCAAAAATCACTTCTAGGTCCTTATTTTTTCTTTCCTGTGTAATATGATATTATTGATGGTATAATCAAAAAGAAAGGGCTTAGTAGATTTTGAGAATGAAACACTTATTTATATGTGGTATAAATTAAACACCAACGATCAAATTTAATCCGACGAGAGATGGCCGGTTTTGACATAGCCACCATATTACTTTGAGTAATTGGAGTTAAAGAAATGGGGAAGGAGATAGTGGCATGATTGCAGTGACGAGGCAGCCTACGCTCGAGTTACACGCTTGCTAACAACGCTCTGGCACGTTCTTTTAGATGGTTTTCTGCTTTATTTTTTAGATTTAAATTGAAAATGATTTTTTTTCATTAATATTCTTATTTCTTGATTTCATGTTCTATGAGGTTTTGTAGTTTTCGTTTGTTCATGAAGAGTGTTTTTTATTTCATACGTAGTATTTTTCAAAGAGTATATTTTTGGTTGAAAAGGTCATTAATTCTGTTTTTCTCCGATTATAATGTAAAAATTATTGAGTTGACACAGGTGTTTCATTAAAATTCTATTATCATATTGCCTATTGCACTAAACACATTTTCTTTAATGCTATCGATTTGGTAAATAGGTTTAAGAGTCAATTTCGTACGCGGGCATGTCACACCCTACCACATACCTTTTTTAACATTTTATCACCACACTTTCGCCGGCATTTTGTAGCATCAAACACTCACAGATGTTTGAAACTTTTAGAAACAATTTAACATCATGAGTAAGCATTTAACACTTAAAATGAGTAACATGTTAGGTAGATCGTTAATTAAAATAATAAAAAGTAGAGGGGTGTGGAATGTGTTTCTTGCTGGATATCAGAAGATGCTTCAATTGCAGTTCCAGAGGCTAAGGATCCAATTTTGGTCAGTAGTCTTCGTGTTATGAAAGACTACTTAACGCGTATGGTGGATTTGTCTTGAACACCACCAGTGGAAGTTTACTTGATGTCGGTGTGGTAGTTAAATTAGCACTTTAAATTAGGCTTATAAAACTCAACAACTACTATATCGTGCACCTTGCTTATCTCGGAGCTTCAGTATCGTATGTTTGTTTGAAATAGTAGCTGAAAAGACGCGCAAGCAACCGACCACCTTAGCATTCCAAACAAGAAAGTTTGTGCCCGTGAAAACAAAATGACAATGAGATACAAAATAAGAGTAAGCTATTATTCACCATAAAACCAAAATTAGTAGCACAGTCATATTTTTAGCTACTCTTTACCCACCATAAACCTTGGCTTTTACAAGATGTTACTAAAAGCTCCAATTTTCTACGACAAAAACCGATCTTAATGATTTTAGAGCAAAATAATTTTAATTCAAGAATTCATTATAATTTTTATTTGTTCACAATTTAATAAATTTAAGTTTTAGCATTCTGAGGGTACAAATATAGGTAAAGTAAAAATATGTTTTTGTTTTAAGGTCAAAAAAAAGGAAACTAAATTGAGATAGAAATCCAAATCTCTGCGAAATTGAGTTTGACAATTTTTTCATTGTAACAAAAAAAAAGAATGGTAGTATGAGAATTTAAAAGAAATAAAAGTACACCTAGAAGAGATTCAAAGCTATAAAAAATAGTATCAATATAATATTTTTTTCATATATGGATAATGTTTCGTCTTCTATTTTTTTTTGTTTTTTTATCGATTCTATTTTCACTCATTTGCTTTATTAGTACTAAATTTAACTTTGTTCTAAGTTCTCTATTTCTCCGTTTTTCTTTTTATTTTTGTTTACCTTTTGTTGTTGAAAAATTTAATTTTTAAAATTTAGTTAAATATAATTTATAATTTTTTTACTTGTTTTATATTTGATTCCTTTTCTTTTCAATGCTTTTTTTTGTTTAAAAAAGACACTTTATGTTTATAAAAATAAAAATGAAGAACAAAACTTACAGCTTTTTATGATCTGCAACAAATCCATGGCAAGCCATGGGATGAGATGATGAGGAATGAGGTGCTGCAGCTATAAATTAGCTTTGATTATTCTGAGAATTCTAACATTCAAATTTACATAATTAATGATTGTATTCCTAGTTGTTTTTCTTCTAAATATTTTAATTTTAGCACATAACCTTTTAAATTAAATAACGCGCGTCGATGCTTATAATACCTATACTACCGCTCAATATAAAACAGGTCTAAGTTCATATTTGGAAGAATGATTTTTTTTGAGGTTATAAAAAAAAAGATTCGCACCGTACTTTTAAAGACTGATATGCATTCGGGCGACTTCCGTTTTACCACAGTTAGCAATTAAAAACCAGTTTCTTATGCTAATGTAATCAATTTTTAACGCTGTTTCAGTACTCAAATGCATCTCCAGTGCTCACATATCTTCAAATACAATTAGCTCAAGCAATGAACTTGCAAAGTTATGCAAAAGCGTCAAAATTATTTTCAATATTGGTTGCGCAATTTGAATCTTGTTTACGCCGCGAGAGCACAACATGCATGCGCTATTTAAAGGCAATGTGTATGCGTATGCGTTTCTTTTTAGATGATTATCGATGATACAATAGAATTATGTGGAAGACTAGTATATGTTATTAATTTGTTTTTTATCATTTCAAATGTGTTTTCCCATCATATACGAAAACTACAAAAAACTATTCGTCCCTCGCATCCTATTCGTCCTGTGCATACCACAAGTATACTTAGCAGATGCTCCTTGGACATTTGCACGCGAAAAAGTACAATGTGTTATACGGTAAATTTGAATGGTTATTGTACTTAATAAAAAAGCAACTGGATAACTTTGTATAAAACTTTACAGTTAACATTGTTTTTACAATTTTTATTTGAAAGAAGAAGGTTAATAATGGTAAAAAGGTTCATGTTAGGTAAAAATCAACAGGAAAGCTTCAATTTCCATGAAGGCTAGGCGGTGAGGACAGACAGACAGATATTGTTAGATTGACATGAGAAATTAGTTGATTGGATGACGATGGTTTTCATTATTATGTTTTTCACATAGCGCGTTATAATTTCACACGCACCATAACGTACTCCCATATATGCCCTGTTATGTGCCACTTAAAAGGATAAAACACGTTTAGCTGTGAGTAATAAAAACTGCAATAATAGATGCTTATATGTATAAGTGCCACCGAAATTTCAATCAGAGTATGAAAAAATCACTTAGAACGATAAATGTACATACATAAAGACCGTCGATATCTTTTTGCGATGCTTACATCACAAATAGAGTACTATATTCATAGTTTTGAAAATAATGAATGGTCTTAATTTCCTGCAAGTTCGATAACTAGCTAGACACTAAAGAATTATCTATTGCTAAAAGTAATTCAGAAGCCTCAACAAAATTGCTTAACGCTTTATTTTATACAAGCAAATTTTTAAAAATATTGATATTTGCAACTTGAAAAGGAGGATAATAAAGCCGTTTTACGATAGTATGGAAAAAACCATTCCATGTAAAACTGTTGAGCAAAACAAAAAACTGTCAATCGATAAAATGTACATTTTCCAGCCTTCTTAAATCTGCCTTTGAATTTTGAATTTGTGAAAATAATTACAGACGATAGCTTAAAATTTTTATAACATAAAAATAATTATACTCCAGCTGCACTTCCAGTAAAATGAGCTTGTTGCATATTTCAAGTGGTCGCGTTCCAGCTGCTAATTTATTACCAGTTTTAAATTATGTTGTTACTATGGTAAGCAAGTATATACCTATTTTTTCAGCAATCATTTTTTATGTAAATATCTAGTTTTCAGACAATTTCAGTATATAAGTATATAAATTGTGTTATAGGCCACAAATCGGACGGTGAAAAACAATTTCATTGCACTATATTTGGTTCAGTCGTAAAATTCGTTAAAACAATTGACTTTTTGGATTAATATGCCTGTTTATGATCAAAGCTTAAAATTTGAATGCCTTTTTTATGCAGCAATGTTACGCAATCATATTCAAAACTTCTCAAATACTTTCGTGTTGAAAGAAATTTTCTAACATTTGAACTCAAAAACAACGATTAACTTAACCTTTTTTAAATGTAACGTTCCTGTTTTCAAAGGACCTAAAAGTAAAAAAAAACTTATTTCCTAAAATATTTTGAGAATCAAGATTAACAATAAATAATTTATTAATATGCTTAAGTTTCAAAGCAAAATTGAATCAAAAAAAACTTTAAAACTTTTGTTTTTCAAAAGAGTTTAATGGATTAAGGTTTCCATCTAAATTCCAGCAAATATAATGCATTACAAGTCCAAGAAAGTTCGTATTAGGGAGCAATCGCTGATTTCGGTTTTAATATCGAATCCCAAAATTTTAAAATAGCTTGTCGAATATGAATTAAAATATCGGATGCCACATTGAAGCCGTCATATAAAATTTTTAAATTTTAACAATACAGTCGAAATCAGCGACCTCGAAAGACTGCCAACACAACGTTTCATACAGATTCAATAACATTTTAAAATCTTGGTCACCATACTATATCCGGCAATATGAATTTTCAATTTTTGACATCAAATTTGAAATCAGCGACCATGAAAATCCCCTCACACAACGTTTCATGTCGATACAATGACATTTTAAAATTTTGGCCGCCATTCTGGATCCGCCATTTTGAATTTATGACACCAAATTCAAAATCAGTGACTCCGAATGCCTCCTTATGGAGCTTTCCAGAGTTTTGACCAGAAAAAGAGGTCGGCGAGCCCATAGTGTTATGCAGAAAACTTAAAAAAAAAATGTAGACGCTTCAAAATTATTCTGCAAATTAACTTTTTTGCTACGCTGTACAGTTCAACATGTTGTCAAGCTGTGCTGTCCATCATGAGAGATCGTGTGAACTCACGTCGCCAGCGCTTTTAGCATCTCTATTGATGATTTTCTAGCATCTCTATTGAATGATTGATGTATACAAATTTCTATTGATTTTGCCCAGTATAAAAATTGTGCTTTTGTTCGTGTAGAAACGCTTGTAAAATATAATTGTTCGCTGACAAAAAAATTATAAGCTTTGCTTGGCGTATTAATGATTTACCCCAGGACCTGTGTGCATTAAAAATTGCTATTTAATATGCATCAAAATTTTGGAAATGTCAAAACTTAGAAATAAAATCTGTTATAAAAGTTCCGGAATTTCAGCAAAGCTAAAGCAGTCTAAAATTGTCAAAAATGAATTTGAATGTGCTGATGATCAGGTTTTTCACCGAAAGTCGGAACGACGGAGAGTGGCAAGGGATATATTTTTGGTTTTTGAAGAGGAACCAAAAAGTCGGTCTGGTAAATCAAATAAACAAACTCGCACTAAAACCAAATCAAAATTCGGTCATTTAAAAGTTGGAGAACTCAACAATTCGTTCAATAAATCTAAAAATGTTATATGCTCTATAAAAAAGGAATCAAATTATTTTGTAAGTACATCGTATAATAAAAGGGGCATAAAAGCCCAAAGCTTTAAACCTCTTAACACAACTGCTAAAGTAGCTCCAACAGCAAAAGTCAACCCAATATTTCTTTGGGTTAAACAAGATGATACGAGAATAGTAGAAGTCCGTTGCGAAGATTATGACAAACGTAATCGCATACGTATAACAAAAACAACAAACGGTTGGCGAGCGACACCGCACACTGATCAAGCGTCGTCAAGAGTAGTTAAATTCCTGCCAACACCTTTAATAGCAATTAAACACGAAAATATACGTGCTGGTCATAAAAACAACACAAGTGATATACAGCTAAAGCAACTGCCGATATCTAAAAACATATCTGGCTCACTTCTTCCTTATTCTAATACAATTAACTGTTCCGATTCCAATAAAACACTAAACAAAAAGCCAAAAAAAGATAAAAGTAAACGCAAACGGGAATCGGCAATAAAACCTGTCGCTAATTGTGAAATCACAATAACCAAGGGATCGGTAAATTTAGAGCCAACATGTCTTGATATTCAAGAATTCGTTAAAAAAGATGTAAAAATCTCACAATTAAATACAAAATCCATTATTAATCATATTGAAAATAACGAACAGAGTTTTCGCAACATGGAAAGTAAAATTTTTAGTTCACCAATTGAGGAAACATATCAATTTGACACACAAGCATATGAACTATGCCCAGAAACTGGTCTGTTTATTCCAAAGGATAGACTAATTTATACTAAATCAGCTACAAATAATTTGTACCCATTAAATAATATAGTTATAAATTTAGAAGACTCCAACATTGAAAATGGTATGATTCAAGATGATAAAACAGGAAAGGACCTTGATGATGAAACAAAAAACTTAGAAGATCTTTTAGACGATGCTGACTTGCTGCAGCATTGCTCCGATAACGCAAATAGTGGGTCCGATTTGATTGACTCTTTGGTAAAAAATAGCTGCGAAAATCACTTGATAGCAGATAATGAAATAGTAAATGAGAATCTGCACATTAATAGTCACCTAGAGGACTTCAGTGAAAACGAACAAATCCTTATGCAAAACGAGTCTGTAACGGAGGTATCGAGTATTAATAATTCAGTCAATGATTCACCAAAATGTCTCTCATTTAATGAAGCCGGTGAAATCGAGGACGTGAATGGAGAACTTTTCCAATCCAACAATTTCATTGATACTTTTACTGAACAAGCAACTGATGTCAACATCCAGCCGTTGACTTCAAAGAATGTAATACTAGAGATTAAGCTACCTATGAACGAAAGCAAACGTTCTACAAATTATAATGGAAATTCTCCAAAAGATTTAAGATATAGAAAGAGGGAAGAAGTATGCCCTCCATCGGAATCACGAAGTCAATGTGCAGTTACATCTACTTCTGATGTAAAATCACCTTGCCTTAGTTCAGGAACTACTTTCGAACCTACCTCTGAAGCAATCAAAAATATATTTGAACAATTTTTAAAGCTAACTCCATTTAATACAATTGCCAAACAACAAACTGAACCAATAAATTTAGAAAAAGGTAAAGAATCTAAAAAAACTGCTTCAGAAAACTTTGCCACAACAAATTATATTGAAACAGTTTTAATCGATCACATATGTGATGAAGAAGAACCAATAAAAAAGCGTATTAGAAGCTCTATTAAAAACAGTCATAGTTTACTTGAAGCAAAAATTGACAAAGATCCTGACCCTTTGACTCAATTGAAGCTTCTCATTCAAAATACTCAGTGGAAAGTACCTGATCCGATACTTGTACCCAAGGATCGCTTAGGAGCTGTTTTAGCCTCGCCGGCTCGTGAAATTCCACTGTTGTTAACAACACGTCCAGAACTTAAGCTCCCAGAAGCATTTGCTTACCCAGAAATTTTGCAAAATCCAAACATTTTAGTCATATCCATGGCTCAACTAGAAGCAATACTACGTAATGATGCGGAAGTGCAAGAGCAGAAATTTGAACAAGCAAGAAGCATAGCATTGCCAACGCAAAACATAAGATGTGAGCAACAATTGCAGGTACAAAACAACATTAACCCACTTGTTGAATCTGAAATGTCAAAGTCGGACTGCAAAAATACGAAATGCATCCAATTAGAATCGAGTTTAGAGTCCGAAATTAACGCGGCTACGTTAGCAGTCATGAATCAAATGTTATGGCTTCCATATTTGAACCAAGTTTCACAGGATTCCGTCAAAAATCTTAGGGATTGCAGCACCGATCACAGCAATCTCAAAAATGCTTCTTTACTATCATTTTACAATCAAAACTGTGCTGTAGAATCATTTAACCAAAGTTTTAATAATTTTGACAACGGAAGCAAAGAGCAAAAATCGAAAAATCTTGATTGTTCAAACGGTATTCACACATTTCCTACTCCTGTTGAAATTTCAATATGGGAAAAACTCGCTCAGGCGCGCATTCATCGAATGTTTAGATTAAATCCAATTTCGTCTCAAAGAGCAGAGATAGTAAAAGAACCTTTTCATGAACAACGTTCAAGTATTAAACAAAAGTTTGTGGAGGAATCGAATAGTCTTAAAGACTTAAAGATTATTAAAAAATCTTTTATGGAAAACAATTTTTTGATGCCACATGTGTCTAAAAATATTCAATGTGAAATTTCACCTAATAAAATTGAGAAAAATCAACAAAGTACGGACAATAGACCTAGATTAACTTGTAAATCTCTTTCAAATTTACTAGATCCTGAAAATGTTGCCACACCAACAACTGCTCCTTTAAGTAATCTTGTTTCTGATAATAAATATGCCCCTAAATGTGACAACTTTAAGCGTGAACATAACGTGAAAATATTTGACAGTTCATCAGCTCTGGTAGCAGCAACAACCACACAAGGAAATCTAAAATGTACATCCGATTTTGTAAGGCTCAGTCAACGAAATTTAATTTGTGCAAAAGCGACACCACCGGAAAGTTCGATTAAAAACATCGAAACAATTATCACTGATTCAATCCCAGCACTATGGCATCCCCTTTTTGGAAGGTAATTTTATTATGCAATTATTATTAAGGAAAAAATACCTGCACTTATCCCGATTATTTATAATTAATTCCAACTTATTTTTCTTTTAAATGACCACTCAATGACCAAGATTTTTCAAGTTAATGCGAAAAATTTATCATGCGTCTAAAGTATGTGTACATTCTAAAGAGTCTAAGTCTAAAGCTTTCGTTGGATTTTTTTACGGCACATTGTGGCTTAATCTAGCTTACCATAAATTATGTTCTCGTATTTTAAAAGCAAAAATGGCTGTTGATTTTTAAAATACCAATGTATTACAATCTAGAATAGATTAAGCTGCATATATTTTCATTTAGATTTGAAAAGTATATAAATAATATGAATTGTGAAGCTAAAAGTATGCTTATCTGATTTGAACCCAATTAACATCTTTCCCAGCCTTGGGGAACTTGTACGTTTGATTCCATCGTGTTTTCCATCTATCCTGAAATTGTAAGCGTTTTTCCACTCCAATTGCAATGTCAAGTTTTTATTAGGGAACTAACGAAAATTGCTAATAAGTGAAAGATTGTAGAAAAATTTGCTTAACTAAAAAACCTCGTATTTATACTTGAAAACTGTGACTTGGATTTCACTTGATTTTAATTGAAGTTCCAGCAGTGAATATTGAGTGTGTTCCCTTTTTGTGTGGATCGCCTTGAACCTCCACATGATCTCAAGTGTAGTCCCAACTCTTGAAAATATGACAACGCTTTGGTTAGCTAAGTCCGAGTAGTCCTTATAAGAAATGAAAAAATCTAAAAAATCTGGGTCTGACAATAATGATTACCATCCTTTCTATGTTTTGAAATTGTGATCTGTCTGTCCCTGTTCGTCTGACTTACCTTTTTGATTTGTCTTTGGCCGTTGTACAACTACTAGCATACTTGATTGTGTTGTGTTTCTCGCATTTAAGCCAGTTACTAAATCGTGCATTCTGATCACATCTATGAGGTTTCAAAGCTTAAATGAAAATTCTTCTCAAGGCAGCTTAAAGACAAAAATGCAGATACAAAACACATTTTTTAATATTTTTAAGACTTGAGTTGTAGGTGTTCACGCTTTCAAATTCATGTCACATTAAAATGGTTATAACTTTGCGAGCTACTCATTTTAAAAAAAAAGGTTCGTTATTAGAACTAAGCTGAAAATATTTTTGAATACTATATATAACCTCAAACGTTTAGAATAATTAGTTTCAAATATTTCAAAATCTGTGATCACGATGACGTGATGTACCAATTTACGAACTTCGTTCGGAAATGATCCCCATTTAAATAACGAATGTCTTATTGATCCTCTTACAAACATTTCAGTCAGTCAGTAAGTAAAAAAAAATTCTCTACCGAAACTGATAACAAATATAGTCAATTAATAAAAAATACCTCCCTTTAATATATGAACTACACTATAATGCAAGCGTTAAACATAGATTCCATAAAATTGTTTCTAAATGCCACTTACCACTTTCCAAGCAAAGAAGTATTGACCCTATAAAATAGACTTAAGGGACAAACATATTTTTTTCAAAATAGACTTAGCACGGGCTTATCATCGAATAGCAACGGCAATGAAAAACATGTACAAGACCGAAATCATAACTTCTTTCTGAATGTATGAATTCATTAGAATGCCTTCCGGTTTTCCGGGGAAATCGAGAAAATCGATTTTTGTCAACCTGGCTTATTTCTAACTTTTATTTATTTAAATGAAAAATAGTGATTATAGAAAAGGCGGTAGAGTTGCATAACGGACTCTGTGGAGCGCTGGATCCATTTAACGTATAGTAATGTGTGATTATTGTATGTACCATACGTAGACGCACTATGGTTTTTATGTCGTTACAAGAAGCTGAAGTAGGGTAAGTCGCTTTTCTTCCGTCTGAACTGAAGTTTTTATAAATGTGAAAGAAGTTAGCCCACTCGCGCTGTTTAATTTCATACAAATATGTGTTAATCAAGCGAAAATTTATTTTTTTCCACTGACCTTCACGGTGATAAGTGGCTGCAACAAAGCAAATTTAGCGGAAAGATCCGCGGCTTCATTTCCTTTTATCCCTATGTGACTTGGGACCCACATAATCTTAACAGTTTTTCTATTTTAAACAAGAGAGCTTCGGATTGAAGTGAGCAAATGAAAATTATTGTTCGTCCTGAGAAGTGCTTGATTGGTTCCTAGAGTATCTGTGCAGACAACAAACTTTCCGAGTGATTTGTTTGCAAATTGGACTGCATGTTGAATAGCAGTCGCTGCTCCTGTGAAAACTCCGCCATATTGGTGGGAACGTCCTATCGATATGGTGACACCCTTATCATCTTCTATTGCAAATCCATTCCCAGGACCAGATTTAGAGCCATCCGTGTATAAAAAATTCTAGGAGTTAGACTGTAAGGGCATAGGTAATTCATTAAACAGATTCCGAAAAACCATTGGTGATGGGCTATCTTTTGTGAGTTTTGCCAACTGGAAAAGAATAAATGGTTGAATAGATTCCCATGAAGGAGGACTAATCAGTTTGGAGTTCGAAAGTACAGGAATTTTCAGATCAGTTGCGAATATAATGCATCTTATAATGGTAGATTGCCTGCTTAAGTTTTTTTTTGTGTTTTACAAGTGCTTTTACAGTGTTGCTAACAGTATTGTACTTCAATCTTTCTAGTATAGTTGGAAGATCAGCTTCGGCGAGGATACATTTCACGGGAGATGTTGAGAAAACACGAATACTACGTCTGGCAGCGTGGTGGTATGGTGCTTGTAAAAGTTGTATTCTAGTCTTGGTATAATGTCCGTACATCGCTAATCCATAATCCATTTTTGACAGTATTAGAGCTTTTGTGATATTAACAAGTGTCTTTATTTGAAGAAGACAATGCTTAGAGGAAATATATTTAATTATATTATTTATTATTATTTCTTTATTATTTCTCAGACATTTGCAATGCTCTTTAAAAGATAATTTTTTGTCAAATATTACTAAAATATTTAGTTTTAAACAATAAGCAATTGTATTATTGAAAGACAAGTTTGGAAATGCACAATGATTTTATTACAGATATGAAGAGTTTTGCATTGGTTGAAAGATATATTAACACGTGATTCTTTTGGTCAGTTTGAAATATCTAAAAGGACTTAAGTGTACTTGTCATGAACATAAGCCAAGTCTAAATTTTGTGAATAACAAGACATCATCAGCGTACATTACGTACGAAATGCATTTTTGATTGAGTAAAAATTTTCAAAAGCAATTATAAATAAAAAAACATAGAGCGAAGAGCCTTACGGAATGCCATTAAATAGATTGTGAGCCTCAGGAAATTTGATATTTAATTTCGCACAAACCGTACGATTGGTTAAAAAAGCTTTGACAAAATTATATACATGTTTACCAACTTTCCATTTGGACAGCTGACGTAAAATGACATGAAAGCCAATTTTGTCGAAGGCCTTTTCAAAATCTAGACTGAGTACGGAAGTAAGGTTTTTCGTGGCGACAGCCGTGGAGGAAGCATACTTTTTAAAATGTAAGAGGGCGTTAATTGTGCTATGACCTTCTCTAAAAGCAACCTGATGTGGACCGATAAAGTTGTTTGATATTGCAAACTACATGATTTGTTTACCTATAGATTTCTCTAATACTTTGTCTAAGCAAGGTAACAAAGAAATGCTCTTGACATGTTTTTCAGCATTAAGTAAGAGATTCTATCTTGACCTAGAGTTTTACCTGTCAGTGGAAAAATCGTTAAGTCGAATTCGAAGGAAGTAATCGGAGTTTCTATTCTTTTTGCAGATGGTGTAGTACAAGGTCTGAATAATCATCGTTTATTGATTTTGATTTTTGAGAAAGAAGAGGCGAGGTAATTGCTAATAGGCGAATAAATGGAGCCATTCTTTGTTTCTAACACTTTTATTGTCGAAGTGCTATAATTTCCTGAGAGCATCTTAATCTCATCCCAGGTTTCTTTAGAGTTAGAAGTAGGATTTATTGACTCTGTTAACTTTTCAATGCTCTGTCTCTTTGCCTCTTTAAGTTTCTTTTTAAAAAAGGCATTCGATTTTTTATAAGGAATTAAATTTACATCAGAACTTTTAAAAATGTACCATAATTTTTTCCTATATTCTCTCAGAAAAGATAAATAAAGAGACCAGTGAGGCACTATTTGTTTTTAATGTTTGAAGTTGGTCTGGATAATAGAATTGTGGGCAGCATAGCAAAAAACTTTTTTTTTACTTTTATGAATGTGCTTTGAAATACACTCATTTGTCAATTTCTGGAAAAGAGTCCAGTCAGCTTTTTCAGTTTTGAATTTCAGAGTTGGTGTACCGCTATTTGAGATAGGCGGTGTCATTCTGGTTAAAAGTAGAAAATGATCGCTTCCGAAGAAAGAACTGAGTGTGCAGCATTAGAAATTGGTGGCAATATTTACTGAATAAACTGAGAGGTCTACGTGTGTAAAAGTTTTATGCGACGAGAAGTGAGTGGGTGCGCCGTCGTTCAATACAATTAGGTTTTCAGAATGTATCAGATATTCAAGAATTGAATCCTGAAGGAGCTCTAGGCGTTAAGGTCACCTATTAGGAGCAAAGTTTGGAAAAATTTTTAAATATGTCTTGAATGTGTATTAGGCTGAAGCTCTGTTGCGGTGGTATGTATAAAGATACAATTTTGAATTTAAAACCGAGGTTAATTTCAATTGGCAAGGTTGAAATTGGCGATTGGATTGGAATGCACTTGTGAGGGATATTTTTTTCACAAGAACTGCTATGTCTTGTTTTTTGGATGAAATATTGTAAAGGTTGCGAAAGTAGTTATTGTTTAGGGACTGTTCCGTGAGCGTTGAGGGGTAAGTGTGTTTCTTGCAGTGCTATAAAAGATGGAGAGAAGTATTAAATAAAATGTTCTAAGTAGATATAGTTATTGTAAAAGCCTTTCATGTTCCACTATAGAATGTCAAATGCCATAATATGAACTATGTAAATAAAAGAAAAATTATATATGCGAGGCGCATTATGTTAAATGCGTTAAAGTTCCTAGGTGTTGCACAGTATTGGTTTTTATCTAATAATTCTTGTGTTGTTTTGAAAATGGGGGACTATGACATGTTTTGGAAGTATAGTTTTTCGATATCAAATTTGAAGCAGTAGTCAAAGAGGCTACACTTTTACTTTTTTCCACTTCATTGTTGTGTGATGTCTGTTTTGAGTTTTTTGAGTTATCGGTGATATTTTAGGATGGTTGTGGTTTTAATAATGCAATTGAATTAGAATTTGGTGTGGTTTCTGTTTGTTGTTTATTTGAAATTGGTTGTTTATTTGAAGTCTGAGTTTGAGCCTTTTGGGAAAGGACTTCAGAATAGGATGTAGAAGCATTAATTGCTTGAGATTTTAATAATGTAATTGTCTTAGAATTTGGTTTGATTTCTGTTGGTTGTTTATTTGAAGTCTGAGTTTGAGCCTTTTGGGAAGGACTTCAGAACAGGATGTAGAATCTAGGGGTTGTTGGGATTTTTGGATTTACCTGGCTTTACGCTTCGAATACTTCTTCTGAGTTTTTATCTTTAGGATCTCCATTTGTTATATAAATTTTTTGCAATTGTTAGAGTTAGAAGGGTTGTTTCTGAGCAATTTGCGCATTGAAATAGCAATCATTGGGAGTGTGGGGAGGAAGATTGCAGTTTACACAGAATGCAAGCAATTGGCAAGATTTGCAACGCATTGGATTAGGGATATATGTTCTCACTACAACTTGGTGCCAAGAGACCTGGATAGTCTCAGGTAAATGGTAGAGATAAAAAGTAAGCAAGACCACGCCGCTATTCTGGGGCTTATGATCAAACATTTTAGTAAATTTGTAATTACCAACTGAACCTTTAAGGGCCAACTCACTAACAATTTCTTCTTCAAAAACATTGTTCAAATAAGAAGCGTATTCCGTACCTTTCACAGAATTTAAGTTTTTGTAGAATTTATATTTGCAATAAACTTGTCAGCTATATATTTATTTTGAACAAGCAGCAAAAAACTACTATCGCATAGTTCAGAAACATTTTCAAAAATCTCTTCTCCTTATTTCTTTACTTTGCACTGCAAAACAAGTGAATTGTGACAGAGGTTTTTCAGCGTTAGTGGCTGAAACCACAACATATTTAGGGTTGAGAGGTGTAAGTAAAAAGGTAAAATCGGAATGAGTCTTTTGCTAACGTTTTTTTTGTTTGAGGACTGGTTGCCAGCAATGTAAACCGATTATCCCCTAAATTGGGAGCCCCAGGGGGCATAATGTCACAGTATAATAAGCTGAAATGGGAAAGCAGTGTGTAACACGGGAAAAAAGAGAAGAAAAAGATTATAAATCAAGTTTTGACAAGAGTTAGTGTTATCGGTACCACGCAAACAATAAATCGCAATAAACAAACGAAAAACACTCGACGAGAGATAGTCGGAGACTGTAATAACTTTTAATACACAAGCTGCTTTCATAAACCGAATTCACAGCATTTTCGAGCTTTACGGAGGTATTTTTGAGCTGTTCGTAGCTTTTTGTTCTTCCTAGAAATCAGAAAAAAGCCGGTTTAGAAAAGCTAGTCCTTGACGTCAACTTTTCAATTAAGAATTGAAGAATTTCGCAAAATTTGCAGAGTCGTTAAAAAATATAAATTGTATAGTGAAAAATGTGCGAAATTAAACTAATAATAAAAATAGTAAACAAGCAAGAAAGCAGCTGGCACAGGTGTCATAAGCAGAAGCAACAAAAAATTCAGCTTTAAATCAAGTAGAAATATACAGTGCAAATAAAAGTGTTGTTAGCAGATTGCGGTAGCGGACAAAAATACAGCCGTCCCTGTAGTTTTATGCGCTTGCTTGCGTGATATGAGCCTACTGGCTTTCCAGCCTTAATCAGAATATCAATCAAATGTTCTGGTACCTCCATATGAACGCTGCCTTCAAGCTCGCTGTTTAAATACGTTGTTGAATTAAAATGACTATTTAATTTCAACAACAATTCACTGGTCAAAAAACCTCTTATTTGAAAGAATAAACTGAAAATAGTTATAAAAAATTGACACAAAAAACTACACAATTATACCGAAAAACTTGCTCTACTTTATTAAAATCAAAAATTACATTGCAATGAAAGGATTCTACGAGCACATTAAATTTAAATATTCAACGCAGACATGTATCGCAATGAAAGATAACAACGTAAGTTAGCAAAACAAAAAGGACGTCTCGGATTTTTAATAATTTGTAAAGAGTATGGTTTTACCTCAAAACATATAATTTGCACGACATGCAAAGCTAAAAAAAATTTTACATCGGACTCAGTGTTAGATTTATACAAAAAGACAAAATATTTTTCATCTAAAACTTTTAAACTTGGAAGTTAAACAAACAAACATAAATATTAACAATACAAGAAAATACATTTTTCATGCGGAGCTAAGCATGAAATCGACACTACATAGCCATGATTACAACGCATTCATATCAACACAAGTGCACATATAATGCATTATCGACAACACAAAGAAAGCAAACGACATAACAATAGGAGAACTCACACTCAGTTACATCAAAAAATTTGGACTATCTTTGAACGAAATTGGTTTGTAAACGATACGAACATCGCCTTCCCAGAAGACTGCAGATGGCTCCTGTCACTTGGGAGAAAATTTGCACTACCAATATCCAAAAAGTGTTTCTCACCTGTGATAGCGCACTTGGAGCAATATATTCAAAGAATAAGTGACGAAAAAGAAAAAGAATTTGCCAGATCGATAACTGCAAACAAAATGATAACGTATAGAAATAGACTCAAAAATACTACAAAAAAAAATTCATACTTAAGACACATGAGATAACGAGAAAATTCATACATTCATAGCACACAAAGACGAAATAATAATCACAAGAACAGATAAAGAAAACAAAACTGTTGTGACTTAGGGCTTGTGTAATTAACAATAAAAGTCCTTCTGATGTTTTTTATTTCACAATATTTTATTTGTATTTATTACAATTTTGATTACTATATTATTATACAAAATAGAAAAAGGTAAAAGAGAAGTGCCGCACGTTCTAATTAGGAGTGAAGTAGTCAGTCATTTTTCCAGTGCTACCAACTTACACTTTATTACAATATTATTTACACTGTATAACACTTATTTTTATTATAAATTTTTTTTATTAAAAAAAAAATATTTCACAAAATATTTCACATTTTTTTTAAAAAGAACTTTTTTTTTTACATAACTTGGTTCAGATAGAAGAAATCAACAATGTGGAAAAAAAAGTATAAGACAAAACTGTAGGCTTAGTCTATTTACTGGCTTCCGAATTCTGTTGTTTCGACGAATTTCAAAATTATCTGTTTCAATTTGATTATTTTGTTGTAGAGAAGAATCACCTCCCTGAGCTATTTGAACATCAAAACTTGACGCATCATGTTCGAAAACATTTTCACCTATGTTTCGTAACTGGTCAATGTGACGAACCCATTTTTGACCATTGTCTAAATCAATGTCATAATGTAAATTTCCTTTTTTATTTCCAATGGATCCAAATTTCAATTTTTGTTTACCCGAATAATTTTTTGCAGCAGCTCGATCTCCTGTTTGAAAACTACGAAATTTTTGTATTCTTGTTTGGGATTTAAATTTTTATTTTCATTGGGCAACATTATTTTAAATTTTTAATGCAGCGGATACTGAAAATCAAATCTGCTGGTGAAACTTGCGTGACAGGATGTCGTGTGATACGGTTATGAATAAGGAGTTAAATTAAGTCCAATTGTAAATCTGATTTATCTGGATTAAGTGCACGTATTTTACTTTTGACAGTTTAGCTTTAGCTAATTCATTTACTGTTATTGGCAAACTCTCATTTGGTTTATTCCATGGACATCTGCTTCCTCGAAAGAACATACATGGTACCTCGTCTGGAATAGGCAATCGCGAGAAATCGTCAGCGTTGACATTTTCTTCGGTACGTTTGTATTTTATTCTGTAATTAAAGACTTGTAAAAAAATTGCATAATGTTGCATTCTAGTAGCAGACATATGAGGAAGTGGTTTATTTGGTGAAAATATTTGAACCAACGGTTTATGGTCCGTAAAAAGTAGGAATTCGCGGCCATAAAGAAATTGGTAAAATTTTTTAACACCAAATACGATTGAATATGCTTCTTTATCTATTTGTGACCATTTTCGCTGAGATTCATTTAATATCTGAGAAGCAAACTGTATTGGTTTTTCTGTACCGTCAGACTTTATGAGGGAAAGAACGGCTCCTACCCCTACAGGTAAAGCTTCAGTAGCAAGTACTACTGGTAATTTGTCCGAATAATGTACAAGAAATTCATCCGATTGCATTGTCTCTTTGAGTTTTAGAAAAGAATCTTCACATGATTTGTTCCATTCCCATCTATTATTTTTTCTTAGAAGAAAATGTAGCGGTTCTGACACTTCACTTAGGTTTTGGAAAAATGTATGATAAAAATTTATCAAACCCAAAAATCTTTGCAATTCGATTTTGTTGGACGCTTTGCGTTTTTAATCGCTGTTACTTTTGACTCGGCTTTATGGACCCCAGATTTATTTAATCTATATCCACAGAATTCAATCTCGTCTTTGATAAATTCGGTCTTACTTAAATTTACTTTCAACCCAAACTGAGACAACCGTTGGAATACCAAATCAAGCCGTTTTAAATGTATGTCATCATTTGGTCCAGTGACCCTTATATCGTCAGTAAAAACTTCGACCCCATCGATACCTTCGAGAACCGATTCGATTTTCCTTTGCCATTTCGCAGGCGCAGAATTTATACCGTAAAGTAAACGTGTACTACGATATAGACCGTTATGTGTGCTTAACGTTAACACATGTTGATCTTTTTCGTGGACCTTCCATTGTAAATAAGCGCTCTTTAAATCTATTTTGGAAAACCTTTCTCCACCTGCTAAATTTCCGAACAATTTGTCCGTTGATGGTAAGGGATGTTCATCCACTTCTAATTGTGGATTCATCGTGATTTTAAAATCACCACAAATTCTTATTTTGCCATTTTCTTTGACAACCGGGACGATTGGTGTGGCATACTCGCTATGATCAACCTTCACAAGAATGCCTTGTACTAAATTACTAATCTCGTCTTCAACACGATCACAAATTGCAAATGGAATCGGACGGGCCTTGATAAAAACTGGAGAAGATCCCGACTTTAAATTTAGGGTGACTGGTTCCCCTTTAATTTCGCCTAAACTATTGTCAAAGAGACACGAATATTTTTTAATTACATTTTTAAAAGCATTATTAGACACGTCTAAAGAAATAGAATTTATTGAACCGATTTCCACGAGATATTTTTTTATGACTTTTACACATGAATCATAACCAAACTCTTTTATCCAACTTCGCCTAAAAAGTGGATGTTTCTTGCCTTCAACAACATTCAAATCTAAATTTTTTGATTGATTATCAAATTGAACATTCACGTTAGCAACTCCTATTATATTCAAAAAAGAATCACAATATGTATTTATAAACGATTTGATGATTTCAACTTTTCATTAAATTCTTCTAAACACATAATTGAAAATTTCGAACCACAGTCAAATTCGATAACTGTTATACAATTATTTAATTTTGCTCTAATATACCAAATATCATCGATTACATTATTTAAAGGAATAAAATTATCAGACACTGAATTTACAAATTTAACAATTTTATTGTCTGACTTTGTTTTATAAAAATCAAAAGCTGAACCGTCGTTTTGACGTTTCGGATTTTCGACATAATTACTTTTGTGTTCTAAATTTTTATTCAACTGGCAAACCTTTTGGATGTGCCCCCTCTTTTTGCAGAAACTACATACGCTTTTATTGTGTCTACACTTATTTGCATAATGAGGGCCACCACATCGAAATCATTTAACTGAGCTATTGTTATACTAGGTTTCGTGACGAATTGGTTGAATCTCTCGGGAAATTTGTAAAATTATTTGAATCTACGTTTTTTTCATGTTTTTTGGAATGAATTATTGCATTTACCAGCGAATTTTTTGGTTTATGTTGCAGTTGTTTTGCATCATTTTGAGACGATTCCAATGCAACAGAAATTTCAATCGCACGGTCCAATGTAAGGTCCTTTGTTTCCAAAAGTCGATCACGGATTCTATTTTGCTGAACACCAACCAACTGGTTCCTCAGAGATGTGTTAAGGAAAGTTCCGAAGTTGCACGTGATAGCCATCTTACGGATACTTGTTAAATAGTCTCGCAAGGATTCACCCTCCTGTAATACTTTTTTAAAATTGGAACTATCTCTGGAAATTTTTTTGTGTCCGGTTCCTCCGGTGAAAGATTGTCGCATAGCACGTCGTATGTCTCTGCCCCAAGGTAATGGAGTAAATAAATTTTTGCCCATCTTCATCTTTTACTTTGTAAATGTTAAAAGCGCTTTCCATTCGTTTCAACCATCTATCGAATTTGCTTTTAGTTGCATCGAATAATTCGATAAAGTTGATTGGATTTTTTGCATCTTCCGTCATATTTGAGGTTAGGTAATTTATAATTTTCAAACATCTTTATTTCCACAAATACTTTCAATATCCTCGTCACCAATCTGTTGTGACTTGGGGCTTGTATAATTAACAATAAAAGTCTTTCTGATGCTTTTTATTTCAAAATATTTTATTTGCACTAATTACTATTTACATTACTATATTACAAAATAGAAAAAAGAAAAAAAGGGAAGTGCCGCACGTTCTAATTAGGAGTGAAGTAGTCAGTAATTTTTCCAGTGCTACCAACTTACACTTTATTACAATATTATTTACACTGTATCACAAAAACTAACTGTAGTCATACACAAAACTGAGTACATAGGAACAATTAACAAAAAAAGAACAGTGACTTAGTTAATACAAGTAGTCATATACAAAACTGAGTACACATGAACAATTAACAAAAAAAGAACAGTGACTTAATTAATTTCCTTCACAAAAAACAATACATTGACAACTATGAAAAGTTTAGACTTATGTGTCCATCGGCAACAGCACCACGACTCTACGGTCATCCAATAATTCACAAGGAAACGCCAGCTTACGACCCATTTCTTCATCCATCAACGTTCCATGTTATAAACTATCAAAAAATACAGCGCAAATTTTAAAATATCTAATTTCAGAAGAATATAACATAAACAATTCGCTACAACTTAAAAAAAAATAGAGAATTTGAAGTGGTTTCTTTAAATAAATTATAATGCGAAAATCGAACAGTTTTAAAAACTTGACTAAGATACCACGCGACCACTTTCTAAAATTATTAAAATTTTGTTTGAACGACAATAATTATTTTAAATTTGACAGTAAAATGTACCATCAAATATATGGTATGCCCATGGGTAATCCATTATCACCGAAGATAGCTGACATAATATTAGATAATGTACTTGACTTAATTAATGACCTCAAAAACAAAAATATTAAAATAGGATTTATATATAAATATCTCGACGACATATTTGCAATAATAAACAAAAAATACATTGACATTATTCTTGGGCCACTAAATAACTACCACAATAAAATCCAATTCACGATTGAAATAAAAAAAGAAAATAATAACCCGTATTTGGACGTAAAATTACATAGAAACAACAACAAAATATATTTTGAATGGTACATTAAGCCAACTTCGTCAGGAAGAATAATAAACTTCCATTCGACGCAACCTACGCAGCAAAAACTAAACACTGCGAACAACTTAATTAAAAAAATTATCACCTTAACCAATACACAATTTCTAGAAAAGAACATTACAAAATTACGAACAATACTAAAAACCAATGACTATCCAAGACATTTTATTAACACTCTTATTGACAACATAATAACCAAAAATAAACATAATACCCAATTGAAAAATAACAAAAATACAATCTGCCAACACGGAAAACAAAAGATACTACGGCATCACATGCATACCGCAGCTGACGAACAACAAATATATTAGAGGAATAGTGAGAGATGCATACAGATCAAACAAAATTTTAAGCAGCATATTCTCAAAAGCAAAAGACAGAATTGAAAACAAAGAAAAATGTAAAGTTGTTTACGAAGTGACATGCTAAGGTGGGTAAAACGATGTGTGAAATAAAATTTACATAATAACAACAAAAAAGGCGCTAAACATAAGAAAAAACGAACACAAATGTGATATAAAAAATAAAAAACATCAACAGCTTTAGCACAACACATACAGGACACGGGCCACTCAGCTGATTTTTCAGAAATGAAAATATTAGACAACGAAAACAAAACGAGCACAAGATTGACATTAGAGAGCCTACGTATACAACAAAGAGAGAAAAGAAATGTGAGGGCATTAACAATAACTATGCAGTGCTTTTAAAACCGTGGTGCAATAATCTTAATGTTTAAATGTTTTCAATTATTCTAATTTATTTTTATGTTTCAATGTTTTATATAAAATCAATGTTAAGTGTAATACTTAGTTTAAATTAGTTAGTACATTGTTTTACAAATTATATTATAAAATGTTCATTGCAATTGTGTATTTTAGAAGTCAATAAACGTCCCCTGAGGAAGTTTCCTGACGAAACGTGGAGAAAAAGTTGAATTATAATTACTATTAAATTGAAACAACAACTCACTGATCAATAAACCTTTTATTTGAAAGAATAATCTGAAGATAAATACGCTGTTACCTAATCCATTCGGTGAATTTCCGAGTGGTTTTCTGCTGCATGAGTCGACAGCAGCCGAATTGATGATGAGGTAACAACTGTTGTAAAAGTGTGATGAAAATCTTCGTCGGGACGCTATGCAAACCCTTTATCTACAAGTCCCACTTCACGTTTACCGTAAGGTGTTCCGTTATATTTAGTAAGAAATTCGAGTCTATTTCCAATCACTTTTCGCGATTTTGAACGTTCCGGTATCTCCGATGTGTTGTTTTTAAGTTGAGCTACGAACTCGTCATCAAACGTCTTGCACCATGACTCAGCAGAACTAGTATTTAATACATCTTGTTGCAGGATCCTAAGGCAAGATTCCGTTTCGCAAAAATATAATTTTTATTAATATATGTTTTTAATTTTTTTTTTATTTTCGTTTCGCATTTTCCATATGAATTGTAATAGACAGAAATCACGCCAAGTGGGCATCCAAAATTCCAGATATATTGTTGTTTTTCGCTGATTTTCTTAGATCAAAATTTGATGAGGATACTTCATTGTTTTACCCGTCCATTCTAAATGATATTCCGAAATCTGTTGATTTTGTCAATTTTGCCATTTAGAGTTTAAGCAATTCCCTTCCTGTTGAAAAAGTTGTTGAATATTGGGCAACCCTATTATATGAAAGAAATAAAGAAGAAAACTAACAAAGACAAATGATGAATATAACACAGTTGCTGTCACATTCTAACTTATTGTAAAACCAAAATATGATGAAACTTTGTAATTAGTTTTATGAGTCGATAAATTAAAGTTGTGCTGCGAACAAGGGCTATGGGTCCAGGCGAGATGAGTTAGTACCAATTTGAAAAATTAGACCACGACAACTACGATGGTTGGAAAGCCCGGATGAAATCAGTGTTGATTCATTGTGACCAATGGGGACATATAAGTGGTGAAAAAAAAACCAGCAACAGAATCAGCAGAGCTGGACGCATGAAACGCAGGCGAAGGAAAGGCATTGGCAACTTTTGTGTGTTAAACCAAGCCAGTTAGGACACATTAAAATGCTGTGACTTCAAAGGAGGCATGGGCTAAGCTAGCAGCAGTACATTCACCAAAAGAGCCTGCACGGAAAGTTACCATTTTTAAATCCATGCTAAATTTAAAGATGACTGAAGACGGCTCCGTGTCAAAGGAAAGGACCTTAACAATTTTTTTGATTTATTCGAAAAATTAACCGAGATGGATTTGAAGCTGCAGGACGAGTTCTTGACCATTATGATTCTATCGAGTCTACAAAAGTCATATGAAAATCACATAATTACTATTGGGACAAGGGATAGTTTGCCAGATACATTTACATTGAAAGCGAAATTGTTGCAGGAAGATGAAGGAACCCAGGAGACCTTCAAGTTACACAGTCTAGCAACGGCGCATTCTCTGCAGGTAGATCGCAAAGTCAGCGAAATTTGCAAAAACAACAGCAGCAGCATCGATCACCACTAAGTGCAACAAGTATGAACATTACGCTTCGCTGTGTCGTTCCAACTATAGCAATACCAGCAGGCAGATCTTTAATTATGCATTATCACAGATTTCTCATCACCAACACCACTTAAATGAAAAGGTTTGGGTTTTGGACAGCGGAGAAACAAGTCACATGTGTTGTGATAAAACGGTAGGTAAGTATTGGTGTTGTGCGGTTAAAAACAGAGAGTAGTAAGATTTTTTTACATAATGTGCTTTACGCACCGAACTTAAAAGCAAATTTTTTATCAGTAAATAAATTAACGGAAAATAAGTGGAAAGAAGAATTCATGAAAAACTGCGCTAAAATAAAAACGTTGAACGATTTTGAAATCATGCACGTAATGAAAACTAGTGATGTTTTCACTTTTAATATTTCCAAAAATGAATTATTCGCGGCAACAATTACCATTTGTGAACTTTTAACTGAATGGTATCGTAGATATGAACATTTGAATACGGACAGTACCAAAAACTTTATTTAATAATGATATGGTTAGCAGTATGAAAATTAAAAATTTTGATTTTAGAGATTATTCATATCGACATTTACGGGCCGCATCACCGATTTCAGCCTTTTTAGGCTCAAAATTTTCAGAACATACAGGAATACCAATCTCTGAAAATTTTATCCATGTTTTCTCACCCTTTTTGATTGTGCACGCATTTGAAGTTAAGGTTTATGATTTGCAATGTAAATTGAAACATTGAGAATGAGAGCGAGAGAATACAATTTGAATTGATTTCAGCCTTTTTAGACTCAAAACTTTCAGAACATACAGGAGTACCATCTTTGAAAATTTCATTCATTTTTACAAACATTTAAAGTGTGTGAATTCAATGGAATATTTATGGAAGAAACGTAACGGGATATTCAAATTTTCTCGCTCTCATTCTCAATGTTTGGTGGTACTCCTGTATGTTCTAAAAATTTTGAGCCTAAGTAGGCTGAAATCCATTCAAATTTTATTCTCTCGCTCTCATTCTCAATATTTCAATTTACATTGCAAATCATAAATCTTAACTTTAAATTCTTGTAAAATCAAATAGGGTGAAAAAGTATGGGTAAAATTTTCAGAGATGGTATTCCTGTATGCTCTGAAAATTTTGAGAATAAAAAGGCTGAAATCGGTGATGAAATATTTGGGAAATTGATGTTTTCTTGAAATAGGCAATTTTTTATCCATTAGTACATAGAAATCGTTTAGGCAATCATTTATTCAGATTTGCAGTTTTTTTGTTATCTACTAGTACACGACCACCTAAATATAATATTAAAGCTAATTTGAATTGTGTTGGTTTGTTTATATCAATGCATTTTTTTGTTTTACTTACGAGCTTTTTTGAACACAATTTAAAACTTTTTTTTAAACAATAGTATTGGTCAAAAAAATTTTATCGAATTTTTTTATATCTTTTACATGATAGACCAATCACTGTAAAAAGTTCCAGCCTATTTAAAAAACATTAGGATAATAATAGGCCCATTATTGATGGAATTACCCCTATTTAAAGCCTATGTAGAACGCGAGACTGGCAAGAAGATTACAATTATTCATTCTGATTATGGCTGCGAGCACGTAAACGGTGATTTCAAAAATATTTTAAGCAAAGAGAGGATCAAAAGACAGCTCACAGTAACCTATACTCCTCTGGAAAACGGTATCGCGGAACTCTTGAACCGAACTTTAACGGAAATGAGTCGGTGTATGCTTATTGATTTGAACTTGCCGGAATTTCTATGGGTTGAAGCAATACAGATCGCGGTATACTTACGCTATCGTTCGCCTACAAGAATATTGGGAAATGTCACTCCGTTCAGAAAAAACCAAGTGTTGCGCACTTAGAAGTTTTTGGAAGAAATTTCCCACTACTGACAGAGTGTTTTATGGTAGACCACGCACCGAAGCAAAGGACTATAGGCTCTACGATCCAGATAAAAAAAACGGAGATAATAGCACGCGATGTTCGATTTTAAAAAAATCATTCAACTGCTGTTAATGTCCACACAAATTCTAATGTAATTAGTAGCGATTTTAATTTACCTTTTATTAAAAAAATTAAAAATCTGACACATGAAATTCGCATATTGATGAAGTACAGGCCACTATAAATTCAAGAAATGTAAAGATTGAAGGCGAAGTTGGCGTTGACGAGAATAATGATCAAAAGTATGATATGGAGACGACTGCTACCATTAGTGACTGACGATAACGCGATTGAAGACGAGGTTTTTGCTGAAAACAAAAACCAAGAGAATGAAGTAGAGATGACTGCTTCAAGAGGTACGTCTGATATACGAAGAGTTTTAAGACCCAGAAACAAAAATGGCGAAATTGAGCGGTTCAAATCGCGACTTGTAGCTAAAGGTTGCAATCAGCATTATAGTGTGAACTACAGTTTGTCGCCTAGCAACTGTTCGTATGATTTTTGCAATTGCAGTTGAATGAGAGATGTATCTACATCAAATAGATGTCTGTGCCGCATATCTAGATAGTGACTTGTCTGATGAAGTAGTAGTAGTAGAGAGTATGTGGATGAGCAGTACCCAGAATGCGTACTTAAGCTTAACAAACCAATCTTCGGCCTAAAGACATCCGGAAGAGATTGTAATTCAAAGCTGGACAGTATACTTCGGCAAATAGGATTTGTACCCTTTAAAAATGAACCGTATCTATATTGGCTAAATAGGAATTTTAATATTCGCTTTATTGTTACTAATGTCGATGACCTACTTATAGTAAGCCGTGACAAAAGTGACCTGTTGGATATCAAATCCAGCATTTCTGGCCAACTTGATTGTGTGGACAAAGGTTCACTCCAACATTTCTTGGGGATGAAAAATCAGCACGAAGGTGGCTGGTGCAATCACTGTCGACCAAGAGCAATATATAAAAGAACTTCTTCGAGATCGAAAAATGGAAATTTGTCGACCAGCGATCCCTCTATTAGATGCTACGTGATACCAATCGACGACATGGGAGTTGATGTTTGTGGCTCTATGTACCAGACCTGACATTCTTCATTCTGTATCAAAGCTATCGTGGCGAAATAAAAATCCATATTCAACGATATTTGTCTTCAACCACAGAGAAGAAATTGCACTACCGCGCTTCATGTAAAGCAGTAGTGGGCTACGCAGACGCAGATTGTGGCGGTTACACAATTGTCCGCAAGTCGTATACAGGTTTTACAATTTTACATTTTTCCTAGGATTTTAATATAAACGACGAGGGACTAATTGGCCTGTAATCCTTGGCAGAATTATGATTCGTCTTTCCCGCTTTCGGGATAAAGACGACCCTAACTTCCCTCCATTCCCTAGGAATATACCCTATGGCTATACATCCCCTGAAGATCCTAGTCAACCAAGGTATGCTGGTAGGCAAGGATTTTTGCAGCATTACTGGTAGAATACCATCTGGTCCCCCAGATTTGAACGTACTGCCCAGACAATTTTTGATTCACTTGTTAATTCTTTGATAAGCCCAGTTATGTGATTCTTGGTCATGGTCGAGTTGGGGATGGTTTCTGAACCACTCGTAGCCGCGTCCGCATACTCAGGAAAGTGGGTCTTCATGAGGAGCTCAAGAGATTCACTACTGCTTTCGGTGTATACACCATTCGGTTTTACCAGAAGACCGGGAGTGTTTCGACTCTTAGACAGAATTTTTCGTAGCCTTGCGGCTTCACTTTTTTTCTTCATGCCCTCACAGAACTCAGCGCATGAAGACTTCTTAGCCTTCCTAATTTCACTTTTGAAAGTGTTGAAGCTTTGACGACATTTGCTCCAGTCCGTACTTTCCCTAATCACTTTCGCGCGATTAAAATGCCTTCTAGTTTAAGTCCTCAACCGCCCAAGATTTGAGTTCACCATAGTGTATTTCGTTTTTTAGAGCGGCTTAACTTCATTTAGTTTGCCGGTGAGTTTACTGACCGCTTGCTCTAGACATATGGAGTCAACTTCCCGCTACAGGCTTAGAGCAGCTAAGAGAAAGGGTTCCTGAACACTGGCCACGTCGATGCCACACTCCTCCATAAACAGCAGCAAATCGCTCTCCAGTGATGCAAATAAATTTTCACTATCTTGCGCATGTTCCGGGCGTTCGCTGCTCTCTTTCTCCTTGTCGGCAATGGTCATTGTGGCACGACCCCTTCAAGGAACGGAGTAGTTGACAGAATCTGGCCTAATTTTAACGCAGATATCCTTGCCGTTCCCCTTGCCCTTGCTCTGCCCCTGACGATCTCCCAGTCACCCGTTTTGAGGCCCCTGTTCTGAAGCTTGATCAGAGAGAGTATGGACTTATCCTTCATGACGGGGGAGGAACCCACACTCTCACGATTACACTTCTTCAAGTTTTGCCCCCGGCCAAGGTTCACTCTGGTTCCGGATGCAGGTAGTGAGGAAACTCAATTCCTAGCTGGTCGGTACCATCCCACAACCTTTACTCCCCTTTGCCACTTCGCTCCATCAAAGATACCAATAGAGTCACTATTGGTATGCTCCATTTCGCCATGGAGTGCCCTCATAATTCTTTCCTCCAGGATCAGCCAACTGGCGTCCGAAATCTCCCCATCTGGATGACCGCAATCGAATATAGAGCTGAAGGCAAGCTGGCTGAAGGTTTCAGCGTCTTACCCTCAGTAACCTGACCCTCGCTAGAGCGTTGCCTCTTGTTGCTTGGTTTAGCAGAGGTCACTTCACCGCCGCCCACGGCACCCTCCGATCTGGAGAGTTGCTGCCTTGCCTTTCGAGGTCTGTGCCTCTTTAACATGAGCGATGCTTGCTGACCCTGAAGGATCCGCGGCCAGGCAGCCAGAAATGGCCGAGAACACCGCCTCCTTCACTCCGGGCTTGCCCGCGGTGATGGCTGCTGGAATCGATAGTTCAGCCTGCTTCGCCAAGACCTTACCATCTGCCATACAGCCGCACATTGAAGATATGCTTTTTAAAAAGCGCCCTTTCTCTCGGAGTAAGGGAGGATGAGCCACGCTGTCCCAGTTTCCTACGAAACTTAAGAGAACCTCCTCCTCTTACTCTTTTGGTCATTAGCCTCTGCACCCGTCAATGTCTTTTGAACATTCACCCCCGCCTTATCCGCTAGAGGACCCAAAGAAGATGGCACAAGATGGCAGGACCTCAAATCCTCCAGAAGATTCGACGAGGAGAGAATGTCCAAATCGTCTTCCATGTCCATATTCCGTTGTCTATATAGCGTTCTGTCTTTGTCTTCCTTACTCTTGACCGCAATAGCTTTACCGCCTCCCGAGCTTGCAGTCACCTTTCGAGTAAACGGGGTCTCAGTAGCAGGACCATCATTCAGGTCGAAAACATGGCACTCTGGGTCTCCGGAGATTGTAGAACCCTCTTTTGTCGGATACTGATGGCCGGTCTCTAACGAAATTTCAGGGGCGGAATGATTTGCATTTTATACCTGGTGCCAGGATTTGAAAAATTGTAGCTGGATTCAGACGCAGACCAGAAGCCGATCACTATGATGCAGACGCTTCTTTGGATTTCGGAAAATTTCACGGCCGTGTACCTGTCTTAGTCTGACACCTCAAGGCTGACCCATCGAACATGGGAGACCCTACTAGAGTACCTAAGTACCCCGTTAGCGTAGCCCATCCTTTCATAGGTGTACGCAAGCCCCAGCACCGCAGCAAAGTTCAGGCACGTGGATAGGGAGAAAGTACCCTAAATAAATGACCCTAATTTTCTATTTTTATTTTTTTCTTTCAAAAATATTTGTTATTTTGAAATAGTATTTTTTTCGATCCAAAATATCGTAATTTTGGATTTAAATTTTTATCAATCAAAAATAGTCGCTATTTTGGACTGGTATTTCTTCGATCAAAAATGTTTTGAATTTCTATTTCAATTATTATTATGTATTTTTGTGTGATCAAAATTAATCGTAATTTTGGTTTTCTATTCTTTTAGATCTTAAATAACCGACATTTTTGATTTTCATTTTAGCTATCACATGCTATACATTTTTGATCTTTTTTTGGATAAGCTTTGACTTTTATCGATGTAATTCGTAAGCTTTCGACTTTCTCCGGTTTTTCGAGAGTTTGCAAATATTAGAATTTTTTCCATGTTTTTCGATGTCTCAAACTTTTTAATATTTTTTCATAAGTTTCGAAAGTTTTTGAGTTTTTTCGATTTTTCTAATGATATTCGACGAGATTAAATTTTTTGATAAGTTTTAATGTTTTTCGATATTTTTCGACACATATCCACTTTTACGATAGTTTTCGACTATGTTCGAAGTTTTTCGATGGCTTTCGACAACTATTTATTTCTTTTTCTGATGCTATTCGATAGCTTTCATTTTTCAAAGTCTTTCCCCAAAAGTTTCTACTTTTTCAACATGTGTTGATTTTTCAACGTTTATTGAAATCTTCGACATCACTTACTTCAAGACTGGCACAACTTAAAAAACGAAATTTTTGAGTTAAAGAAGCAGAAATATCAGTCATTTTGTGCGAAAAAATCAGAAAGGTATCTAATAAACTTGTCATGTTAGGTTTATGTTGACATACTTTTCATCATTTTCATATAAAAACTATCTTATTGAAAACTTTAAATGCGTCTTTCTCTGAGTTATGCCAGTCTTAAAGTAATTGAGCGATATGTACTTCGATTTGTTAAAATTTTCCGGTTTTCAGCGTATATCAACTTTTTCTGCATTTGATACTCTTTTAAAACTTTTTCTATACTCGTAAGTGGTACGCTATATTGGTTTAGAATGTATTGAAGACAGACTACGATTTGTAGTTCATTGTAGTAGCAACCGCAGACATAATACCCTATGACAGAGATCACGCCCAGTAGGCACCTAAAATTCCACTTTGTCTTCGAATTAAATGTTTTATATATCAATCTGAAGTACTTTCCAATAGAATATTTTGTATCAAAGGATTAATCAAAATTTTAATTGCTACTAGCTTTTTTTATGCAATGAAAATTTTCGACAAGTTCAATTGAAAAGTTAGTTTCTCTTAAAGTTGTTAACATAAAATTTGGTACACATGTTAACAATGAATTGCACTTTCATAATAAAAAATATTTTAATAATCATACCTTCATTTTTTTATTACTTTTAAGGACTGTAAAAAAATACCCAGTAATTTTTTTTGGTCTTTTTTCGTTTTTTATCAATAATGGCCAGTGTTCAGAATATAAATAACTAAAAATTAAGTAACAATTTTTTTTAAAAAATTTCTTACTGTTTTCGTAAGGCCCTTCATTAAATTTTGTCCATTCGTTTCATCGACAATATGGTACGATTTTTTCCACTTAAGTCTGAAGTCTTGTAACTTTTTTGCATTCTTACCACTCCTTCGAAAATCTCTTTTCATTAGAGCCCGATATCTTTTAATTAGGCGAAGCTCTGGGTAGTTAGGCGTATTAACTATTTTTGGTACGAAATTGATCTTTTTACTTACATACCATTCCATCGTAGCTTTAGAGTAATGAGAGCTTGCTAAATCTGGCCAGAACATCACGGTACCCTCATGTGCACGAATAAATGGTAGAAGACGTTTTTCGAGGCACTCGTCTATATAAACTTTGGAATTGATTGTGCCTTGCATAGCAAAAAATCTGCTTCTGAGACCACAAGTGCATATGGCCTGCCAAACCATGTATTGCTTCGGAAAGTTCGAAATTTTTTTCCTTTGATTTTACTAGACACATGCCCCTTTTTCGGTGATGTGTAATATTTGTGCCCAGATAACTGCTTAAAATCTGCTTTGACGTAAGTTTCGTCATCCATAACAGCAATCAAATTTAGTCAGGTACCTTTCATACAATTTTCGGGCTCGCATCTGAGCCATCAACTGCTTTTCACCAGAACGGTCTGGTACTTTTTGAACTCTATGTCTTTAGCATACTTTTCTTCTTGATGTTTTGTACAGTAGATTTTGATGTACCTGCTCTAACCGCCATATCTCGCACTGAGGTGTTGGGATTCTGCTTAAAAAGGCGCGCAACCTTCGCCGCTATCTTTGGGTTAGAAAATTCTGGTTTTCTGCCTGAAATTAAATCTTATAATTAAAAATAACCGTAAATACAGTTTTTTCTGATGCACCAACTATTTTTGCAATAGCTGAATATTTTAATTCTCGATTTTGCAGGTATGTGGATAAAATCAGTTAGCGAACTTGTTGTTGCTTGCTAGACATCTTTGTCGTTAGGAAAGCTATCTTCAAGTGTTATACATTATATGAAACGTCACTTTGTCTTCTTCTTAGACCTATAAGTTTATCTGGTAGAGTATAATATAAAAAATAAAAAACTCAAGTTTTTTTCTTCTCAGTACGAAAAATTAAAATTTGTATTTTTGCTATAACCCTTGAATATTTAAGATTGAATATAGTAATGTAAAAAATTTAAGGGTGTCGTCACTCATTTCATTAAAAAAATGTTTTGTATCGAACGGCCGTCGAAATGGAACTGCATTATTTGGTACTATTTTTAGTTAAATTGAACACTATTCATTTGGACTTTTTGTTAAAATATACAATCAATTTTTCAATGTTATTTTTAAACACAAGCGGTGCATCACATTTTCATTTATTTGATAGACACTAAGAAACTGTTCGTCATTAATTAATCGTTCGAAAGTATAACCACTTGCATTACAATTGAATTCAAATTTGTCCATAAGATCATTACCGAAAAGCACTGCATATTTTATGACTCCGCTTGCAACTACGACAAATTTTTGTTGGACTTGAAATCCATCAACTTCAACGATTGCCATAAAACATCCCTTTGTTTTTATCGGAACGTTTCCAAGTCCTATGTTTTTAAATTTATTTATTAAGACATGTTCCTGAATAGCTCATACATCTTTATTTTAGTTACATAAATTGTACACATAAGATCTTTTTTTAACTTGTACAAATCAGCTGATAAAAAAAAAATGTTTAAAACTATTTATGTAAAAACAACAGTGCAACAATAACTTAATTATGTATGAGAGTGATTTTCTTAATGTTTCAAATAATATTTATGTTGAATTTATGATTTGTTTTTTTTTTTTATTTTAAGTTTATAAGTGAATATCAAGAAAGAAGAAAGATGAAGATAAAATATTAACGCTTGTTCAAAAAGTTTACGCTTGAAAATTTGTGTGCAACTTATGCGCTTTTGAGAAATGGGTAGCATGTTCCACAGATGCATTGAATAGAAAAATAAATGGAAAGAATTTGATAGATACTTATGCCGAGGCGGAATAAGTTGTTATGCTCTCTGATTCCTAGAAAACCTTAGGATTGCAAATAAATATTCTGGTTCCTTACTGTAGATTAATTTATGTAGCAATAGTATAGTACGAAAATTTAGCATATCATTCAAAGATAGTCCAGTAATTTTTGTGGTGAAAGTTCAGATGTAAGAATGCCTTTGTACTCGTACATTAAAGATAAACCTTGCACAGCTATTGAAAGACGTTATTAGTTTTATGTTAGAGTCATTATCTAATCTTGAAAATAATTCGCAGCTGTAGAATAAAATCTTAGATATTTGATGCTGTCAATGTACTCTAACGGGGAATTATTTAAAACAAGTGGATATAGGTCAGTTCCATTGCGGCCTCTATAAATCAAATTGCCTTGGTCTTAAAAGGGTTAAGTCTAAGCCCGTTTTCTTCAGACCATTGAAAAATACTGCCCAGCCCATAGATGTTTAGGGAATAGCTTATACAATTGGATGTCATCTGCATAGATATGTTTGCAAGTTTTGAAACAGTCAGCAATATCATTAATGTAAGTTATAAATAAAAGTGTGTTACGGATTTCGTACTTTTTAAAAGCGTAAGAAAAACGCCACCCGCGTGTCAACGCGATTGCGTTTCATTGAACTGGCCTAAACTGGAGTTGAACTGTCAACTTTATTTTCAGCCACCTATCGGCTACAGTAAAAACTTCAGTTTGGTGTGATGAAACTGAGAAAAATCAGCCGATAAAATCGCCCAATCCCAAACTGACACCTGGTTTGACAGCTCAACCAATGGGAATGCGCACCCAAGCGTCATTGTTAACACTAAAAATCCGTTTTTAAAAATTTTTAAAATCTTCTTTCAATAGTGAAATACATAAAATAAAACATTTCAACATTAAAGAGTGTTAAGCATAATCTGAAGAACGAACACCAAAATTAAAAACTGGATATTTAAGTAAAAACTGTTATAAAATACAACGCAATTTATAGAGAAACGCGAAAAGTGGAAAATAAACGCAGAAAGTGAAAATATAAACTATCTTGTTTGACACAAAGTTTATATTAATCATAAAAATTATTTCTAAAAAGTGGAAACAAAATAAGTGCAGCAGTCCAATAACTAAAATACAAACCACCATTTTATACAATACGTAATTTTTTCAGCAAATTGCTAATTACATAATTTGTCATCAGTTTGTAAACATTGTGTGTTTTTGTTTTTCGCTTATTAATAAAAGCATATAAGATTTAATACGATCCATCAGCAATAATACCAACAACAACTAAGTTCAAAATAAAGTATAAGCCCTAAGACAATAATGAATAACAATAAAAAAGTGACGCCTCGGAAACAATAAATTAAAGTTAATTTAAACTGAACAGAAAATTCAATAAAATCAAATCTAAATATGCAATATATTGTAAATTAATTGCAACAACAAAGACACAATTTCTCAGACGACAACAGCATCAATAAGGCAACGACAACAAACCTGGCTAACATAATTGGCCAAAAACAATAAAAATATCAGCAACAAGAACAACACCATAAATTTTCTACAACAACATCGACACCAGCCTCCTGAAAACAACAACATTCAACCACCGTGCAGCGGGGTACCCCCACTTATATATAAGGTTATGTAAAATGAAATTTATTGTATACTAGGAAATCTTAAGTAAGTTGTTTCTTCCGTTCGCAAGTATTCCAATTTTTGAATAGATTCTTAAAACTTTAAAGTAAAGCGAAAGCTCCTTATAATTGCTAAATTACTCAAGTGAATTTGAATTTTTTTTGTGCTATGCGCATTACCTTCTAAGTAAAAATATTTTAGACTTAGACTAAGTTATAGACATAAAAGAAAAAGCTAAAGTAATCAATTTTAGTTGTAGATAACTTGTAAAGAAACCGTGTTAAAAATACTAAAGTTAACTTTATAAAGTTTGCTACAAAAACCAAAATTGAATTAAAAAAAATTAAAATTGAACTGAAATAAAAAAAATTACTTTTTCTTAATTTAAGAATGAAGATTTGCTAGGCGAAAGATTTAGGGGAGGTGCCAGGGTGGTGAAGCCGTGATGCCATCGATAAAAGTTTAAATGGAAAAGTGTGACCTGGGGTTTTTCTGCTCCCCGTGTTTTTTGTTCTATGCTGCGCTACGGTTGGCATAGGGAAACCGCGACCCTAGCCGGGAAGTCTGAGTGCCTGCCACTGAAGATTAAGCGAGCTTCTCCCTTTTATTTAAGATGCCAGGCGTAACAAGTGGTCCCAAAACTGAACCCTGAGGGACGCCACATAGTACATTCAGGCAAGAAGAGTTTTTTGTGAAATTTTGTGGAAAAATTGTTCCTTGAGCTATTTTTAGTCATTTGTGGTAAATGAATTAAAAATAAATTTTTTTTTTCTAAATCAATTTCCCAACGTTTCGCCCGTTGGATCCAGGTTTCTTCAAGGGTTTATTATTTATTTAAAAAACTGAAGTGAACAATGCATAAAATTTGTGAAATAAAATGATTTAGTTGACACTTACATTATTACATTAATACATTTGTAGAATTTAATTTTAATTTAAAAGTTAATCTAAAACATTAAACATATAAAACTTGCAAAACACCGATACTTTATAAGACGACACTGTAACAGGCACTGATGTTGTCAAAATCTTCTTTCATATTAACAGCTGTTTTTTGTTTTTGTCTTATTCGGAGGCTTTCTAATGAAAGTCTTACATTTTCTCTTTGTTCTCAGTCCAGTAATGTTGTGCTGTCGAAGTCCGCCGTATGACTTTTTTCAGTTAGATATATCGCTAAAGCTGTTGATGTTGGAAATTCTGGTTTGTAGTTCATTTGTGTTTTTAATGTTTAGACTTATCCAAATATACTGGTTCCCTACTAAAGCGCCTAGTTTCCACAGGTCTAAACATTAAAAAAACAGAGGAACTACAAACCAGAATTTCCAACATCAAACTCAACAAAGACGACAAACCTTTTTTTTTTGGCGCGGTTTCACTGTTTACGAACATTCCTACAACGTTAGCAATTAGATTAATAATGAAAAAATGGGCAACAATTGAAAACTACAGGGTATCAATAAAAACATTTTTGAAATTCCTGGAATTTGGCGTAAAAAACAATAATTTCTTCAGACAATAAATTCTATCAAATTTTTGGCATGCCAATGCGAAATCCTCTGTCCTCGACTATTGCAGATATTGTCTTAGATGACCTTCCTTAAAGCAGAATAATAGATCTTGACAAAATAGGAACAAAGTTTACATTTATAGTGAGAAATATGTAGAAGACATTTTTGCTAGTATATTTGGACAAGTACTGGTTCCCTACTAGAAGAGCACCTAGTTTCCACAGGTCTAAACATTAAAAACACAAAGGAACTACAAACCAGAATTTCCAACATCAACAGCTTTAGCGATACATCTAACTGAAAAAAGTCACTCGGCGGACTTCGATAGCACAACAATACTGGACAGAGAACAAAGAGAAAATGTAAGACTTTCATTAGAAAGCCTCCGAATACGAACAAACAAAAAACAGCTGTTAATAAGAAAGAAGATTTTGACAACATCAGTGCCTGTTACAGTGTCGTCTTATAAAGTAATGTTTTAGATTAACTTTTTAAATTAAAATTGAATTCTACAAATAATGTATTAATGTAATCATGTAAGTGTCAACTAAACGTCGGGAAATTGATTCAGAAAAAATTTTTTGTTTTTTAATTCACTTACCAGAAATGACCAAAAATAGCTCAAGGAACAATTTTTCCACAAAATTTCATAAAATAAAATATGTACAGGTCAATATAAAATCTGCAAGAAGAGATTTTATTAAGATGGTGAACGTATTGCAAACGATCGGAAAGGTATGAGTATAAGAGCTTAAACAAAAAGTTACCAAAGAAGAATTGAGTACCTTGTTTTTCTATTAGAAGTTGGTGATCAACACTATCGAAAGCTTTCGAAAAATCCAAAAAATCAATCAAGCCCATCATATCATTGTCAATACTTAAGTAAATATCTTCACAAACTTTCAAAACTGATGGTTAGTAAGTAGTTTGTTGAAATTTAAATGCGTTTTTACTTGATCGCTAACCACAATTTCGGATGCTTTGCTGAGAAACTGAAGTATTGCAATTGGATAAAGTCATAATGATTTTTAGGCAAAAGCAAGATTTTTTCAATTTTCCATGATGTATGGTATTGGGATGTAATTATTATTGTGTTGAAAATGTGCAAAATGTGATGTAGTACAACAGGAAGAAAAAATTAAATGAAATAAGGGCAAATTCTGTCGGATCCGATCGCTTTTGACTTGATTTTTAATATAATATCACCAACACTAAAAATGTCTACTCCTGATAAAGCAAGGGATGTTTCGAACGAGTTCCTAGAAGCTTAGTCTATCGAAGGAATATTAACATTATGTGTTAAGCTAACGAATGGTTTATTAAGATCATTCAAATCTAAATTTTCTAATAAAACATCCGGTTAACCGGTTATTTCCCATTGATGCGTTTACGCAACACCTTGGAAAAAAAATAATTAAAAATACTAAAAAATGAAATCTCGTTAAGTTTTACATGGAAGCTTGTAACGCATTATATGAGTTACCGGAAGTGAGTATTAGAATTTTTTTAGCCCTTAACTCTTGCACTCAGCGAAGCCACAAATTTGACCAAAAAATTTGCAGTTTTAAAAAAATCAGTAAAAATAGGAAAAAATTGCAAATAATAAAATTTAGCTGAGAATTATTTAGACTAAATCATTTTCTATATAAAATGAATAAAATCTGCAAAATTTTCTGAATACGAGTTGTTGTAAATACATTTACATGTAAGCGTTGCGCAAACGCATCAATGGGAAGATCCCTGTACTACAAAATTTCACTAAGCTGTACATTGAAAAATTTTTGAAAATTTCAAATTTTTTCATCATTTTACCTGTGCAAAAATTTGAAGTATTAATCGTAAAATAAGTCTCGGCAAGTCAGTTAACTTTTATTTTCAAGTGTGTAAATTTTGTTTAAAATTCAAAATGCCAAAGAAATTCTTGACATCAACGGAAGTGACTGCGTATTTGGAGGATTTAGAGGATGATGAATTCGAAGGGGCCGTTATTGACATCATCAACTTGCCTCCAGAAAATGTGGATTGTTTAAGTGATGAAGAGGATATTGATGACAATAAGTAAGTTATAATGTTACCAATGTATCAATGGCTTATATAAAATCAATATTATTGGATAGATTGTGTATAGACAACAACGATTTTACCCAATTTGAAAATCTTCCAGACCCAAGTGGCCCTATAGAAATTCAAATTGCATTCATTGAGTTATTTTCAATTTTTATGGATGATGACATGTTTAATTTTATTGCATCGGAGTCCGATCGTTATGCAAAACAACAAAATTGTCATGTTATTGAATTGACAGCATCAGACATTAGAAAATTTGTTGGAATCTTATTGTATTCAGGATGGGCACCATTACCTTCATATCGACATTATTGATCAACAAATCCACTAATCGGTCAAAGTGTTATATGTCAAGTGATGTCTCGAAACCGTTTTGAGACCATAAAACGTTTTCTACATGTCGCAGATAATTCTTCGTTGGACACTAACGACAAATTCGCTAAACTTGGACCGTTTTTTGACAGAATCAACGACAAGTTTATGCAATTTGGTACATTTACAACAACTTGTCGATTGATGAGCAGATGGTGCCATATTTTGGACGTCATTCTTGTAAGCCCGTGCAGTTCTGATTTAATCTATGGTGCATATGCTCTAGCGGTGGCTACCTGTTTAAATTCATACATATGCTGGTGCAAAAACAAACAATCCATCTGATGACACATCTCATAAAAAATTAGAACTTGGAGGTAATGTGGTAATCTTTTTTGACAACTTTTTCACTTCACAATACCTCATGTGGCACCTCACAAAAAACGGTCACGTAGCGACAGGAACTATAAAGTCTAACCGCACTGGCCTTATACCCGATAATCTAATATCAGACGTCAAATCGTTTCAGAAATCTGATCGAGGAAAGTATATGTTATCGTATGACTGCAACTCACAGTTGGCAATAGTTCGATGGAATGATAATTCTGTCGTCACTCTTGCTTCAAATAAATACGCAGCACATCCTATAGACCGTGTAAGACGATATTGTCGCAAAGAAAAACAAATGAATTTGATTGAGTGCTCGAATGTTGTCTCTGTTTACAATAAACACATGGGAGGTGTTGACTTGCATGATAATGCAATTACCAATTATAGAGTAAAAATACGTGGAAAAAAATGGTACTGGCCATTAATAACAACTCTTCTTGATAACTGCGTTGTCAATGCCTGGAAACTTCATTGCTCAATGCAGAAACATCGTGGATTGGCGCAGGTGTATCAAATTGAGTTCCGCACCGCTATTTGTGAGGCACTCCTGCTCGTGGAACAAACATGTTCAAATACAAATACTTCACCTGAAGTTGACTCAGAAAGTGAAAATGCTGAAGAGGAAGTACATATCGTAAAAAACGCATTTTGGAACAAAACTTTAAAGTTCAAAATTCTGTAAGACTCGATAATGCTGGTCACATTGTTGAAAAAAGTACTTCGGGAAAACGACCACGGTGCCGCATATGTCATAGCCTAACCATATATATGTGTAAAAAGTGTAATGTTGCACTTCATGTAAATTGTTTTGCAAAGTTTCATAATAAATAAAAAATATAATTTTAAAATGTATTTACTCATTCAATTCTATGTATGAAAATTAAAATATTTTTATAACCTATCTTCCCAATGATGCGTTTGCGCAACAGTCCGGCAAACCGGAAGTGAGAAATATATAAAACTTGTTATGGAAGTTCCTAAGGTCATAATGAATTACTATCTAAATAATCTTCTTGAAATTCCAAAGTTTTTTTGTGCTGGGAATTAACCCAACCGAGTGGACATTTTTAAAAAAAATAGAGCTCGAACTATTATTTTCAAATTTTCTTAGATAATAATACTTCTTATTTTTCCTTATTAAAAATGTAACCGCATTACACATTTATTCAATATTGCTATAGTGTACAGTGCACTTATATTTTTACCATCTTTTTGTAACTTCACAAGTAAGTCAGGGATATTCTTATAATTTTTATAAGAACATGAGCAGGGAACAATTGCTTGATATTTTGATTAAATACCTTAACCTGGTTGTTGACGTCATTCGTTTCATAAATCGGCCACCAGTCAATACATTGGCATTCGGAAAATACGGCATTAAGATTAACCCTAGAAAAGTTTGGAACTGCATATGTGTTATTATTGAAAGTTAAAGGCTGCAAATTGAGCGAAAAAAAAATTAGATCGTGATTGCAAAAACATGATACAGAAAATTGATCGTAATGCAATGTTAAGAATGGGTCTGAAACTAAAAACATGTCCAATAATGTGGGTATGTAATTAGGTCGGAAATGTGTAGGCAGTTTAACATTTTCAAATTTGAAATTGAATGACTCGACTATTTCAACAAATTGCTTGTTACTGTTATTTAAAATATTTAATATAAAGTCTCCGCACATGACAGTATCAGTATATAGAGGTGCAAGGTCCTCTTAGAGCTTACGAATTAGAATAAACTTTGCGATATTGGGAGCCATATATATATACATCTAATCAAATATTTGCCAGATTCATGTAGCACTTCAGCAAAAATGTATTAAATCACGTCGCTGTCAGCAGATTGTGTAACAACATGGAAATTAAAAGGGTTTCTTATATAAATGGTATGCATTTTTCCAAAATTTAGGAAAATAGCTATCTCTAATCGATTTATTAAATAAAAAACAGAGGTTACGATTCAGCACAAAGCTACAAATAACTAGTGCCGTCGCAGGAATACCATTAGGTCCGGAGCTGAAGTCATAATCAATAGATGAGAAATCTCTTTCTCTATGGGGTTAGGTGAGAAAGATATCTCATTAATCGAAACTAAAGGGTCGTTTCCCATATACTCAAGATAGCTGACCTCAGGGCTAAATAATTCCGTAGAAAATGATTCTTTGTGTACCAAGTGTGCGAGGAATTATTATCACACTTTTTTGTATCTGGCACCCTCAATGCTATGGCTGAAAAAATTTCACCATAGAAAAATTTAATGCAGTCATCAAATTTATTTTTATTAAAATAAATAATGATTTTGTTCCTCAAATTATCATTCAACTTTAAAAAGTCGCCTTTCTTAAGATGGAATTCGTAAAGGTCAATGAAAGAACATGCATCAGAGACAAATTTTCATTTTCAGATTGGTACAAAATACTCAAAGGTAGAAAAAGCATGTATAGTATTTCATACAACTACATTGCTACTATTCGCATCCGTAGCAGTTATTTATACAACTTACTTGTAAATTTGAAAGTTTTTCGGCAACAAAAGTTTGTTGTTTTCGAGTCGAGATGCATAATAATATGCACCATCATCCGAAGGAGTCCAGGCAGATTAAAATCACCTAACAACAAAATGTCATTAGAATCCAGTTCATTAAGAATGTATTCTACGGCCATCAAAAGGCATTCGTAGACATCTGCGCTACTATTTGGTGGAATATAAGCGTTAAGAATATAAAAATTAGAGTTACAACGTGTAATTTTTACGCATAAAAGTTCAATACAAGACGCACAGTCAATTTCGATTAATGAAGTGGTTAAATGATTTTAAACAGCAATTAAAATGCCTCCAGCAATAGAAGAAATATCTTCAAAGTCTCTGTCTCTTCTAAAAACATTGAAACTATTGTCAAAAAGTTCCAAATTAAGAAAAGTGTTATTGAACCATGTTTCGTTAAAAACGGTTATATCTTGAAAAAATTTCTGAGTTGATAAAAAAATGTCGTGCGTCTTGAAACGCAAATTCATTACGCTTTGATAGTAAAGGAATAGCCGCTTCAGTTTTTTGAACTGGAACGCGTAGTATGTTGGACAATCTTATTATCTTTTTTCGACTTAAATTTTGAAATATAGATATTATCCACCCATGAATTGAGAATGGCAGAAGCATGAAAAGATGCCACTGTTATTTGATTTTCCTGCAAGAAACGAAGACGTCGGCAGGCATAATTTCATTTTGTCTAATAAAATTTTTAACGTTGCCAGCGGTAGTGTTGAAATGAAGTCGTGAAATGAAAATTGATTTTAACCTTTGCAATACCTGCATGGAATCAAGATTCACGGAGCCACCCATCGCATCAACCACCCGTGGATTGGCAATAACCGAAAGGGGTTATTTACAGTGGAGGAAGAGGATGGAGAGCTATCAACAGAAATTATAGCAGGAAATTTGGGAACGGGTGGAGAGGTATTTTGAGAGCAATCAATTTTAGTTTTGGCACGATTGACGGTCGCACGACCCAACCCCCACACAGTCGCAGATTCTTATTTAATTTATTTTTAGGTTTTCAGTGAATAGCTTGTTTAGGTAAGGTAGATATCGAAGGAGTGGATGTAAAAACCGTATGAGCCTCGGTAATAGATTTATTTTACAAACTAGCATCCGGTGAAGTTGCCTCATTGAGGTTTTTTTCAATTTGGGGAGTTAAGTCTACATAATTGTTAATTATATTTCTGAAATTAGTATTCAGATTTTTGATTCACATTCCAAAATTACATTGTCTTATTAAAAGTTTACTTCTTCATCGTCGTCACCTGTACTTTCATTTGGGTCTTCGTGCTGTTCATGCAAATATACTTCTGTAGAACCCTCACAGCTAAATAAATCTTTTAGATGCCGAAAGTTCCGCTGCTTCCCTTCTCTTACCTCGATGTGACTTTTCAGGATATGACAGTCGTGCTCCTTCCCGGGTTTTCTGCCTCTGCTGCTACTTTCGGCATTTTTTGATTTCCAGACACTGTTGTCGAGGTAAGCCATGCAGCATTTTGCGCTTGAAAGACATCCATTCTATTATGGCACTTTTCCCATTTTACAGTCAATTTTTGGCATAGCTTGCGCACATTTTCTGATAAGAGGCCAGCGAACCAATAGTGCATTGGTACAACATGTCCAGAGGCATTACAAAACATTAGTTTTGTCTTATCACTAATGACTAGCCTATGACCATCTGTGCAATAAATCTACATCATGATTTAAATTAGAATATAAATCTTTTCAATTTTAAGGAGAATAAAGAATTTATATATATGAGAAACAAGATCGGTCCCAAAACAACCTTGAAGGACACCTAAGCTTAAACTTATATTGGAGCTGACTTTCTCACCAACCTTTACCACTAGCTGTCTATTTCACAAATACGAAGCAAACCTAGAAGAAATTAAACCTCGGAAACCACACTTGTAAAGTTTGTTCAATAATATTACAGGATGCACTGCATCGAACGCTTTCGATATATCTACGAACACAGACGCAGTTATCATACCTTCATTCACACCGCTATAAATGTGAGAACTGAAACTCTGCAGAGCATCTTCACTCGACATACCAGCACGAAAACCAAATTGACTATTACCATGTAAAAAATTTATTTTGTCGAGAAACGGAAGAAAATTCTCCTTTTTATAACTTTTTCAAATAATTCACAAAAGTGAAATGTCTGTAATTATTCATACATCTCCTTTTTTGAAAAGCGGTAAAACAACCGCCTTTTTTATACGAAATTATATCTAATATTATAGACAATTTTACTAACCACAAGCTTGAAAAACAGTCATAAGTTGAGGAATTTGAATTATTGAGGGACATAATTTTAAATATCTCAAATGAGGGAATCGAAAAAAAAATAAACTTTGTGTAAAATTAATCATTAAGAAAACAATCAAAGGAAGACCCATCAGTATTCACAAGAGTAGCAACTTTACCACCAATTTTAGCGAAGAAGTCATTAAAACCCTCAGCCACTTCATGGGAGTTAGACGTAGGGACGTCATCAATAACAGGATTTCTTATGGCATTATTACATACATCTTTACCTAAGATTTCATTGACAACATTCCATTCTCTCTTTGGGTATACTCTAAACTTACGAAACTTATCAATATAAAAGTCAGTTTTAATTTTTTTAGCATGCTTTTCGCAGTTCTTGCATGCAGCCTTGTACCGAAGTCTAAGTTGTTCATTGTTTTGATCACCTTTAAATTTTTTGTATAAACTATTTTCTCCTATATTTTCATCCAAGGTTTTAGTTTTGTTATCTCCTTAATATTGGGCACCTAGGAACAGGAGTATTGCTCAAAATGCACTATCAATGTGCTGAGAAAAGTACTAAAAGCCTCAGAAGGGGAGGAATCACAATTATAAACATCACCCCAAGATTCCATAAAAAGGGATCTATTCAGACATTCAAATTCAATACGCAACAAAACTGCACAACCTTCAATGCTGAAGCATGTGAGACAGTAATCGGAAAATTTAAAATCAGCCATAGAACCAAAAGCTCCCAACCCATTACACAAACGCGTAAAAATATGATCAATGCATGTTACTAGTGGTGCATATCACAACTATACGAAAAAATCTCATCATAGCAGGTCTTTGAACCGACGGTTCAACAAAGCTATGGCAAACAAGAAATGACATGAGATGGCAGGTGGCGCATTGTGTGCTTAAAAACAAATTTGCACTTTGTACACGTCTTGGAGAACTCCCTTTATGGCTCAAGTGTTAAGAGCGGCTGTCCAAACATAATTCATGGAATGGTCGGGGTTCAAATCCGTGTACAAATTAACCATAACTGGTCTGATGAGGCTATGTATATATGTATGTGAATATGTATATACGTGGTAATAGCCGAAACATATGTCACCAATTACCAGGTTAAATTGTTCCATTTGTAGTCTCTGTCATGTTTGTTAAAAAGCATTGACCGATTTGTGAAATTTCACACAAAAATATCGGTTTCTGCTAAGACTGTACAATTCGATAAAAATATTGTTCAATTAATTAATGATAACAGTCGACTAATAACAAATAAGATTACTTTTCAATCAAAAATCGTTAAACGATTTATTTGAATAAATAAGCATTTACCAAAACACGTTCTGATTTCCAGCTTTTTGTTATGTTACTCCATCTTAACACAACCAACACAACAAGTGAAAAAAAAATTAAGTTTCGAAAAATATTTTATGAGCCAATTTCCTTTCCCTCGCTTGTCCAAAGTGAGTCCCTAGTCTCGTTGCCTACGAGACAAGTTTTAGCCACAAGAATTTTGTCTAGGTGAAAAATTAAACTTTTTTTGGAGGGGACGTGATCAGCTGTTTTTTACTCTAATTTTTTCTCTCCAACCATTCCCGGATGATACGCTTTTTGTAGTAAAACTTTATAAATATCTATAAATATTTACCTATTTTTTTTTGGATGATACAAACCTAAAGCAACACCACCAGATGCATAAGCATTATTACAACATGACATTGCATTATAACCAGGATTTTTGTATCTATCTATTTCAGATCCAAATATCCAAATTTCAGTCAATCAGTGATATTGTTTTATCAGACAAAAGAATTTAAGTGTAATAAGAAACTATCTAAGATTTGACGTAAACTACGTATATTTTGATGCACAATAAGCAGATTTTTAGCATATTTTGGTGTAAATAAAATATCAGCCACATAAAACACAAAAAGAATTAAATTCAATACGATCATTAATCACAAATAAGTCTTCTTATTTTAAAATATATATACTGCTTTACCATTATCGTTTAGTGCACGGCAATCTGTTTTTGCTGCGTTCCATGGCGCGTGCTTCCAGTGCACTAACATTAGCTAGTAACTCCTGTTCGCTGTTGATAACATAAAACTGGCGATTGGTATCAGCTCGACTGCGAAAATGTTCAGGCACCTCCAAAACTCTTACTGTCATTTAATGGATAATGTTTTAGTCTATGCTTCGGGTGATAAAACTCTGCGACTTTCGAACCTTTTAAGTGACCATCAATTGTCTCTCAGGAAATTACCTGCACCAGCTATACGCTTGAATGTACGTTCATGAAAAAGGAAAATTTCAAGCTGCAATATTGGCTTACCAACCAATTAAAAAGGTTGGCATTTATGAAGTTGCAAAGAACGCTGAAGACGCTTAGGAGTCAAAAGTTTCCCCAATATCAAAAATTTGTTTAAGAGCTTGCCTGAAAACTGGTTGGAAAAGGTAAATGAACAGTTAAAAAAATTATACGCCGAAATCCAAATGTTTCGGCTTGCTTCAAAAAGTGCTACAACGATAGCGATTACTTGGAACGCAATAAGCGATACATTGAAAAAAAGGAGAACAGTAGTCTTTTAATTTAAAAGTACCTATGTTTTGTATTGAAAATTTGATAAAAATGATTTATTTTGCTATGCACATTGATCTGAAGATAAAGATCTTTTTAAACTAGTTTCTAATTTCATTTACTTTCCAGTTTATTATCGGCCTTCATGAAGTGCTTTTGGATCACGTTTTCCGCTCGGCTCTCTGATTAAATATGCAATGTTATCTGAAAAACTTTTTTTTGCAGTAACCTTTTACTATTTACCTAAAGGCAAATAAAACAGGGTACGCAGAATTCTATTCTATATTGCTATTCCTCACTAAAAATAATTGAATGATAACTCAAGAGCTAGACGCACAATCATGCGAAAAATCACAAAACGAAATTCATAAAAATCGAATTCTGCCGCTACAAAAATGAAAAAAAAGTGAGGAACGCTCACAAAATCGAATACAACTCTGAGAAAGAGATTAAGCAGACTGCATTTCTTAGAGCATAAGTGAGTGCTCAATGAGCGCTGCTTATTATTGGCACAGTGGGTTGATAAAGCAGAAAAAAACGTAATATTTCTTTTTGCTTATATGCTTTAACTGTACGTCGTATATGTTTTCGCTTTTGTGTATCTTTTTTTTTTTCTGAGAAAAGCTTTCTCAATTTTACCTCTTCTTACTTCTGCGAATTCACTTTTAGGGTTGCGAGAGAAAGAGTTATTTTAATGTATTTTTATTAACTTATAGTGATAAAGAAATAAGGTTAACAAAAATGAATGAAATTTTCAGAGATGTTACTCCTGAATGTTCTGAAAATTTTGAGCTTTAAAAGGCTGAAATCAATTCAAATTTTATTCTCTCGCTTTCATTATCAATGTTTCAATTTACATTGCAAATCATAAATTTTAACTTTAAATGCTTGTAAAATCAAATAGGGTGAAAAAACATGGATAAAATTTTCAGAGATGGTACTCCTATATGTTCTGAAAATTTTAAGCCTATAAGGGCTGAAATCGGTGATGGAGTATTTGGGAAATTGATGTTTTTTGAAACGGTTAATTTTTTTATCTTTTACCACATAGAAACTGTTCAGGCCTTCATTTATTCAGATTTGCATTTTTTTGTCATCTACTAGTACACAACTACCTAAAAATAATATGAAAGCTAATATGAATTGTGTTGGTTTGTTTATATTCATCAATGAATTTTTTTGTTTTACTTACGAGTTTTTTTTAACACAATTTGAAACTTTTTTTTTAAGCAATAATACTGTTCAAAAAAATTTTATCGATTTTTTTATATCTTCTACATGATAGACCAATCACTGAAAAAAGTTTCATCCTATTTAAAAAACATGAGGGTAATGATAGGCCCATTATAGATGGAATGACCCATATATATATATATATATGTATATATATATATATGTATATATATATATATGTATATATTATACATATATATAATATAATTTTTTAAATGTAATCTCCTTTTTACAAAATAAAATAAATAATAGGAGGGAGTTATCGATTTGTTTATTTACGTTTTGCATTTTATAATACTCCTGTCATTTATAATGTTCAGTAAATTATAAGTACTTACGAGTAGTAGACGTTGTTTTACAATGATTTTCGTATCTAAAGATCATGCTGCTACACACAACGAAAATCGAGAAAGAACTTGACTATTTCTCATGGAAAAATCAAAAATGATAAAAATAAATAATGGTGCTTTGAAAGAAAAAATTATTAAGCTTGTCACAGTAGATCTTAATAATAATCGTCTACCTACTGTAGTTTGTGAAGCTTGCAGAACTAATATTTACAAGCATAATAACGATCCTGACAAAATAGCTAAGCTTTAGTTACCAGATTACGCAAATTTCAAAAAACTTAATCTGCAAACTACATAGATCTAATGATGGTAAAATGTGTGAATGTGATTTGTGTACATTGTGTAGAGATCCTGGTCCTTACAATTTTATTAAAAAAAATTAAACGATAAAAAAAAATGCTTGAAATGTGAAGAAGAATTAATATTGTTTAAGACTCATATTTGTAAAAAAACAAAAAATAATGTCAATGATTTCGAATGAAGAGACAGAGATACTACGGATCATTCCTCCGCCAGAGTTACATTTACTTATTGGAGTAGTAAATACTTTATACAAAAATATGCTTAAAGAGTTTGAAAACGATATTCTCGAAAGAGCAAAAAAATGTTGCGTATCTCGTAAAATCGTTCATGGCAGTCCTTCTTTTGATGGAAATTCTAGTAAAAAACTGTTGGAAAAAGTTGATGTGCTTCGAAGTTCATGTAGTATAGGTTGCTTAAAATATGATAATGCTACGAAGATTTTAAACTGGTCGTTAACTAATGTTTTTCTTGAAATCTGAAGAAAAATTTTGAACAAAAAATAACTTGTTTCAAACAAAGTTATTGTGATTTGAAAATATCCATAACTCCTAAAGTACACGCAGTCTTTTTTCACGTTTCTCAGTTCTGTAAAGATGCTCAAAGATGACTACTGTGAAAGATTATTAAAAGCGGTTCAAGAATACAATGCTCGTCAGGTCGTGTAGGCGTTTTTCAAATAAATAGAGAAAATACATTAATATTTTATTATAATATGTAATAGAAATAGTTTATTTAGATTATACAGCAAATATGATGTTAAGTTTCGTTTTCCTTAATATTTTATAATTTATATTTTATATATTTGATTAATTGTAATGAATTGACAATTTAATATGAAGAAGAAACGTTTTTTGTCTATGTTAAATGAAAGAATTGATAAATTTATAAAAAAAATGTAAAATACAGATTTATAAAAAACGGCTGTAAATTTCACGAGTCATTTTTTTTACACTCTTTTTATAGGTCATAGAATCATATTCTGTAGAAAAATTTCGTGTGCTTAAATTTTTGATTTAAATTTTTTCTAGACCGGTGTGACAGACAGACCAAAGCTGAATTTTATGTAGTAGATAAATTGCTAATTGTATCTTGGCTAAGTTTTGTTCTTTGCTTAGTTAGTATTGTGGATAATACGCTTAAAGTTCTTTCAACCGACACTTTGCTAGATGGAACAGCCAAAGCAATTGAAGCAAGCATAGACATAGTCTTGTTTGCAGATATTTTTCCAATAATCTAGAACATTAGTAGAAAGTGACATCCTGTGTGTTCTTTCAATTCCTTTGCACATTTAATACACTTTGACACATAAGCTTGCTGGTCAGAAGTGACTAAGCGTTCTTTGTCTATATTCGACGACTTTTACCCACTTTGACTACTGTACGCAATTAAAATGAGACAGTGAAACCCACCGCATTTTTTTGTTAGTGCCTACTTCTGTTTTAACTGACTTTATCACGAATGCTCATTTCTTACTTTTTCTCACTCATGCGATTTCTGTTTTGTGATTTCTCGTGACCTAGTGTTGTTGTTATGTCTATTTATCAAAGAGTAATTTTCATCAAATGAGGTCACTTGATTTTTTCAATTGAAATGAATAACACTTTGATAAATACACATCTCTCCTCTTAGAAAGAATAACGTGATATAAAATGTAGTTATTCTATTTTAATTGTTATATTATGAATTAACTTAATGAAATAGTTTTAATCTATTTTTGTGCACAGTTTGTGCTTTTTTATTTCCTAATTTTATTGTTATGTTATTATTATTTTCTATTTTCTCTACTTTATAGGGCCCTGTATATTTGAAATCTAACTTATGTCCTGCTTCATTGCGTAACAAAACCTGACTACCTATTTTTAAATTAAAATCTGTTGTGTGTCTATCGTACAGAATTTTTTGTTTTTCCTTAGCTCTATCTATCATTAATTTTGCTTTTCTATATGCTATTTCTAACCTATATTTTACTTCCTTAGCATAATTATCTACGTTGTAAAGGGATTCTATTTCTTTTGTGTTATTAAAATTTGTGAACTGCCTTGGTGTTCTTCCAAAGACAAGTTCGTACGGACAGTATTCGTGTATTGTGGATGGAGTTGTATTGAAACAATACGTGAAGTAAGTTAGCCAGGTATCCCAATCGTCTCTGTCTACCGACAAGTATGATCTTATGTATTCATTAAATGTACGGTGACTTCGTTCGACGGTACCTAAGGTCTGCTGGTGGTGTGCTGTTGACGTTATGTTATTTATTTTCATATAATTGAATTTTTGTACTCAGTACCCATATCCGTAATGAACGTCTTCATTGGACCGTAACTGAGCACAAATGATTCAAAAATAGCTTTAGCAACTGTTTTTGCTGACTTGTTAGGTACTGGGATACTGACTAGATACTTGGTCAAGTCACAAATTAATGTGATTGCGTATTCATTACCTTTCTCCGATTTAGGAAGTGGTCCAATGGTATCCACAAGTACAGTATCAAAGGCTGTTGCTGGTTTTGGCGTTATATGCAATGGCATTTTTGTACGTTTTATTGTTCTTGCTCTCTGGCATTTTGGACATAGTTTAATGTATTTTGTTATGGTTTTTGTCATGTTAGGCCAGTAATAATATTTTTTTATGTTTAATAGGGTACGCGTGATCCCTGTATGGCCTTCTTCTATTGGATCATCGTGATGTTGCAACAGGATTGCATTAATTTGTTTTTTGTCGTTTACGTCAATTACAGTCACCTTTGAAAGTAGCGCTACTTGTACATTTTTTAAAATTTTACTGCCCATTTCCTTGAATTGATTCAGTGAGACGGATTCAAAAATCTGCTCACTAGGTGACATTTGTAGCTGTCTTATGTTACAAACCCCGGCTTCTGAATCAAGCCTTTGGAAGAATTGATCTAAATCAAGACTTCCATTAGAGTAGATATCACTGACATTAAATCGTGAAATTATTAACTTTTCATGTTTGAATAAACATGTATTGGAATTTAGTTTTAGTTTCACGTATTTTTTTACGTCATTATTACTAATGACTTCATAAACGTTGGGCATTGTCTTTTGTTTATTTTCTCTCTTTTCTTCTGCGCAGTATTCCTGTTTTGCTGATGATCTTGTTGTACGGATAGTATATTATTATATTGTTGTTTCAGCTCATAAATGGTAATGCGAGATAGAGCGTCTGCAACATGGTTGTCTTTGCCCCTCAAGAACTCCACGGTAAAGTCATATTCTTCCAAGTCCAACCTCATGCGTGTTAGTTTTGAGCTTGGATTTTTCATCGAAAATAAATAAGAAAGAGGTCTATGATCGGTTTTAACCAAAAAGTGACACCCATATATATAAGGTCTGAAACATTGAATTGTCCAGTGTATGGCGGCAAACTCTTGCTCTGTTGTGGATTTATTAATTTCTCCTTTTGTAAATGACCTTGAAGCATATGCAATTGGAAGTTGTTTGCCATCGTACTCCTGGCTTAGTACGGCTCCACATGCATATTTACTGGCATCCGTTGTTATACAAAATTGTTTGCTAAATTCCGGATACTGTAATAGTGTTGGTTTCATCAATTCCCTTTTTAAATACTCAAACGCAGTATTACACTCGGCTGTCCATTCGAATGTTACATTTTTTTTACAGAGCTTAGTTATGTGTCGGGAATGCTCTGAGAAGTTTTTAACAAAACGTCTGTAATAATTACAGAAAGCTATAAATCTTCTAGCGCTATCTGCGTCTGTTGGAATCGGATATTTCTCTAAGGCTTCATATTTTTTATCATCCGGGAGTATTCCCTTGTCAGTACATTTATGACCCAGGTATGTTACTTCTTTCATGAAAAATGTACATTTTTGTGGATGTAATTTCAAGTTGTTCTTTCTACACATTTCAAAAACATGTTCCAAATTATTCAACATGTGTTTATCCGAACAACCTATAACAATGAGGTCATCCATTTAGAGAAATGCCTGAGACGGTTGTAAACCTGGAGCTACCTTCAATCCATATGGTAATCATTTAAAACGGTAAGAGCCATTACTCGTAGGAAATGATGTGATATCCCTTGAATTTTCATCCAGCTCAATCTGGTGAAAACCAGACATCGAGGCATGAGAAATATTTCGCTCGACCTAATTGATCAAGGATATCCTCAATTCTTGGAAGTGGGAATTTATCTGCGAGCAATTTTTTGTCAATTTGCCGGTAATCGATAACTAATCGCCATCGTTTTATATCTGTACCTGGCAATGACTTTTTGGGCACAAGTAAAAGTGGACTGCTATATTCAGAGATAGAAGGTTCGACTAAGTCATCATTAATTAGTTTTTGAACCTGTTTATCTATTTCGATCTTTTGACTATGTGGTATTCTATAGTTTTTTATGAATACCGGTTGTTTGACTTTCAACCGTAGTTTTTGTTTATAAAAGTTATTGGATGTTATCTTTTCATGCTCTAGGCTAAATATATCAGTGAATTTTGCACACAAATTTTTTAATTGGTTTTTGAATTGGTTTGGAAAGTTGTTTAATTCAACCTGTTTGTTTTTGAATATTTAATATTCATTTAAAGATTCATCATGAATATTGCGAAGTTGTACTATTTGGGTTTTATCTGTGCTATTAATTATCCGAATGAAAGCATTACTAGTGTCTACTAGTGAACTAGCTATAATTATTCCGTTCTGAATTTCTTGGTTTAAGACTACAGCATATTTTGCATCTGATTGTATCTGTATTTTTCTAATTACCTCAGCTCTTGCTGGTAATATCAGATGATTATTGCTTCCTGAATGCTCTATTGGTACTTCTATTTCAGTTTTACAAATGTTTGGTGCAAAATTATTTGGTCTTATTATCAGCCAATCGTCATCATTTTTGAAATCTAATATGCAATTCTATATTTTGATGAAATCCATACCACGGATGCCATCACATGGTATGGGAAAATCATTTCCAACTATTTGAAATTCATGAGGTATTAGATAATTATTGAATTTTATATCTGTCCATAAAGATCCAAGTGATTTTACTATTCCTTGTCCTATTCCTGATATATTTGATGTATGGTTTTTGTTTATATTTTTGGAAAAAAATTATGGTTTATTTGTTTCAATATAGATATATCGGCTCCTGTATCTACTAATAATGTCAAACTATTGTTAGTATCATTATTTATGGTGTGTATGTATATATTTAGACCTAGATTCAACTGAAAAATTTTATTATTTATTGTTTTTATGGTTGACTTGAGGGGTCGATGTAGTTTTCCGTGTTAGTGGTTTGTGTTATACGAACATTGCGATTTCGGTTATTATCATTTTGCTGATTTCGTCTTCTGTTGAAATTGTTATTATTATTACCGTAACCATTATTCCGACCTCTGTTGGTGTAATTGTTATGATAATAATTCCTATGATTTAAATTACCTCTACCCCAACTGTTTCTGTATCTTCCTCCGTTATTATTGTTACTCCGGGTACCTCTTTGATGGGTGTAGTGTAATACCGAATCAGTTCGTCCTGTTGCTTCAGTGCAACTGTTGACAAATTTTGATGCCGCCTCGTTCATTGTATTGAACGTACCGGCCTCCATGATAAGTTTAACCTTGTCGATTGTGCAATTTTTTGTCATAGCTTTAATTGCTTGTTGTGTACTATATTTGTTCCACTTCTTTTGAATATTGATTGGCAGTTTTGCTCCTTTGCTGCACATTCATTAATTTTGCTGAAATTACCTCGACGGATTCCCCTTCTATGTTGGTATTTAATTTTGTAATTATTTCCTGAATTGTGCTTTCCTGACTAATTATGTTTCTAGCGGTTCCCTTCGGCTTTGTTTTAATTAATGTCACGGCCAGAGTGTCATGAGTTTCTTTTATGCTATTGACTAATTCTAGCGCGTCAATAAAACTTCTTAAATTCTCTGCTTTTCCATCAAATTCGGGCAGGAGTGAAGTTGCTGTCTTAAGAAATTCAATATTTGTCTGAGCCATGTTTACTTCTTGATTTTGTTCCGTTTCTGCTTTCTGTTTTTGATCTGTTTCTTCTTCCTGTTTTTGATCTATTTCTGCGAGATACTTTGGGTCAAGGCTCGCAGGTAAGTTTATTGTGCTTGGTATGCACAAATTAAGATTGTGCTTGTTTGAAATATATGTTAGGTATTCTTTAAGTCTTTGAAGTACGTTTTTTAATTGGGTAATTTGTAGATCAGTCAAACTATTCAGATTAGCCCTAAAAAGTTCCCTGATGCTGTTCTAGTTTTCTTTAGTTCTTGTTTAGGCATTTGTAAGATTTATCAAAATCACTTCTAAATGTTTTTACAGCTTCTACTATATTATTCCATTCCATTTATCATTAACATTATACAAAAAACTAAATCAAAAAAACTTTTTTTTTTTTAAATTCTTTCTAAGTTATTCGCCCTACTTAAGTACCTCTTTTTCGAATTTTTCTTATGCATTTGGTACATGGAGATTGCCAAGTTAATTCACATTATTATTATTATTAGGTATAAGCATACCCTAATTACGGAAAGCTCATCTTTATTGTCTGTTATTTCTATCTGATTAACCACGTTTGCTTTCGGGTCTATTATTTTTGATTGTTCTTTCCCCATTTCTTTTAAATTTTTTTTAGTGTGTAATAATGAGAAAAAAAAGAAAATTAATTGCTATTTAAATAAAATATAACATATATATAAAATTAAATATAAGAATTTTAGTTATATAAACTACAATATGATCATTGTTTACTGCATAAAAATAATCTATGTTATACAAAAATATATTTTATGTTTTATTTTGTATAAAAAAAAATTCTCCATATGATGAATTTGTTGTTAGAATCAAATACCTGGACACCCTGTTCCCTTCGTACAGGGGTGATGTTCCACCGGCTTGAGGCACTTAAAGTATCCAAGATGTTGCAGCAACATTTTTTTTTTATATTTATTTTTTATAGCTGATTGAATTTATTTTTCTTTTTTTTTCAAGTGCAAAAAAACCTTTTTTTTTATAGTTTTCTTCTTTTTTTTTTATATAGTTCCACTCAAAATATGATCACAATTGATGCTTTTGTTGTTTTTATTCATCATCAGGATATACGTATGCACTTGTTTTGTACGTTTTGGCACATTTTTGTAGCCATTAAATATTTATTTTTTTTCTGTAATCCACACATCACGGCACACAGTACTTTTCTTTGACTTCTTTACGTTTTGCATGTTTTTCCATAATTCGTTTTAGCAAATACACGCCGATTGGTTTTTTGTTTATTTTTTTCTCTACTGAAAAATTAAAATTCGAAAAATATCCGCAACGTCGCACTTGCGTCCTGTCACGGTCGCCATGTAATGAAACAACTCCGACTTGTGGTTAAAAACAGACATCACTTTATTTGGTAATGTTTTATTTTAATAAAAGTACATAAGTATGTATGGTCGGTCGCTGGAATGCTTCTCAGGTTAACAGTCAAGCGACCGACTGTGTGAACGTGCATCGCAAGCAATTTCACACCCTTAGGTAGCTTCTAAAGGTTAGCTTGAATTACTTACGATGTGCGCTCACTACACTTGTCAGAATTTTTTTTTTGTTTATTTTTGACAAATATGATAGGCATTTTCACGGTTGCACAATTTGAGTTTGACAGTATTGTTCTACTATGTATAATTGTACCATGTTTAAACTCACATATCGTCTTTTCCTTCATTGTGATTTTTTTAACCTAGTTTATTGAAAATAAAAGCGATGTGACGATTTTTTCGCTAAAACACGTCAAAATAAATCGAAGATGTTAAATAAAAAAATCGATATCGTTTAGCTCTCGAGTTATTGATACTTGAAAATCTGATGATCTTGATAGTATCATTAGAATTAAGATTTCAATGACACCGCAATTTAAAGATGGTTTTTAATAGAACAGCTCAAAATAAATCGAATATGTTTAATAAAAAAGTCGATATCTCGTTTGATTTTCGAAATATCGATACTTAAACATTTGATTTTGATAATATGTAACATTAAAATTACGATTTCAATGCCACCGCAAATTAAGGATGGTTTTCAATAAAACAGCTCAAAATAAATCGAAAATGATAAATAAAAAAAAACGATAACTCGTTTTGGTTTTCGAAATATCGATACTTAAAAATGTGTTTATGATTATACCACTACAATAACGACTCCCGTGGTACCACGATCTAAATGTTTACATCCTATAGTATGACCAACACCGGGTTCGCTAGCCACAGTAATTATACATAAAAATTACGGTAAATGGGCGGTCTTTGACCGCAGCTCAGGATTTTAAGCTCCGAAAAATCCAACACCGGCTTCCCGGCGGCCTCTGGCCGCGGATCAGTCTATAGTATATCCAACACCTAGTTTGCTAGCTATTGTTTAAGTATCGATGTTTAATCAAACGAGGTATCGATTTTTTTATTAAACATTTTCCATTTATTTCGAACTGCTCTATTGAAAATCATCCTTAAATTGCGACCCCATTGAAATCTTAATTCTAATGATACAAGATTAGATTTGTAAATATCGATAACTCGAAACCTAAACGAGATATCGACTTTTTTGTTTAACATTTTCGATTTATTTTGACGTGTTTTATCGAAAAACTAATAACTTTTTTCAATTAAGATATCCAGCGATTTTCAAGCCACATGATAGCGTTTTCGAGCTGTCGGGAAACTGCGGCCTTTAAAATCTGATTTTTCACTTTTTGGCCTTGTTTGCACAGGAAAAAAGCTTTAAACACTTCTTCATATATCTTTTATTCTGTAAAAATATCATGTTATTTTTGAGCCAAATATTGTCGGCTCCACTATCCTAGCACTTCATCTGACGAATTTTGAAATAAAAACCAAGTGCCTAACAAAAATGTCGTTTAGTACATACTAGCTTTAATCGGTTGCAATTTTTTGATCACGTTATGTGATCAATATGAACAAACGTTACAACCATTTATACCACCGTTACACTGTGGGTTGACTCCATACAAAAAATATGCCTAAAGTCAAAATGAAAAATTTGAGAAATTTTATAAAAACTATATTTCGGCTAGAGGCAAGGATATGACACATATGCATGTTTCTAACACAGAGTTATAGGGCTCTAAAGTCGACCCGTTTTGAATTTTTAAATGATTTTTCCGGTAAAGACGAAATACTTTTGTTAATTTCAAAGTTAAAGGCATTATATTTTAAAAAATGATTACTAGAAATGAAAAAAAATGTTAAAGTATAATGTAATGCGTTACAATATTTTATTTAGTTTATTGTCCTTGCAGTAAGCAGAGAATAAAAAAAAATTGGGACGATTTTTTCAATCGATTTTTTTTTTTAAATTCGGAAATATATAATCGAGATATTTTGGAATCTTAATGTAGATACTTGAATATATGAACAATATAGTAAGAGAAATATATAATTGCGAATCTTGCCATTAAAATGGTAAAGTTATTCATAGAAATGAGAAACTAGAATAATATACAAGATATACAATACAATGGAAAGCAATACTGAATGTGAAATTCACTTTGTCCTGGAGGAAATGCAGTCCCATGTAATTGTCGTCTTCAAACGCACTTGACAAATATCAATACCAATTGCTAACTGAACTAAGGACTGTCCCAGAAAAAACATACGTTTTGCTTTTTACTTATAAAAAAATACCCAGTAATTTTTTTGGTATTTTTTCGTTTTTTATCAATAATGGCCAGTGTACAGAATATAAATAACTAAAAATTAAGTAACAATTTTTTTTTTTTTAAATTTCTTACTTTTTTCGTAAGGCCCTTCATTAAATTTTGTCCAGTCGTTTCATCGACAGTATGGTACGATTTTTATTCACTTAAGTCTGAAGTCTTGTAACTTTTTTGTATTCTTACCACTCCTTCGAAAATCTCTTTTCATTAGAGCCCGATATCTTTCAATTGGGCGAAGCTCTGGGTAGTTAGGCGGATTAACTATTTTTGGTACGAAATTGATCTTTTTACTTACATACCATTCCATCGTAGCTTTAGAGTAATGAGAGCTTGCTAAATCTGGCCAGAACATCACGGTACCCTCATGTGCACGAATAAATGGTAGAAGACGTTTTTCGAGGCACTCGTCTATATAAACTTTGGAATTGATTGTGCCTTGCGTAACAAAGAAGCTGCTTTTGAGACCACAGATGCATATGGTATTCCAAACCATATATGGCTTCGGAAATTTCGGAAATTTTTTTCTTTGAATTTACTAGGCACATGCCCCTTCTTTGGTGATGTATAATATTCGTGCACAGGTAGCTGCTTAAAATCTGCTTTATCGTAAGTTTCGTCGTCCATAACACAGCAATCAAATTTAGTCAGGTGCCATTCATACAATTTTCGGGCTCGCATCTGAGGCATCAGATCGTAGCAGATTTTAATGTACCTGCTCTAACCGCCATATCTCGCACTGAGGTGTTGGGATTCTGCTTAAAAAGGCGCGCAACCTTCGCCGCAAGCTTTGGGTTAGAAAATTCTGGTTTTCTGCCTGAACACTGAAATTAATTAATTAATGAGATTTTCAGAGATGGTCCTCCTGAATGTTCTAAAAATTTTGAGCCTAAAAAAGCTGAAATCAGTTCAAATTTTATTCTCTCGCATTCATTCTCAATGTTTCAATTTACATAGCATATCATAACCCTTAGCTTTAAATGCCTGTAAAATCAAATAGGGTGAAAAAACATGGATAAAATTTTCAGGCATGGTACTCCTGTATGTATGGTACTCCTGAATGTTTTGAAAATTTTGAGCCTAAAAAGGCCGAAATCAATTCAATTTTATTATCTCGGACTCATTCTCAATGTTTCAGTTTACATTGCAAATCATAAATCATAGTTTTAAATGATTGTAAAATCAAATAGGGTGAAAAAACATGGATAAAATTTTCAGGGATGGTACTCCTATCTGTTCTGAAAATTTTGAGCCTAAAAAAGTTGAAATCGATTTTGGAGTATTTGGGAAGGTACATTTTTTTATCATTTACCACATTCATTTATTCAGATTTTCTGTTTTTTTGTCATCTACTAGTACACAACTACCTAAAAATAATATAAAAGCTAATTTGGATTGTGTTGGTTTTTTTATATTCATCAATGAATTTTTTTTGTTTTACTTACGAGTTTTTTTTAACATAATTTGAAACGTTTTTTTAAGCAATAATATTGGTTAAAAAAATTTTATCTAATTTTTTTATATCTACTACATGATAGACCAATCACTGAAAAAAGTTTCAGCCTAATTAGAAAACATGAGGGTAATGATAGGCTCATTATAGATGGAATAACCCATATGTATTGTATTTATTTTTTAACTCTAACTTTTAGTTAAAATTATGGTATATTTTGACAATATCCTGTGTTTATGAAATAAAAAGTTATTTTTATATATTTTAGAGTGTGTTACTTTAACTTTACCCACATTCGAAGTTGTTTTCGTTTTACACGGTTTTTCTTGTAAAAAAAATTCGTATGTATTTTACTGAGCTTTATGTTCAGTACTTTTTAGTGCAAAAACTGCTAATACTAGTATTAAATAATATTAAAGTTCACCGTAGTTTGCACCCGTCGTAACGAAATGACATGTAACTTTTCTCTTCAAATCGATTTGATCTAAATAAATATCATTTTCTGTTGTATTTAAAATATAACGTGCTTGATTTCATCTGCTGGTATGATTGTATTTGCTACAAATATGTTTTTTTTTCTCATCTCTGATGCATGTATTCCTTCCTTCAGGTCTACTTTTATTTGTGTAATTAGTTCACTTATCCTTAGTATATTAAAATTTGATAATGTTGTTGCTATTTGTCTTTGTAGTTTTTGTATTTTTAGTCGTTATGACATCGATAGCATCGTTACGAACATTGGAATGTCTTCTTCGGCTTCTGCAGTGTGTACGGATAAATCACATGTTTCATAATAAAGGGTGTTTTTTTTAGAGGTTTGTTTTTCGAATAGAGATAAAACTGGCATTTTATGGTCAAATCTGGCAACTCTAATGTCATTTATGTTCAGTTTGGTTTGCCATTTCATCATGAACAGGTTGACAAAAGAACAACGCTTGCAAATCGTGCAAATTTATTTCGAAAATAATGGTTCAGTTCGCGAAGTTTACCGCAAGCTCCGTCCATTTTATGGTCGACATAATCGTCCATCAGAGCAATTAATTCGGTTAACCATGGATCGTTTTCGCACTACGTTTACTCTATGTGATAATACGCATCCGCAGAGACGTCGAACAGTGCGCACCGAAGAAACAATTGCCGCTGTAGAGCAAAATGTTGAAGAGGACCCGAATGAATCGATTCGCCACCGTGCACAGCAATTGGAGCTTTGTCCATCAACTTTATGGAAGATTTTGCGCAAAGATCTTGGCTTGCGACCTTACAAGATCCAGCTTGTGCAAGAATTAAAGCCGCGAGACCATGCAATGCGTCGTGATTTTGGTGTATGGGCCGAAAATGAGATTGATCTCGATGCTGATTTTCATCGCAAAATTTTGTTCAGTGATGAGGCTCATTTTTGGTTGAATGGCTACGTCAACAAGCAAAATTGCCGCATTTGGAGTGAAGAGAATCCACATGAGACCCTTGAGACGCCATTACATCCACAAAAACTGACTGTTTGGTGTGCTCTATGGGCTGGTGGAGTCATTGGGCCATACTGCTTCCGAAATAATGCTGGAGAGTCAGTTACCGTTAATGGAGACCGGTATAGAGCCATGATAACCGACTATTTTGTTCCCGAATTGGATGGCATGAATGTGGATGAGTTGTGGTTCCAACAAGACGGCGCTACATGCCACACAGCGCACGTCACAATCGATTTATTGAAGGAAACATTCGATGAGCGCATAATTTCGCGGAATGGACCTGTCAATTGGCCACCAAGATCGTGTGATTTGACACCATTGGATTATTTTCTTTGGGGATATGTGAAGTCGCTCGTCTACGCCAACAAACCAGAAACGTTAGGGGACTTGGAAGCCAACATTCGTGGCGTTATTGCCGACATACGGCCCCATATGCTCGAAAAAGTGGTTCAAAATTGGACCTGTAGAATTGGCTTTATTCGAGCCAGCCGCGGCGGCCACATGCCCGAAATCATATTTAAACATTAATGGCATAAAATTATCCTTCCAATAAAGCCAAATTGATGGACATTAAAACGATTTTCTTGTGTTTTATTTCAATTCGAAGCTCTATACCTCTAAAAAAAACACCCTTTATATTTTACAATTAATTTTTTTTTTTTTTTGTTGATTTAATTCATTATTCTCATATATACATTTATGAAAATCTAAATTAACTCTAAGATATACTTATAAATTATAGAGAATAGTAAGTGACACTTGTATCTTCAATTACGAAAATAGTGTAAGTAACATTTAATTTTTTAGTTCAGTTGTGGGGTAATAATTAAAAATTTCTTAAATAAAAAAGATAGAAAGCCAAAAAAAAAATAGCTAACGGCATTACTATTATAAAATAATTTAATAGTTAATAATTATAAAGCATTACAACAGTAAGTAACTAAAAGTTTTATACAACGTTACGCATCAAACTTTCGACTTGATTAGTATCAAACGTTAGAAGCCAAATCTTTATTCTTTTTAAGAATATGGCTAGAGATCTGATAATTCGAATATCTTCTGGATGGCAATTAAATAGTTTACAAGACAAAACAGTGTTGGAGTTTCTAAACAATGAGGTTCGAAAAGCGGGCAAAGAAACATGTGAACATTGGTTACTACGCAAACTGTAGGTATCACGTATGGGAGTTTGCAAATAGCCACCTCTCATATAAAATATTTTTAGGACTTTGAAAATGAATAAATGTCGAACTGACAGAATTTTAGATTTTCTAAACAACAAGATTTTTTTTACTACACATTTTTGTAGTACCATTAGTTGGTTAATTTTATTGAAACTAGCACCGCCCAAACAAATTATTCCATACTCTAATTTCGAATGAAATATTCCATAATATATTGTTTTTAAAGTTTGGCTGGAAACTTATATTCTGAGACCATAAAAAATTCTGTTGGATGACAGTAAATATTTTCTTAGATTTGAGATGTGTTCATCCCAATTTAAATCGCAGTCAATTGTGATTCCCAAGTATTTAAAGTGATTAACTTTTTCAATTATAAAGCAATTAGAGTCACACGTTATACTAGGATTGGATATATTGGTTAACTTAAAGGGTGACAAGAGTTTAACTAATGCTTCATATTCACAGTCTTTTGGTTAACTAAAACAATGAACAAGAGAAAAGTGTGGCAGCATGGCTAAATTTGTAGATTTTGTTTGTGGATTTTGTGAAAACATATATTTTTTGTTTATGTTTGCTTGTCGTTGAAAAAATAAAATAACAAAAACGATTTTTTGTAATGAGAACATTATTTTTTTTCACATTTTGCTTATGCATATTTAATTTTTAGTTTTATAGAAATTTGTGGCACTTCAATTTCATTATTAAAGGATCAAATATTATGCAACATTGCTGTTGCAGCTATAATACTTTGTACTCTTCTTAAATTCACACGAACTCCTTAGGATAGTACAGGAAATCTCCGCTTCCATACTCCATAAGAACGCCCCGCGCAATTGAGGGCCCTGATAAAAGATTCGTTAAATAGGGTCTTCTCTGACGTGCTTGTTCTTAATAAGGGCGTTATTATGAAATTATTATTTTCGTACCCACTGTCTGCTACAACTTCCTAAGACACTTCCTTACTTAAGCGAAATCTTTCACGAAATTCCTTGGCGCCGTAGTTTTGGAAAAATATGCGGGGATTTCTAAAAACTTTTTGCCAACGATCAACCACAATATCCCAAATTTCATCAATATCTGCATCGGTTTCGATAGCAGACTCAAAATTTTCTACGTCTGGTTAACCAATGTAATTCGGGGGTTTAACTAATGGCTAACTAATGATTGAAAATAAAATGTTGTTGGTTAAACCCTTGTCATTAGTTAACTAATGACTGTGAATGAGGGCCTTAGTTAATTGATTTTTTTTATCTGCGTCACCTCCCTTGCGTTGATATTTTTAATGTTTATTTTTTTGTAACGTTTTCTTAATTTATAATTTAACATAAAATACACAACACTCTACCACTTTAACAAAACATAAAACAGAAGACCAGCTTAGCGACATGCAAACCGCTCCTTACTTCTAACCATTTATCTACTTTTGATGTCGTATAAGTACAATGCAATGACAAAAAAGTAATGTCGAATCATAAAACATTGCAATAAATGAAATAAAAAGATAGATGAAGTCCTTCTTCTTTGCCTTCTAATATCAGGCCTTATAGCACTGCTGCTGTGGGAAGGCATAATAGCACGCCTGCTGTGGTAAGGCATAATAGCATTTCATGACTATACACTAAATGGAGTGAAACTATTCTCCTAATTAAAATTTCACTACTTATAAAACTTACTTATTGTTAATATTTGATTATAAATAAAAACAAAAATCATAATAAAAAAATCAACAAAAACTAGTAAAGGTGTTATCTTCGGCCAGGTCGAAACTCACATACCCTACATTGCATTGAAAGTACTTTTTAAATAAATGTTAAAAAATTTTAAGAAAGTTGAATAAGTCGAAAATAATGTGCAAAGGTTTAAAAATAATGAAAAGTGTTGGAAAAAACTGAAAATGTTGAAAAAATATGAAAACCATTGAAGAAAGTTGATAGAAATTGAAAAAGTCGAAAAATATGAAAAATGCTGAAAAATTGATGAAAAAGTCGAAAGAATAAAGAAAATGTCGAATAAAATTGATGAAAACCACGAAATATGCCACACCCACTTCTTCAATACCGCCTACTTTTGGAATAAAAATAATATTCGTAATTAACATACATACGCATACAAATTTTAGCACAATAGCTTGTATAGTTTGCGCTATATGACGTAATTAGTCTTAAAATTTAGGGCGGTGACACATCCAAAGGTACAACCCAGTCTGACTTTTATCCAGAAATAGTTTTACATAAACAAACCTCTTACACCAAATTTCAGTATGATTGCTCATATATTTCGATATTTATGCTACTTAAGGTATTTTAATTGTATAGGAGGTGCCACACCCACTGATTCAATTTTGTCAAGCTTCATTTAATTTCAAAGCTTATAGAAAACGACACCTCTACACAAAATTTTATGAAGATTACTCTCATAGCACATTATCTATAGCATTAAATGTATTTTGGGAGGTGCCACACCCACCGGCACCATTGTACCAAGATTTTGCAAGAATACACCTTTTAGCAAGTATATCCGCCATATTAAATTTCATAGCGATTGCGTTGTTAGTTTTCTTTTTATAACGTTTATAAATATTGTAGGCTGTGCCACGCCCTTCAACAAAACCTTCCAGAATATTGAATAAACTTGTATTGATGACTACTTTCAGTGGTATCATCCCTAAAATTTTAATGAAAATCGTATGTGCCAATTTGGAGATATACGAAATCCAAATTTTCAATTGCTAAAAAGTGCCGCGCCCAATTTTACAATTCCGCCCACGTAATGCGCAATTCAAGATTTACAAGATCTGTATCCGTGTACCAAATTTCATCACAATATCTTGCACAGTTTACGAGCAATGGCGTCATAAAGTTAAAATTTAGGGCTGTGCCACGCCCTTTTAAGAGCCTTTGCAAACTTTAGACCTAGCCTAATCTTAATGTTGTTCTCGTATTCACCAAATCACCAAGTTTCATCAAAATCGCAGCATCTTTTTTTCAAAGTGGACTTGGGTATATTTACATAGAGTATGGGCGGAAGGCGTGGCCGTTAACCGATTTTGCCCATTTTTATATGCTAGCAACTTGCAAGAAGGTGTGACCTTTGTGCCAAATTTCATTAAATTAGCTTGCTCAGTTTTCCCGTAAACTTGATTTCAACAGACAGACACACAGACAGACAGACAGACAGACGGACACAGCTATATCGACTCAGGTGGTGACGCTGATCAAGAATATATATGCTTTTCCATACCTGCCACGCCCCCTTCTATGCGTTACAAACGGAATGACAAAGTGAATATACCCTCTGTGTAGGGTATAAAAATGAGCATACATGATTTTATTTGCGTGAAAATTTAGTTTTGAGAAGGCCTATCGCAGCAGTGCTACCAGGCCTTCTCCGGGGAAGGCCTTGTTCAATTGCCTGCTGGGAAGTTATTTTGCTACTTCACTTTCGTGTATTATGTATATTGATAAATAAAAGATTGAAGTTGAAACAAATGAATTCATTGACGTATTTATTTATTTATTCATTCATTGTACAAATATGAGTTCTCTCTTTGGTATGTACAAGCAAAAATATTTCAAAATTTAAAATTAAATTATAATTAAGACTAATAATTACTAATTAATTAGAGATTTGAATAAATTAATGATATGAAGTTCTTATAGGAATAGGAGAAATGAAATAAAAAAAATGAGGAAGGAAAAAGAAAAGAAGGACCAAACGAACTCGAGAGATCACCAGCAAAATACTTACTAATAATCATTCTTCCAGTTGTTTTGCAACATATTACCCACATTTTTAAAACTGTAATAATGACTTCAAATTTTCCTACCAGCTGGAAAGTTGTAAAAATTTTGCCTTTGCCCAAAAATAAGTCTGAGTACCGCCCTATTTCCATATTGCCGTTGCAAAGTTTTGAAACTGTGATAAGTGAACAAATAAGAGCATATCTTGATAAGAAAAAGTTTATATCCAAACATCAGTCAGGGTTTCGTGCAAAGCGAAGCTGTACAGTAGCACTGCTGAAAATATGCGAAGATAATCGGTCAGGCTTGGATAATGACATGATGGCTCTTGTCGTTTTTCTTGATTTTTCGAAAGCCTTCGACAGGATAAATCCGAAAACCCTTCTCCAAAAATTAAAATTAGAGTTATTTTTTAGTGTAACCCTTCATAATCTTCTATCTTCATACCTATGCGGTCGTTTTCAGTACGTTAGCAACAAAAATAAAAATTCATCCCTGCTAAATGTTTTATTTGGTGTTCCACAGGGTTCGGTGCTAGCCCCCTATTGTTTACGTTGTTCATTAATGATATGGTTAACTGTTTCTCAGTATGTCAACATCATATTTATGCTGATGATATACAAATGTATAAATTTCTACCAAAACCTTTAAGTGGAAATGCAATAATTGATATTAATCTTGAGCTGGACAGGCTTTCATAATGGTCCTTGAATAACGGTCTGATGCTAAACTCATCAAAAACAAAAGCAGTGATTATTGACAGAAGTAGAACCAAAATTGAACATAATCTCTGCTACTTTATTTAAATAATGCTCCAACAGAGTACGTAAAAACAATTAAAAATCTTGGTATTTATTTCAACAACAACTTCACATTGAATAAACATATCAATAGTGTCGCAGCTAAGATTTATGGTGCGCTACATGGCCTGAGCCCTACTTCCAAGTACCTACCAACTGATGTAAAATTAAAGCTTGTTCGAGCAGATATATAGGCTACACACTAGTTTACGTTGTGCGTAAACAACCGCGGTTCAAATACCTGATAACCTCTCGGCAATTTTTCGTGCATTCGATAGTTCAATGGAATATGCTATCAACTCATTTGAAACGTATAACGAATGCAAATGTTTTCGGGCGTGAACTATTTAAGTATTTTGCTGGTGATCTCTGGAGCTCGTTTGGTCCTTCTTTTCTTTTTCCTTCCATATTGTTTTTATTTCATTTCTCCTATTCCTATAAGAACTTCATATCATTAATTTATTTAAATATGTATGCATTGAACTTAATGAATATTATCCGATCCTATCGCCTTTGACTTTATTATTAAAATAGTCGCTCCAACATTACACGAATCGACCCCGGTAAGAGAGAAATTTGGCTCCACCGAAATACTTGTGGATGAGAATCGTGTAGCATTATCGTTCGTAGGTTGCAGAAAACTTTTATTTAGCTTATCTAAATTTATATTTATGGGAATGTCTTTAAAATCGTTTTTAATCCCAGCTGATCGGACATGTCTCTAAAAAGAAGCGCTTGTACTACACTTTGTAAACTTACTTTCGAAAAAATACTTCTTATTTTTTCGGATAAGGGCAATGACGGCATTACGCGCACGTTTAAAATCAATGTAAATGACAGAACATTTGTACACTTTCCACCTGGCATACAATTTGTCCCTTCTTTCGATAAGGCTAACAACTTCCTAGGTTAGCCATGGAAATTTTGCAGGTGATTTTCTTCTAATTTTAGTGGGCACATGAGCTTCAAATAATTTTATAATATTGCCATTGAAAAAATCTAACTGTGTGTTTACGTTGCTAGTTGAGTAGAGGCATCCAGTTTTTCGTTTGGAAATCATTAAACAAAGAATTTACCTTAATATTAGAAAAAACGAGTGTTTTAAATGAATCATCTTGTATGGTCGTACAATTCAGATCAATAGAAGCAAATATTAAGCCATGATGTGAAAAAGCTGGTGCAGAGCATTGATCGTAGCGCAAAATTAAATTGACATCTGACACTAAAATCACATCCAATAAAGTAGGTACACAATTCGATCAAAAGTGTGTGCGAATAGCTTCATTAGCAAATTTAAAATTAAATGTCTCAGCCATATCAAGAAGTTCTTTATTATTTCCGTTTAAGGTGTTTAAGTTAAGGTCGCCACACAAGATATCATCAGTAAACTGAGGAGAAAGATCTTCTAAGATATTTCTTACTAATACATATATAATTAGCAACATTTGGAGCCATATATATACATCCCACCAGGAAATTACCTGTATCGTGAAACATTTCAACAAAAATATATTCAATCAGATCATTGATGGAAGATTTTTGAATAACACGAAACTTGTGTCCATTTTTCACCGACACCTACTCTATCTTGTCAGTCAGCACGAACGAATTTATAATTATTTACCTTGAACAGATCACCACACATTTCATTTTTTAACCATGTTTCAGATAAACAGATGATGTCGACCATGCATCCGTCGACCGGAAGACGCAGATCATCAATTTTATTTCTTAAGCTTTGCACATTTAGATGACATATATTAAAACCTCTATTGTTGTTACACATTATTTTTAGTAGAGCATTCGATGAGTCAACAGTGCCACCATACGGATACATCGCACTACTCATTTAATTTAGAAAAGTTGAAACACATAGGGATGATCAAACGAGAACGAAAAATAAGCAATTGCTGAAATTCTCTCAAGTGCAAAAGGTTGTGTAAAGGAAGAGAAAGAAACAATAGTGAAAGTAATAGGCAATAGCTGAGAAGAAAAAAGAATAGCATGAGTAAGCTAAAGATAATATATGTTGAAAACAGAATAAGTAAACTTAAGTTATTAAATATATACAATGACAAATTCCTCGCATTAATAGCAACACAACAATTAAACCTCATTATTATTGGCCAGTTGAACGCTACTGTTTGCATTTTGATGATTTTCATCTATTGTGGAAAGTGTTGTTTCGCAGTTTACTTTTATGGGTTGCCTATTTACGCACTCTGTAACGAAGACATATCCATTTCTCGTAAATACGGAGAAGAGCTGTCTGCGACGTTTTAATCGCATTCCTTGGAGGTATAAAGAGCGATTTCTTTTAGTCAAGCTCTCATTGTTGTGAGTCCAAGCCAATATCATGCAAAGAGAGCTGCCGTTTAGATTTTTTTCGAAAGTTAAAAATGGATTTTAGAACCAAATTACGTTCTTGTGCATTATGGAATTTCAAAATTATTGGCGGGTCCGTATTTTGTTTTGGGTTACCACAGATTTTCGTCCGAGGTACTCCAAAGAGAACAGCATCGGTTGCAAGGTTATTGCGCTCCAAATCATCGCATCTCTCGTTCACTTTTAAAAGTTGCTCATTTAAAAATGCAATTTCATTTTGTTCCACATTATCCCATTTTTCTCTTGCACATATCAGCTGTTCATCTAAACCAGGGGTGCCCAAAAGTTCCTTATGGAAGTGCAAACACCAATACATATAAACTTTATTAAAAAAAATATAGAATTTAATATGTACACAGAAAAAAAACGAATTATATTTTCTGCAAATTTATCTGCAATGAAAAAACAAACTTATTAAACTAAATTTCCCTCCACTCTTCCATGATCATTCCAATAAAATAACAGCCTTAAGAATATGAGTGAAAAAAATCACTTTCCCACTTCTCTTCTAAAGATTTGTAATTCATTTTTCAAAGTTAGAATAATTTTAATTTGAAACTTAAGTCAAACACAAATTTTTTCAAGTGCTTTCAATCCACAGCTGCAAACTTTGTTCGACGAAATCAATCGAAATCTACGTTGAAGATCATTGTCGCCAATGTATAACAACAAAGCATACACAAGTGTTGTTGCTTTGCAAAATTGTTTGTGTATTTCGTATTGCTAAGTGTGTTTATGCATAAGAATTCACAGCCTATGCCTAAGGGCATTTACAAAAACAATTGTGCACCGAGTGCATAGGGCTTGGGCACCCCTGATCTAAACGAATGATCTCACTTGAGTGCGATGTCAAAACTTCACTGGCTTGCTGCTCCATTTTTTCTACACGCTGTTGCAAATCGTTGAGTGAATTTCACTTCGTAATTTGTTAACCTCACATGCAAGTTGACTCAAAATAACATCAGTATGCTTACCGAGCTCTTCAGTGAAGCTTTGCGCGGTGGGAACTGAATTCGTTACCACTCTCTTGATAGATTAGTTCGGCCTCAAAACAGATGATCCGCTTGCAGAGTTTTTTAATTTGGATCTAGTGTGGATTGCAGTTGACTCAAATCCGTTGGTTTTATTTGCTGCGCTCATTTCCTTAGTCGCTCGTATTATTTATAGAAACAAAAGAAAATAAATAAACGCGGGAAAAAAACAATTCTTTGTTTTTATTTCGTTATTTACCAGAATTTAATTTTGTGAAATTTGGGAATTCATAAACCAATGGCAGTAAGAAAAATACGTGTACCGCAAGAGAAGTGCTTCCGACGTTAAACCAGTTAGTTCTTATTAAAAAACAATGCGAATATACACTTTAATTTTAAATTAGTGCAGGAGGCGATAAAACCGCGTCTACTCGAACATTTAACTCAGCACAGTATTTCGACGTGTAGGTGTAACCTAATTCAAAAAAAAAGAGGTTTCTATTGCTTGATTAAAAAGTTTGAAATTTGAAATTTGAATTTATTTTGTTTATTTTTGATATTAGTAAATCAAAAATAAAAATTATGAAACTAAAACTGAGTAGTTTTAACTTACTGTAAAAAATATAGGTTGATTTTTATTACTTTAAGATTTAGTGGAATTCGGTGGGGACGTTTAATTTACTTGGCTCCCTTAGAATGTAATTTGAAAGAAGGTATCAGTGGATAGCATAGTGACAATGCAAGTTCGCTACACATGTTTGGCAACCCTAATATTTATTTAATTTTGATAGCTTCTAACATTTCAAAGTATTTGAAAATATTACCCATTTTAATTTATTTTTCGAACTTTCCTATCGATTGAGTTCACTAGATTTTTTCGATATATCCTCGTCAGTTAGAGCAATAAAAATTTTTTTATTCGACGTTTAATACTTTTCCCCATAAATTTCCCTATTTTAGTAAATAAACTTTTTTTTAAGCTGGTGGAAACACTCATGCAATATGAAGTTTATTGAAATATATGATTGAGAATCGTACCTAGCCAAATACGAAATTCTATTTATGGTGCAAATACAAATAAAAAAGATTTCAAGCCAACAGAGTGCAGAAAACTTTTACTCTTTCATACCTTACCGAGTACGTACATGGTTTTTGTGTTGATATTGTTTTGTGCACTGGATTTCACAGTATAAAAAATAATTAAAGTTTTGGGTTTTGGCTCGGTAAAAAATGAATCGAACTATTTATTTTCGTTCACTAGCTTATGGTTTTGGGTGAACGTTGATGACAACTCGGCCTCTACTGACGGAAACCCTTCCTTAGCTCTGGATTGGTAGGAGCTGCATTATCATCTGCATCTACACCAAATTCATCACAATGTAAGGTACGATCTAACTACGCGTAAAAAATCCAAATTTTTTCAATTTTTAACGGACTTGGAATAATCGGCTTTAATAAAACTTCTCCCCAAATAGTTCTTCATGATGGTCAGACTCGTCGTCGACTCACGTGATTTTTGAAATTATATTAAAGGCGATCGATTGCAATTCCAAAAAATTTATTTTTCATAACTTTTTAAATAATCCATATAAAATTTTTTCTTCGTCTTCTGCGCCTTTTTCAAGCTTTTCAGTTAACAGTTAAATTAAAAGACTTATGAAGGTCGTGAACTAGAATATGTAATAATTTTCATTAAATTGTACGGTCCGAGTACGCCCTCCTCCACCTTTTTTAGCTGTCCATACAAATTTGTTGTAAAATTGACTGCGCTAGCTTAAAATCTCTTGTGCCTTATATCTAATATAAGCCCTCCGCAAAACTCTTGCAACATCAAGTTTTCTTGCATAAGCGAACGTTTCCACGATGCTACCCTGATGCCGGCAGACATCAGTTGCTGATTTTCACAACGTGTGCTCAATCCTTTTACACTTTCGCCACTTGTTTTGAATGGAAATCGGATCTTAATGGCATCTGGTGAGCAATTCGATAGTGGAAATGTTTCTCTTTCAACAAATTTCCAGAACTCCGCGAAGCCAATTTGATTCTAAAGTTTTTGAGTACCATGGTCGTTGAAGAAATCGAAGACTTTTGTGATGGACTGCTTGGTGGTGAGGAGGCAAATCACCAGTATAAGCAAGATGTACAAGATATTTGCTGAAAGTCCATAGAGTCTAGAGCTTTGCTGGGGACATTACCTAGTACTATCAGAAACAAGATTGTTGACAGCAAACAACCTTGAACCACACCTAAGACGGACTAATAACGATCTGAAAGTTTCAGGTTATGTGATGTTCTACATTTGAGACCTTCGTATTGAGCCTTGATGAGATTCATAGTCTTGGGTGCTGCACCTCGCCTGTTCAATGTATCCTAGATACAATCGCGGTCGATGAAAGTTAAATGTAACGATATTGTGAAGGGTATTAATATGATCAATATTCGATCTGTTTGTACGCAATCCTGCCTATGTATTATTTCCAGATAGTCGTTTTATTTTTTCGCTGACTATGGTAAGAAGAACTTTTTTCAAAACTTTGGTCGGACTTGATTGAATCATGATGCTCCCGTTGTTTCATGAGTTCAGCGATGAACGGCGGGAAAGCTTGCTGCTTTGTTGTTTTTAAGAGAGCTTACGGTCTTTTTATGTCCTTTATTGAAGGCGAGCACAAGACCAGTCGACGTGGTCTTCCTTCAGGAAGAGGTATATGAGGTGAGCTAACAGGTGGAGAAGGATGGTTGACGGTCACATGTAGTCGTTGATAGGCTCCCGTTTTTATACCCTACACAGAGGGTATATTCACTTTGTCATTCCGTTTGTAACGCATAGAAGGGGGCGTGGCAGGTATGGAAAAGTATATATATTCTTGATCAGCGTCACCACCTGAGTCGATATAGCTATGTCCGTCTGTCTGTCTGTGTGTCTGTCTGTCTGTTGAAATCAGGTTTACGCGAAAACTAAGCAAGCTAATTGAATGAAATTTGGCACACAGGTCAAGCCTTTTTGCAAGCTGCTAGCATATTAAAATTGGCGAAATCGGTTAACGGCCACGCCTTCCGCCCATACTCTATGTAAATATACCCAAGTCCATTTTGAAAAAAAGATGCTGCGATTTTGATGAAATTTGGTGATTTGTTGAAGATGAGAACAAAATTAAGAATAGGCTCGGTTTGAAGTTTGCAAAGACTCTTAAAGGGGCGTGGCACAGCCCTAAATTTTAACTTTTATAACGCCATAGCTCGTAAACCGTGAAAGATATTGTGATGAAATTTGGTACATGAATGCAGATCTTGTAAATCTTGAATTGCGCATTACGTGGGCGGAATTGTAAAATTGGGCGCGGCACTTTTTAGCAATTGAAAATTTGGATTTCGTATATCTCCAAATTGGCACATACGATTTTCATTAAAATTTTAGGGATGATACCACTGAAAGTAGTCATCAATACAAGTTTATTCAATATTCTGGAAGGTTTTGTTGAAGGGCGTGGCACAGCTTACAATATTTATAAACGTTATAAAAAGAGAACTAACAACGCAATCGCTATGAAATTTAATATGGTGGATATACTTGCTAAAAGGTGTATTCTTGCAAAATCTTGGTACAATGGTGCCGGTGGGTGTGGCACCTCCCAAAATACATTTAATGCTATAGATAATGTGCAATGAGAGTAATCTTCATAAAATTTTGTGTAGAGGTGCCGGTTACTATAAGCTTTGAAATTCAATGAATCTTGACAAGATTGCATCAGTGGGCGTGGCACCTCCCTCATTAACATTAAGTTCTAAGTGCTATTTTAAGTGAACTATTGGTGCAATTGATCTGAAATTTGATGTAAGTGGTTTACTGGGTATTAGGTACATATGAATCAAAAGCTTTTGAAATAGCAACAGTGGGCGTGGCACCTCCCATACAATTAAAATACCTTAAGTGGCATAGTCATCGAAATAAATGAGCAATCATACTGAAATTTGTGGAGCAATATCTGACTGGATCGTACCAGTGGGTGTGTCACCGTCCTAAATTTTAAGAATAATTACGGCACATATCGCAAACTATACAAGCTATTATGCTAAAATTTGGTTTGTGCATGTCAATCACGAATGTCATTTATTGAAACAAAAGTGGGCGGAATTGGAGAAGTGGGCGCGACATATTTCGTGTTTTTCATTTCTATTCTATTTTTTCCAACATTTCCCATATTCTTTTGAGATTTTCAGATTTTTCCAACACTTTTCAACGTTTTTGAACCTTTTTACATTATTTTCGACTAATTCAACCTCTTCAACATTTTTTTAACATTTATTTAAAAAGTACTTTCAATGCAGTGTAGGGTATGTGTGTTTCGGCCTGGCCGAAAATAACATCTTTACTAGTTGATTTTTATTGACGACTTTGGCTGATTTTGTTGCCTGCTATATTGGGTGTTCTTTCGTAAACCGATGTCTCTAACTTTGGTTTGTAGATATCTCGTTCGTCTTTTTTACAAGTGGCTTTTTCTTTCTTATTTAGGGCTTTATTTATTTGTGTGGCGTCTAGTCTCAAGGCTCGTTCGCGTTTCATTTCTCGTGCATTTTGCAGCTCTGGGGTTCTCTCCAGATAGCGGCGCTGATCCAGCATTTTCCGTGGGTAAAGCCAAGTATGGACTCACTGGCTATTACAAAAGTCAGAACTCGGTCAAAAGTTCACCGTTTTCATTTCTGGTCCTGATTCACATTGGGAAATCATAGGCAAAACGTGCACATTGCATGTAATTTGCTTTGTAATTTGACCTAAATTTGCTACTTCACTTTTTGTAATTTAGACACATCCAGTATGTCGAAAATCAACTTTGCAACTCATTTGTTCGAAAAGCCTTTTCTGAACAGGCATCTAAAGCTGAGCTTTTAATGAAGCTATATTTTTTTTAATAAAAATATTATCAATGCTGTATGTAGTTGACAGTAGAATCGCAATTTTTGTATGGAATTTTTGCATTTCTTATGGGTAGAGTAAAAATTTTTACATAACTGATTTGGTTTAAAAATTTTATTCCAGTTCTTATCTACGCAGACATGGGTTAATAAACTTATATGTCTTTTTTGTGAGATTGTTAAGAAAACAATGTGCTTTTTATGGACTGGAACTTTTTGGACTCCACTTAGATCCAGTTGATACTTCGTTACTGATTAGTAAGATGACTTATCTAAGTAATGTCATCAAAGTCAGCTGCAGAAGTTTCCAGAAACTAAAAAGTTTTAAATTTCAAGACGTCTACTAAAGTTTATTTATGAAATACAAAAATAAAACTTTCATATAAATATTCTATCAGTGAAAACTCTTACTTTAAATTTATTTAGCGATGAAATTCGCTCTTTGACTTCGGCTTTTTAAGTAAAACTCAAACCAGTTGTAAACACAACCCCACGAATACCCACATTGAAGAGTTTATAACCATATCAAAGGCCTTTGTGATATCCACAAAAAGCCTAGCACAAATTGCCTTTTGTCAATCTTCGGTAGAAAATCCCTCTCTGAAACTAAACTGAAGAAAAAAAAAAAAAAGAGAAAAAAATCTGTATTTTTATAAACCAGCGCAGAATTCGATTTTTCACAATTTTTCCAATTACTTTAGAAATCGAAAGCAAGGTTTGTCAGAGAACACTTAAATTAGTAAATTGTTGGAAAATACCATCTTTGCCAAGAATAGCAATTTAAGTGTTGTGTTCTTTGGGAGAAAATATATAGTCTGCGAATTGGAGCTCGGTCAGGTTAGTGATTTCAGGTTTATAAACAACATACAGGCATACATTCATTGTGCATATATCTTTAATGAAAAAAATTTCCTAGCGTCTAAGGAATAAAACAGGATTATATTGTAATCTATCCCGTAGTTTTTGAGTGATACGTAACCACACGTGTTTACTTGCTTTTGACAAGATTCCAGAATCCATTTTAGAACTGTGAAATTTCTTATTTTATTGAGCTAATTATTTACAAGTCGTCATAAAGTCAATATTTTGAAAAAAATATGACGCATAATGCGACTCTCTCAGCAAAAATTTATTGCTAACTTTTTTTTGTCACTCTCTTTCCCATACGATTCTCTCAACAAATTAGAATAAGGAATACAACTTTAAAAAACATAGGGCGCAAAGTTGTATTGTCTTATTCTATTTAGAGCTGCCATAAAATTTTAAAAAATGTTACGCCTGGCATCTTAAATAAAAGGGAGAAGCTAGCTTAATCTTTAGTGGCAGGCACTAAGACTTCCCGGCTAGGGTCGCGGTTTCCCTATGCCAACCGTAGCGCAGCATAGAACAAAAAAAAAAAACACGAGGAGCAGAAAAACCCCAGGTCACACTTTTTCTATTTAAATTTATATCGGTGGCATCACGGCTTCACCACCCCGGCACCTCCCCTAAATCTTTCGCCTAGCAAATCTTCATTCTTAAATTAAGAAAAAGTAATTTTTCTATTTCAATTCAACTTTTAATTATAAACTTTTTTGTTGTATCTTAAGGCTAGCTTTCTTATACAATTTATATTATTGTTGTTTTTTGTTTCTGCAAAAAATTTATAAATTATATACCTGCAGGTTTTTATTTGAACTTAAATTATTTTATGTTTTTTCCTTATGCATTATCTAAATTAGTGACTTTGAAACCAAACTGTCCGCGACTTTTCCAATTTTAAACGATTAATATGAAGGATAATTTTACTGAAAAATTTTTTGTTTAGTTAAATGTAAAAATGTTAAGCTTTAGGAAATTTGTGACTTTGTTTTGGAATTCACTAATTCAGCTAATGCATCACTTAAATTTTGGATTTATTTTATTATGCCTACTAAGTCGTTAGGCTTATTGAAATAAAAGTACAGTGGTTCAAAAGCATTTAATTTTAGATTTAAAAAAAAAATATGTATATAAGAAAAAAAAAACAAACTTAAACTACTTCAATGGACTTAGCTGGTTGACGTAGTGGTGGACAGATCTGCCTGGTAGTAATGTTGACTGCTGCTGGTGTTTTCGTTGTTACCTTGATGGTACGTGTCATAGATGGTGTTGTTTTTGTTGTAGTTGTTATTGCTGGTTTAATAGGATGTTTTATTTTTTTATTTAAATGTAAATTTTTGGTAAGAAAAATTGTTTTTTTTTTGTTGTTTTTTTATTCTTCACAAAGGGCTTTCGCCTTAGTTTTATTTTATTAAGTTTTTTTACAATTCTCTTATAAATTTTAGTTTGTTTTTATTTTAAAGCCCACATAATGCAGTATTGTTTTAATATAATAGTCTACTGTGGATCATACGTCATTTTTTTTTTGGCAATCATTTGATGTTGTCGTTAGCACAGTCACAGCTTTCCCAGAATTTTATTACTTTTCATTTTGAATTATTTTACACGCTTTGCACAATTTTTCGAAAATTTAAGTTTTCAAAATGTTTATATTATTTTCGACTTGCTTTACGTTGGGTTTTTATTAATTTACACTTTTTTTTCACATAAACTTTCTGTTTGGCTTCTCAGGCACAGCCACCTCATGCGTTGAAATTTTTCCGTGACTACGAATTTTTTCTGGTTTATTTTCACGTTTGTTCACTTGAAAAAATTTCTTTCTGACTTTTTAATTCAGTTCAGAACCACTTTAAATTGTCTCCCGAACATTTATTTCACTTTATATTTAATTTCAATCATTTTTTTTTTATTTGGTTAATTTTTCAGCGTGCCACGCTGCGGAGCAGCGATCGCCGCGAACGCACGTCCACCAGCACTCAGAAATTTCTTCGAACTGACCACTGCACGCTTTTAGAATTTTCGGCAACTCCCGTTGGTCTGTCGCATGATGCCGCGTGTCCGTCCGCCACTTACACACAAAAAAATTAGTCGGCATCCTTGTCCCATTAGTGCCTACTATTCACAATTGACTTTTTGACATTTAAATACTGACAGCTAATACAAACTAAATCTTTTTTTGCAACGGTTTTTTGAATTAATCATAATTTAAGGCTACAGTGTGTTCAATTTTTGTTTGCTTAAGTCTGAATACCGGGCAATTGTGCGTATTTTACAATGAAATTGAGAATTAAGAAAGAAGATTTTATGAAATTTTTAGAAACGAATTTTTCGTGTTAACAGGGACGCTTGGGTGCGCATTCCCATTGGTTGAGCTGTCAAACCAGGTGTCAATTTGCAATTGGGCGATTTTATCGGCTGATTTTTCTCAGTTTCATCACACAAAACTGAAGTTTTTACTGTAGCCGATAGGTGGCTGAAAATAAAGTTGACAGTTCAACTCCAGTTTAGGCCTGTTCAATGAATCGCAATCGCATTGACAGTTCGTTTACGTTTTTTTTCTTATGTTTCAAAAAAAAGAGGCCATAAGAAATCCGTAACAAAAATTACATTATGACACGTTTAAACACCTTGTGCTTTACCTAAGTGTGTAACAACACCAAAAAAACTACACTAAAGAAAGATAATAAAGATTAAAATGAAAAAATGGGCTATATATATATATATATGTAACTTTTAAACTGATTAGTAATAATTTGTAAAGCCTGATATGTTTGCTTTTTTTGCTTTTTTGCATAGATCTGTTAAAACCATAGCAAAAACTTTTTTATGTTTGTTTATCTCTGTTTTTGTAACTGCTTTGATATTACACTAGCAACGGACGAAAATAGTATTGCTACCCGAACCGGTGCTAAATGTAGTGTTCGGTTTTGCCGTTGTTTTTCATGCTGATGCAATGTTTTGATTGATTGCAACATAAGTATTAGTGTTCTGTCTCCATTTCTCTAAATAGTAGTTGGCTTAAAGCATATTAAAAATGACATGGCCAACAAACGGTTTGTTTGTTGCACAGTTTTTTCAGAAAAATAAATATATTTAAATGAATCTCTAACTGTTATTTTATTGAGCTAATCAGTTCCATATCTTTTGTGTGTCAAAACAACAAAAAAATTGCATTTACAAAGAGAAATAAAAACAAAAATGGACTAAAGCTAGTTATACTAGTTTCGTTTTCTGCTTGGAAAAGTCATCAGTAACTTTTAAGCAAATTAGTAAGAATTTTCAAGCCCAATATTTTCCTTTCTTGCATAGATCTGTTGAGGACTCAAACAAGAAGTTAAAAAAAGAAAATTGTTTTTGCTGTTTGTTTATCATTGATATTGCAACTCCCTTGATATTACACATCTTCTTGCATACGCTCCGTTGCAAGCTTTATTGGCGAGTCAAAACGATGAAGCAAGTGCTGATAGTATTATAATTCGATAATTTTTTAATTTAAAAAAGTAACTAATAAAAATGAAATTATATGTAATAATGGAAATTGTAGTGAAAGAGTCTTAAGAAATCATACTGGAAAGTTAAAATGCCATATGAAAGCTAAATATTCGATTTTTTTCTTTTCTCACTAGCTATATATAATAAACCCAAATCCTGAAAATGTAAATGAATATTCTGATAAACGTTATATTTTCCATACAAATTAAGAGTATGACTTCACTAATACGAGTTTAATGAAAAGAACGAACACTACATTTGGTACGGGTTCGGGTAACAATCGCGAGCTACAACCACAACAAAGCGAATACAGTTTTTATTACGCAGAACAGAACGTTACCATTCTGTTCTTCTCTTTTATTTTTGTTTTCTTTGGTACGGTTTGGTGTTCGAATCAAAGAGCGAAACAAAGAATGTGAGACGAAAAGTTTGCGATGAGCGTTTGTGTAGTGTATTACTCTACTAAGTAAAAGAACATTGTTCTTCTTCAAGCTTTATTAAAAGACTGTATAATACAACTGATTAATGTCAACTTCTTAGTTAATCACGCCACATGTGCATGATATTGTAACGGGTATAATTATAACGTTTTATGCTTAGTCTAATCTCTTTAACTCAATATGTTTTAGGGTGGATTAATATTATTGAACAAATCTTTATGTATAGCATTATGAATACTTCACACGCTCTCTCTTAAGCTTGTTTCATATTCTTAAACTAATTTATTAATGAATTGAAGAAAAAAAAAATTTAAATTAAATTTAATTTAAAATAATATAATAAAATATTTAATTCAGAACATTTAGTTAAATAAATTTTAAATTCTTATATTAATATCTTATCTTGGCCTTAGAAAGTAATTATGATTAGAACTGCATTTATCACTGCCAACTTCAACACTCAAATGACCTCCATCTCCCTCCAAGACAGATTCTCTGGTCAATACAGCTTGATGTGATTGACTAGTATCCTCTTCTACATTGATGTTGTCGTTTGAAACTGTATCATCATTTTGTATACCACGTATTTGATCTAAATGCCTTTTTATTTCTCTGTTGTTGTATGATAATACGCAAGCATACGATCGAGGACCAAATTTGTTTTCTATTTTAGCTCGAGACCAGCTTGGCTTACTTGGATTTCTGTAGTCTCTAATATATAAATTTTCTGACCAGGTTTAAACTCAATGTTTCTGTTACCTTTATAATTTTTTTAGCTCTTTCTTGGTTCATTATTATTGTATCACGAACTAGTGGTGGTTTCAGTGAACTAAAACGAGATTTTAAACTTCGCCCAAGCATTAATTTTGCAGGTGTTTCACCTGTAGAGCAATGCTTAACATTTCTATAGTCAAATAAAAATCTATTAATTATGATATCTAAATCACACTCTTGTTCATTTTTCAGATTTGCAAATAATGATTTTTTAAAAGTCTTGATAAAATTTTCTGATTGACCATTGGTCGAAGGATGTCGCGTAGCAGTTAAAATTTGTCTTATATTATTCTGCCTAAGAAAAAATTTAAATTCTTCAGCAGTGAATTGGCGTCCATTGTCACTAACAATGGTGTCAACCAAGCCAAACGGCAAAATAATTCAAGAAGATTGCTAATTGTGAATTTAGACGTAATCTCTTTCGTTTTGAAAATTTGAACCCATTTTGAAAACGAATCAATTACTATTAGAAAGTAAAGATTTTTAATTGGACTTGCAAAATCGACATGAATCCTACTCCATGGTGAGACTGTTGGTATCCAAGGAAGTAAACTACTTTTCTCTGGACTAGATTGTAGTTCTTGACAAGATTGACAGTTTCTTATTAAATTTTTAATGTCTGAATCTAATTTTGGCCACCATACAAAAGATCTAGCCATGGATTTAGTTTTCACTATACCTAAGTGCGATTTATGCAAATCATTTAATATACATTTGCGTAATTTTTCTGGAATTACCGTACGATACCCCCATAAGATACAGTTTTGTTCAACGCTTAATTCGTTTATTTTATTTTTAAAAGAATCAAAATCAGAACCTTTCAAATTTTCAACTTTGTTGTTCTGAATGGCATCACAAATTTTGGATAATATTTGGTCACGTCTAGTTTCTCTGGCTACATCTTTCAAATTTAGTTGTAAATGATTTTCTTTTTCTATCAAATTTACATAGCTAACCTCTTCAACTTCAGAAATATTTGGAATATGCGGTATTCTAGATAAACTATCTGCTGCATTTGATACACCTTTAACGTACTGTATAGTATAATTAAAACCTGATAAAATAAAGGCCCATCTCTGCATACGCGCTGCAGCCATGATTGGTAAACCTTTCTTTTCGCCAAAAATTGAAACTAATGGTTTGTGATCAGTTTGTAAAATGAAGTTATTTCCAAGCAAATATTGCTTGAGTTTAGTTACACTGAATATTATTGCAAGTGCTTCTTTTTGCAGAGTGCTGTAATTCCTCTCACTTTTGCTCAAAGCCCTAGAAATAAATGCTATTGGTTTGATTGTGTTGTTAGGAAATTTGTGTGAAAGCACACCAGCTACTGCTGAATCACATGCATCTGTGGTTAATATTGCAGGAATCTTAGGGTTAAGTGTACCAAAACTTGATCAGAAGTGATTTCTGCTTTTATTAACTCATATGTCTTTTGACATTCTGTTGACCAATTAAACTGTATATCTTTTTGTAATAGTTTATATAATGGTGCCATCTTCTGAGCAAAATTTTTTATAAATTTCGAATAATAATTTGCCATACCTAAAAATGCTCTCAGTTCAGAAATAGTTTTAGGAATTGGACCTTTCAAGACGCTTGAAATGCGATCTTCATTTTTACTTAATCCATTTTTGTCAATATTAAATCCTAAATATGAAATTTTTGACTGAAAAAATATACACTTTTGTAAGTTTAGCTTTAAACCTGCGTTCTGCAACATATTTAAAACAATTTTTAAAGTTTTGACATGCTCTTGAAAATCTGTACCAGACACTGTAATATCATCTTGATATACTATAACAAAGGGAATATTTGCCAATAAACTTTCCATGGTTTTCTGAAAAATGGCCGCAGCTGGCTTTACACCGAAAGGTAATCTTTTCATTTTTAAGGTACCTATATGTGTACTCCAAGTACACAAAAGTTGTGACTCATCGTCTAATACTAGTTGATTGTAAGCATTCGATATATCTAGTTTAGTGAAAATTTCACCACCCTCTAAAGAAGCAAATATTTCTTCGATCCTAGGCAAAGCGTAATTGAAGTCTGTTAAATACTTGTTAATAGTCACCTTATAATCACCACAAAGTCTAATTTCATTATTTGGTTTAAGAATTGGCACTAATGGTGTTGCCCATTTGGGGGTATTAACTGGTTCTAATACATCTTTTCAATTAAGTCCTGTAACTGCTTTCCTATCTTATCTTTCCAAGCTAAAGGTAAAGCACGTGGCTTAAAAAAAATTGGTTTAGCATCATTACTAATTGGTAAAGAAACTTTGCTTATGTTATAAGTGCCTAATTTTCCATCAAAAATTGATGAAAATTAATTTTTTATTTGTGCAATAACTATTGAATAATTTTTAAGTATACCAACATTATTAACTTGGTGTAATTCAATATTAAATGCTCTCAAAAATGAGCGACCAAGCAATGGAGCACTTTTTGTGTCAGAAACTACCACAGAAATTTTTTTGTTGAACCTCCATACGTTATGCTTACACATACTCACCTAACAACTTGATTTTGTCTCCACTATAGTTTACATAGGGAGTATCACATGGCTTTAAGTTTGTTATGTTGTGCGAATTCAATTTATTATATAATGTAAATGGAATCAATATACATGGAGCACCAGTATCACAAATGATATTAAGCCTGAGGCCATCAATTTTAACCGGGAGTGAGTAGACATCAGATGAGTTGGTAGATGTTAAACTGTAAACAGAATAATCAAAATTATCAAATTTTTTATCAGAATCTGAATTAGAAATATATTTTATTTTCTTATCTTTTTTTTCGTTTAAACGGCAAATTGACGCTAAATGTCCTATTTTGTTAAAAAATTACACGAGCTGTTTTTAAATTTACAATCATTTGAAGAATGATTTTTCCAGCCACAATGGGAACATTTTCTATCATTTCCTTTTTTATCAATATAATTGTAGCTTTTACTGTCCTTATTGTAGTTAGCTTTCTTATATGTAAATGTAGCTTTTCTATTAAGAATATTAACAGATGAATCAGCGTCGTTTTTACACAATATTTTTGTCTCCATAATCATGGCTTCACGCAAAGCATCATCTATTGAAATCTTTTCATCTTCTTCACATAGTCTGTCAAATATCCTCTCAGGTAATAATAAATTGGTTCAAAATGAAAGCTTCTAGATTGTCTCCAAATTGACAACTCATAGCTAGTTTTTTAACTCGAGCATACCATTGAGCCACGTTTTCCTCATTGAATTTTTCAGATGAATGAAATATTTTTCTTTCTTTAAAAACAATGGTTGACGGTGTGAAGTGTCTGTCTAGTTTATTACATAGCTCTTTAAAAGTTTTATCTACTGGTGATGCTGGACTGCATATACTATGAAGTAAGTTGTATGCCACACAACCGATAGATTTTAGTAAAATAGCTTTTTTTGTATTTTCTTCCGTACACTTTCCAGGTTTCTACTTCAGGCTGGAATTCGGATGAATTTGGTGTAGAATACAGCATCGTTGATGATTGTGTTGTATTTGTCGCCATTTCATTAAAAACTTATTTTAACTTTCATTTATTTAAGTAAACCGAATCGGAGAAAAAAAAATTGTATACTTTGTTCTAATATTTATTATTTTTTTTTTTAACTTTTTAATAATAATAATAATAAAAGAACATTGTTCTTCTTCAAGCTTTATTAAAAGACTCTAATACAATTGATTAATGTCAACTTCTTAGTTAATCACGCCACATATGCATGATATTGTACCGGGTATAATTATAACGTTTTATGCTTAGTCTAATCTCTTTAACTAAATATGTTTTAGGGTGGATTAATATTATTGAACAAATCTTTATTTATAGCATTATGAATATGAATACTTCACAGTTCGTAACGTTACAATAAGATACGATTATTTTCATTCCTTGGTTCTGACACAACCCTGTGATATTTTAGTTTGGCTAAACCCAGCATAATTCTTCAAAAGTCTTAATTTATGGCTCTATGGTTTTAGCTCCTAGCGCTGGAAATTAAAAAAAAAATATATCAAATAATTTTGCTAAAATTTTTTTTAAGGTAATGACCAAAATGCAAGCTTCTAGCCCTAACGGTATGAATACTAACGCCTAAAACAGGCAATGCAGCGTTTTGCCTGTGTTTCTCCCAACGTGCGACGTCATGTCGACCCTTGACGTGCTTGAGGTTATTGTTGTCGGTTTCCACTTCAGCCCATAGTTAAAAGTATGTCTTCCATGCGTGAGGAGCTTACCGTTGCCATTATTTCGCTATAAAACTCTTTTTTCTAACTTTAATGTCAGTGACCTCAGAACATATACATTGCCACGGTCCTGGGCTAGGTTGGGGAAGAGTGACAGTCAATTTAAGAACCGCCCCAATTAGACCAAATGTAGATCTATTGTGATACTACTGGGAGTCCAATTAGGCCCTATCATTGAACAAACCAGATTTCGTAATAAAACTAAGTAGCTGACCTATACTGACAGGTCTAAGATCATCCAGGTCATCAAGTAAAAACGAACCAGCCTATTAGGCCCTATCATTGAACAAACCAAATTTCGTAATAAAACTAAGTAGCTGACCTATACTGACAGGTCTAAGATCATCCAGGTCATCAAGTAAAATCGAACCAGCCTACACGTTCCTAACTGTATTTTTAAAGCGAGTCTACATTTTTCTTTCACTGACAGGTGGCCAATTCATTAATGATTCCGTGATGCGATTGCTGAGAAGGAGCCTCACCTCGAAGCAGAGTATGTCATTTTCTGGTCGGCCATAGTATAATAACTTTTCACTGGAGCTAATAGTGAGTTCCTCTGCACCATTCCATCTGCATACAGACATCCCTATATTGAGTCCAATTAATTATTTTATCGTTAAGTGTTCGAACGCTACATGTTCCAATACGTATGTTGTGTTTCATCGATAGAATGAGCTTAAAAAGCATTTGAAAATTTTAGCACAAACCTTTAATTTTACTTTTTAAAGTTGTTCTACCATTTATTATAAATTTGAACTACACCACAAACCTTTTCAAGCTCTCGTTGTATTGCAGGGTATATAATTTTTGGCTTTGTCTACCGTGGTATTGTCTTTTTATCATTAAAAAATATAATATAATTAGCAAAAATATATTTCTATGAAGCAAAATTGATTTTAATATGTTTTTCAGCAATAGTAAACAAAGTTACAACAGCCCTTGGCAATGGACAACTGTGACAGCATCAGGAGAATGACAGTCAGGGGCTCATAAGGAGCCCACTTTAAACGAAATTGAAATGCGTGACACATGCAACGATAGTTATTGTAACGCGTCTGCCGTTATCAGGAACAACCCTAAATTGAAAAATGCAACTGATAACAACAAAGGACTTGTAGAATCAGCGGGAACGTATTGTGAAAAATTTGCAAACTACAATCAGACCAAAAATCTATTGAACACTACAGGTTCCTATCCTAACAAACTAAACGCGGAAAGTAATGTTTGGCAACCAAATCACATTCATTCACATCCATGGCAATTCAATCTGGAAAATTCGAATTGTCTCCAAAGTTCTCATCTAAAAAATAGCTTGAAAAATCAGAGCACATCGTTTTGTATGCAACTTAATCAACCAAATATGAAACATTCAAACTTTTTAGTCAAAAATACTGCTGTACATCCAGGTAATGGTACATTATCATTTAACTCATTTGAATCACCTAATTTTCGCTTTGGAGAATACGAATGTAGCCTGCGTTGATGAAGTCTAAAATAATGGGCTATAAGAAGCTCTTAGTTTTTAGCACTACACACGAAAACTACTTATAAGTAGTATGTCTTAGAGTTAATTTATATTATACACGTGTACAAAATGGTTTGAATAATATAGTAAAATGAAAATTCTAACATACACTAATTTTTCTTCTTCAATCCGAACTGGTTATTATTATAGTGAACTGGCGACTTTCCAACTATTGAAATTTCAGTAAAATTAGGTTTTTTATATGTACTGTTACATTATTTAGTTTAAAAATTAACGTACCAACTTGTTAGATCACTATATAGCAATCCAAACAAGAACACAATTTACTTATTTTCAAGAGTAATTGCTTAGTCTTAATCTCAAAACTAATTCAAAGTCCTTACAATATTGTACACGCTATTGTATGTAGAATATATGGATATTATTATTTATTTAACTCATTCAATGATGCCATCTAGGGTCAAATCTTTCACTATAAAGTCCCAGGGCTTACTAGACCCAGGTCCAGGCGCGCCTGCGTTGAGCAGTGACAAGTGTGCTTCCACTGAAATCAGTTTTACGGCTGGAGCACAGCTCGACTTTCATATTTTCAAATTATGGGATTGCAATATTGAGCTTTCCTTGATAGTAAAAATAAGCTTAAGACTAATAGTTGAAAAATATTGTTGAGATACATGCAAGTGCCAACGAAATTTATGTAAAATTGTATTTTAAAAATATATGCTGTCGAAGCAAAACCGAGCAACATTTAAGTTGTTTCCATTGGTTTCTATTGAGTTTCTTTTTATTTGTTTCAGTTCCTTTGATTTTGATTGTTTAAGTAAGTAAGTGTCATTGACTTCTTCCTTACTTTTACATACATATATTTTTAGATTATTTTGTCAACGTCGGTTGCGCTAACATAGGAAATTGCAGGGAGTGGTCGAATACACGTAGGCTCTCTTATTGTTAAAATGTAAATGTTATTTTTAAATGTTTAAAAGTTTTTTATCATATACAATTTGAAAATGACAATAAAATATTATAAAAAAAATAATATTAAAATAAATTAAAGGAGAAAAAAGAGATTTATGCAGTTAACTTTTTAAATAATTGAGTTTTAAAATACTTTGCATTGCTCTGTAAGTTCTTTAGTAACTGATTCGAAAGACGTATGAGTTGATGAAAAAGTCGCGTTCACATGTGAGTGAATACTTTACAGGTACTATAGTGTTGCTAAGGTCAGCTCAAGTGAAAGTTAGTTATGTGAAAAAATAAATTGGTTCTTTAGTATAAATTATTTGTAAAGCATTAATGGAGTTCGAAAATTCAACAAATTTTTGAAAGACATTTCAAAAATTTGTTGAATTTGCTTAGCAAAAATGATACGTGATCAGAACGACGCAGTCCATACATACAACGAGTAATATTATTAAAGGCGATATTGATTTTTTGTTTGAAAAATTTCACATCCGTAAAGAAGAATAGGTATGAGATTGGTTTTTGCTAGGATTAACCTTATTTATAGTGGTGTAAATAATTGTGTGGACCAAAGTGCAAGGAGCAATCATGCACCGTACCGACAGTATAATTCATGTACGTATTCCAAATTAAAGTTCTGTTAAGTCTGATTCCAAGATTTTTGGCATGTTCGTAGAACTCGATTGTGGTACGATTCACATGAACCTTCGGCAATACAGATGTGTCAAAAAGTTTTTTGTACAAAACAGCACGCTGAGATTTCCGGGATTGAATTGGAGATTGATACTTGTACAAAAATATTTTTAAAATATCATTTTCATAAAGACCACTTAATCGATTCACATGTACTTAACACCACGTTTCGTTTGTATCAAGACTCACGGCTTAAGCCATACATATTTTATTTGGAGTGCATACTAATGGTGGCCCTCATACGAAAGTATTTTTCAAATGGAACGTCTTTGGAAAGTTTGGTTTAGAAAAATAAGCGATGACACGCCCTCCGAAATCAAATTCGTCATAACTCATCAACTATTGTATGCAGATGAATGGGACTTGGTGTATATATAAAAGGAACGGGCAAAATTAAGGTTTAAAGGAAAAAATGGGCGGTGGCATGCCTCCCATATGCGAATAAAACAACATTTTGTATATGTATATCTGCAACTGTTTGATGCAGCTGAATGATACTTGGTACGTATAGGATACAAAGACTAACAAATTTAACGCATCGCCTGACCCACCAGTAAGGACATAACAACGTCTGCTAAGCCTGCTATATGTATGTTAAAGAGTAGGGACAAAAGTTAGTTTCACTGGAACAATAGGCTGTTTCGCTTTTACATTTCATCGCATGAGTTCCTACAACATCCCGCCACCTATTGAAAAGGGCAAAACAACGTCAGCCGGGACAGCTAGTAATATATAAGTTAATAAATTTATTAATTAAAAAAAGAAAAAATATTTTTCTTGGAGCTTAACTCCAAGATTTCAACTTTCTTTACTGAAGGTAACAATCAAAGTAAATTTTACAATTTCAATTTTACTTAACATAACTTACAATAATTATTCAGCGTAAATTATTATCGCTGATTTAACTTTTATTCCATTTGCAATTTTGTTAATTTAAAATTTTAATTGATTTGCTGTAAATTGCATTTTGTCAATTTCCAGCAACTCATTTCGTAATAGTGTCAAATAGCAAAAGCAAACGAAATGCGCTAATAACCCTAAAGTAGGTGACGCGTAGTGGCGGACCCAAGGGGGAGGCTATGGGGGCTGCAGCCCCCCTGGCATTCGTCGAAAAATATTTCGATTCAAGAACGTTTCAGAAAATCGAAATCGAAAAAATTGTTTGTGGCGGTGAAGTGTTGTTGTGATGTAGAAAATATATCAATGAACATTTTTTTTTTGGTTTCTTTATACAGCACAACAACACCACCACTACCACTCCCCGTCTTCTATTTACAGGCTCACAATTTTCTATTACACTTTCATACCCAACAAATAATCTTAACACCTAACTAAACTATACATGCATTGATTGAAGTCAGCTTATGCAACTGACTACAACGTACTAATTAATGTCAAAAAAATCCTGAATGGATTTCAATATGAGATGAAATAAGATTTATGTAATAGTGGTAATAATACATATGTTTGAAATTGTGGCTACATTGTTTCCTAAGTTCATGTTACTAAAACATTACCACCAAAAAGTCTATTCTGAGATCAAAAGAAGAACTCTTTGCTACGACGTAGTCTAAAATTAAAATGAAAAATTAATAACAATACATATTTTCTCATAACATTCTTACATTTTTATTTTAAAATTTATTTATTTTAAATTTTAAAATTAATTTAAGCTAAAAACATTTATTTTACTTAAATTTTAATATAAGCATTTTTGACATTTCACCGCCGATATATAGGGACAAGTCCCTATTCACACGACAGTGAACTTGTGCTTCGACTCACTACGCCGACACCACATTCAATCAACAAAAAACTACTTTGATGTCACACGCCGTCGCTCAAATTCGGTGTGTGTGAATAGCGTATTCGTTCATTTAGTTGCCACCGCCACCAGGTGGCGTGTGTATCATCTATGCTGCCGTTTGAATCAGTTGCCTTGGTTACGAGTCTTTCCATATGCTACTGAGTCGAATCTTGTGTCGACCGTTTATATGTAGATAAATCTGATCAATTATTTTATTATACAAGTTAATCTTTTAGTTAGAAGATTTTATTAAAAAAAATATTTTTTATTTATAATGGCATAAGCCTTTATTGTTCTGCATTTGCTTATGAACTAACTTAACAAAAATTGAATAACTTATTCATACGCTTAACTCATGCATTTCTATCAGTTGTTGTTGCTGTTGCTATTCCGTGAAAATGTTTGCTCAGCATTTTGCTGTTTTGTGGGATTGGAATGTGACGTTCGTTTTGTGGGAATGAAATTCAGCGGATGAAGATCCTCAAATTACGTCTGGATTTTGCGTTTTAACATACATATATTGTGCGCTTTTTACCATGGATATCCGTAATTTTTTTAGTAAAAGGCCGCGTTTGCAAGATAATATTAAATAAATAAAAATTTTTGAGCATTTTACCCTTAGAAGGCTTAATACCGACAAATCACTCGAATGTGTCAGTTGACAAGATCGCGGAGGCTGCTCTCACTTACGAAAGTGATTTAAATTGCAGTAAAATTGAGCTCAAATCCGAAATTCAATTGTGGCACCAGTATTGTTGTAAGACCGATTTTAAAGATGCTTTGAATGCAATGGAAGGCATTGACCATTATCAAAAGCAAAAAAATGGAATCGTTCTTCCCAAGCATCACAATCTTACTACAAATATTTTGCACGATTCCAGTGACTTCGGCAACACCAGAACGAAGTTTTTCAGTGTTAAAACGATTGAAATCGTATTTAAGATCTACAATGACAGAAGACCGCTTGAATGGATTGGCTGTGGGAAATATTCATAAAGAAATCGATATCTGCTCAAATGAAATCATAGAAATATTTTGCCAGAAAAACCTCGCCGTCTTGAAACCCTCGATTAGACTACTGATTAGATAAAAAGATCTCTATGTTTTATAAGGGCTAAATTTAACCTTTCTTTTTTGTTATATACCAAAAAATATAAATATTTTTCATTGAAAAATTCAATCAATGTGCGTTTTCACTAAAATAAATTTCAGCTCCCCCTGAAGAGAATCCTAGGTCCGCAACTGGTTACGCGTGTAAGATTTGTTAACAGGGTCGTTAACTTATATAATATAATTTTTTTTAGTTTAGTCACAAGAATGTTGTGATCGACGGAGCCAAAGGCCTTGAAGTGGTAGAAATGCAATTCTATTTGTATCTGAGGCAAAACGAACTCCTTCCGTCTCTTTACTCTCTGTGAGCTCGCCAATTGGGTCTGTAAATAGTACCAATAAGAATTTTTCGGAAAGCAACACATTCAATTTCAATTAATAAATATTCAATTGCACTATCAAGAGTGGAAGTGCAAAACTAGTCTACACCGTATTATATCCCTCAAAAAAAACAGCAACACTTCCCCCATGACCTTGTTTATCTAAGCGAACATATAGCCTTGTATGTGTATTTCAAATAGATTATCGCTCATATAAGAGTTAAACCCAGTATCTGATACAAAAATCAAATCTGCTGAGTTTTGAAAAATGAACCTGAACGTTTACGAGGCTTTGCGTATTTACGCATACTAGTGTTCGCCCACTGGTGTAAACTCAATTATTATAGAGACAATACAAAACAGTTTAGTATCATCTTACCTAATGAAATGTCATCGCTTCCAAAAATAAAATCATGGTATCATGTTTTCCTTTCCTTGGGGTTCAATCTAGCTTCATATTTCATCCCGATCGGTTCATTAGCTTGGCGGTGAAAACAAATACCTTTCCTAAGGATTCAATCTATATTTGTATCAAACTTCATCAAAATCTGAGCCTTGGGCGAGCTTCCTTTCCAACAAAAAACTAAATAATCAATATTGTACTATCGCAGTTAAAAAGGGATGGAACTGTTTTCCACTGCCTATTTATATATGGGTCATTCCATCTATAATGGGCCTATATTTACCCTTATGTTTTTTAAATGGGCTGAAACTTGATTGGTCGATAAAATTTTTTTGACCAATATTATTACTTAAAAAAAAAGTTTTAAATTGTGTTCAAAAAAGCTCTTAGGTAAAACGAAAAAAATTCATTGATGAATAGAAACAAATCAACACAATTCAAATTAGCTTTTAAATTATATTTACTTGACTTCACTTTATTTCTTTACACATATTTTGAAAGTACATTTCAGTTTTAAAGTACATTTTAGTTTTTCCCATGCTAAATTATTTATTTGAGTCAGCAGACCTGCATGGAAAAGTATCCTATTGCTCCCACTTCAAATTGTTTATACAAAGCAGTTTGTATAAATACACAACTATACTTATGTGTAGTTTCAAGTTGCCGTTTATTTAATATGAAGTGGTTGCGGATACAGTGGGATGGGTTCACACTATCGCACAGTGGTGTGGTTACGATTATGTGACTATATGCAACGAAGTTTGATGAATTGCAAAATACGAATGCTAAGAATCGTACTGAAGTTTGGGACAAAGTTTTGTGGGAAAAATATATTGTTTATATTTATATGGAAAAATATATTGTTTATTCAGGTGCAGTGTTAACAGTTTTAACTACTCCCCTCCAAGAAAAAAGTCGTCCTCGGCTTTCCTGAGTTTTTCTTGAATGGTTTTTATTACTTCATTAATGTTCTTTCCTTTGTATTACGCTTTCGCGTTTTCAGCCTGTATAATACCACGGCAATTAGTGAAAAAATGATTGTTGCAGAAAGGGAATTATAAAATATAGCGTGATTTGCAACTTTGTTTTTTAAAGCTTTTATAAGATTTTTAAGGTGTAGTTCGTTTAGGACGGTCAAGGATAATTGATTTATATGTTCGGCAACATTTACAGTATGGGCTAATGGGATTTCCGGACTAAAGAAAATATTGTGTTTTTTGTTTTTAAAGAGGGTATTATTAATACTAACCGATTCTTCGAATATCACGAGACAAGTTCCGTTAATTTGAGTGGGTGGTTTATCCAACAATTCAATTGTCGCCAATGCATCATTTATAATGATAATGCCATCAGTTATTTCTGAAATATGTGGTACGAGTGTGGTTATTTCTGAAAAATTTGCATTATAAGTATTCAAGAGATTCTTTAGGCAGATATTTTTTGAAAAGAGTTCGTTACAGAAAATTTTAGTGCCTTGCTTATTGCAATTTGCTAATGTTTTGTACCCGTTTTGGCATTTAGCCGTTATGTTGAATTCAAAATTTAATATTTTGTTGTTGTACACAACAGGATAAATTTCAGTTGCATTGCAAAGGTTGTTAACTAAAGGAAATTTTGTATAAAATATGATATTATTATTATGTTGAACAATTTTAAACTTATTATTTATCAATACATCATTAATACTTATGCTTATGTTTTCTAGCATAAAGATAAAGTTTATTTCTTGATTATCTAAAACAACTTACTTTAGCCTTAGCTATTGATAAAATGGAGATTTCTAAATCTTTTATTACTGCTTTGGTTCTACTACTCACTAATTCGTAAAGATATAATCTATTTACCAGTAGCGTCTTGGTATCCGATGTCAGTTTGTTTACTACATTCGTTAGTTTATTTATCTGGTCCTGCAATTTAATATTTATTAAGATTTGATTCTCATTGTTAAGCATTAGTATGCCTGTTTTCATTTCTAGTTTGTTAAAGTCGTCAAAGTCAGGCGTACCGGCTATGATTTTTAATGCTGTCCCTAAAAAATTAAGGCTACGTACTTGTCGATGGTGAATTTATATCGTATCCAGAAGTCGATCTATTTGTTGCAATTCAATTTCTTATAGCTTTTTCATTTGGGACTGTGGAAAGTACGTCAGTAGATCTTCTGTCTGCTTCCGTAGTTCTTCGTATTTAGTCAAAATAGTTACGTGTGCCATAGAGCCATAGTCCTCAAAAATTGTCACCTGTCCTACATATATATTGCGAAGCAGAGTAGTCTACAATTTTGCTGAGGGCACTTGAAATCAATGAAATTCTGAAATTCATTCGAAAATTTTTATGTTAGGGCTTTGTTATATTTACTTAACTTAAGTTTTTTTTATGAATCTTTCTACTATCTATTAAAACAGCTGTACCCATTTCTTTTTGTACCTGATTTTCTACGTAAACTTTATCTAACTTATTGCCTAATCGCTTATTTCTTCTAACAAACACAATGTCTCCTTCTTTAAGGTCCTTGTCGTCCATAGCGGAACATTTTACAATTTTCTTTTCAGCTGCTTCGAGTTTACTTTTTATTGTATTTAATTTTTCTAGAGAGAAGTCATTTATTATTATAATACGTTAATTGGTCTTCTATAACTGAATGGAAAGTTTGGATATATTTCAAAGTTGATATTAGAATTAAATCGATTGTATCAGTAATTTCTTGCTTAGTCTTGACACAACGTGGAATTTCCGTTAGGGTCGAGTAGAATCTTTCCATTTGGCCGTTGCTCTTACTGTGAAGAGGTGGCATTAAGTATTGCTTCGCATTAAAGTGATTTCTCAGAAGGCTTTCCATGGCAATTGCCTGGAATGCTTTTGATTATCCGATACGAGTAACTTCGTTTTCCTAAATCTGCTTAATATTTGAAAAATAGCGTTTTTAATATCGATAAAATTTCTCGATGCGATTGGGATTGCACTGGCAAATTTTGAAAATTTGTCAATAGAAGTCAAAAAGTGTTTTTTATTTGTTGCGAAAATATCGATGTGTAAGATTTGGCCTGGAATAGGGATTTCTCCGATTATAGTGCCTGCTGGTTTCCTATTGTACTTATTTTCCATGCAAATTTTATAATTTTTGTTAACGGAATTGAGTAGTTTTTTTCATTTCTGCGAAAAAATAGTCTTCTAGCAGTTGCTTAAAATTTTCATTTGCGGACCTATGTGAATTAAAATTTCTAACTCGCAATTTTTGTTAAAAAATAATTTTATTTATTTTCTTTTACATAAGTCTTTTACAATTATTAATATCTTAAGCAACTTAAAACTGGTTTACACTTTGGATTGATTGTACTGCACTGAGCTTACGATTACTGATCTCAAAGGCTTTTATGCTAACTTCTTGTTCTTCTTCCGATTGAATTCTTAAATTGTAACTTAAGATTATTGCACCCAACTTGGACCTTCGTTTACAGTTCTAGATCGTACCAATTAGTATTTCCAATTATATTTTATTTACAACACACGTATTTCTCATTAATGAAACCCGAATCTCAGACACATTAAATGTTTACGTTCTTTAAGTCGTTAAACATGATTGGAATTATTAGTAATTGATGTGACACATTTTCTGTATTGTAATAAGATTTGTTTATAATTCAAAGTACCAAAGACATGTTCATGACAAATCTTAACTCCCCCCTTTGTTAAAGAATAAATCGTCCCGATTTATTAAACTTCATGATCTTGAATCTCTTTGGTTAAATTATCTATTTTGCTAGTCAGTACTTCGAGTGTAATATTCTCGTGACTGTTAGTGAATGAATTAATTCGTGTCAACTTCCTTTTCTTTAGTAACTGTAGTAATTTATTTATTATATGTGCAATTATAGTTAGTACAATTATTGATGATAAAGTCCAAATTGTGTTCTTTTTAACATAATCATTTTTAATTTCTAAAATATCTATATTTCCAAAATCTGTATTTATTATTTCGTTATCAATATATTTTAGTATTTCATAATTATTTAAATTTGTATTCCTTATATAATTATCGATCTTATCTCTATTATTTAAATACGTTACATTATTTATTTTAACCTGTTTATTAAATGTGATTAAATATATTCCATTAATCTGTACATCATCTACTGTATGGTTACCACTTAACAGTATGGCTCCATCTTTTATTATTTCTATTTCTTTATTTTGGGCTTTGATTTTATTACATTTACCCTTTTTATTATTTAATAAACGTACAAGACAAGATTCTTTTTCATTATTTATTTCACAGAAAATATTATTTAACTCTTTTTTTACATTTTTTAACGTTGTCAAATTTACTATGACATTTAATTATTTCTTTTGGAATTTCAAGTTTTGAATTGTTTTGGCTTAGTGATTTTATTTCAAAGAATTTACAAGATTTGGTTAAAATTGGATATCTAATATAAATTACAATCAGATCCTTATTCTGAACTATTTTAAATTTCGAAACATCTAACAAATCACCTTTTCATTTTCGTGACGTGTTATTTCTTTAATTTCTTCTAAGTGAAGAATTATAGGACTCAATATACCTGTTTTTGCTAAAGTAATAGTATGAATGACATTATGTAATTCATTTACAATTAATTGATTTCTTCTTTTTATAATCAATTTTGTTTGAGAGACTTCAGGTATATCTCGTATTGCTTCATTTAACTGTTTTATTGCTTTGAACATCTGCGAATTCGTTATTAATTGTTTGTTACTATTTTGGACCAATTCATCCAATTTTGTATTGATATTGATTAAATCATCATGGTCTGGAGTTCCAGCAATCCATTTCCAAATAGTTCCTAATTTTTATTTTTCTTAACTTTATTTTTTTTTAATTGGCCGAGAAGTATTTCTATTAAATAAATTTCTAAGTCCCTTTCTACATTCTCATAATAAACTATTTTTGTTTCATTTACTCCGTACTTAAAATTCTTGTACTCCTTATTTTCATTTTTATAAGTTTCAACTATTGAGTTGTAAAATGTTAAATTAGTTATATGGAATATGTCTCCGTATTCTTCATAAATTACTGCCTTATCATTCTCTATTAGAATGTAATCATCTCTAGTGTAATCGATTATTTCGATTATTTCAGTTTTAATTCCAATAACAAAAAATAAAATTAATATTAACTGTTGCATCTGCAACGAAAAAAGAAAATATTATTTATCAGAACAAATTATTTCTTTGTCTGTCTTCTCTTTTTAAATTTCTAGCTATTCATCTATTTCTAAATAATCTTTCTCTTTCTATTAATAGTTCTAAATTTAATTGTCTTAACCAATCCTTCATCTCCTCATGTTCTCCTATTGGATAATTAGAGTTTTGAGTCATTACTATATCTTCATTTTCAATTTCATGAGTGTTAGGAATCACTAAAATAATGAAATTAGTTTTTATTTTAAAACTACTTTAAATTTCTTATCATAGCTATAGTTTCTTTTTCTATATTTAAATCATTATCGAAGTCTTCTATTTTTGGTTTTTTGTTCCATCCTGCTAATCTATATGTTTTCTTTAATATCTCCAATTTAGTTTTATCAGCTGTTGGTGTTTCCACCTTCAGTACTTCTTCTTCATTATAAATTGGTAGTGGGTTTTTTGCAAGTATTCTTGGCATTTTCTCTATAATGAAAATTACTCTTATTTCTTAATATTTTTATTATTTCCATATGATTTTAAAAATTCTTCTGTTGGCATTTTCTCTTTACATAATAAGGATTCTATTCCTAACTTTGCTGTCATTTTTGGTTTACATGAATTTTTTGCAATATCTCCTTCTCTCATTCTGTTGTTATAATCTGGTAGTACCACTAAATTAGGTAAATATTAATTTAAAGTAAATTATTCAATTTTCATGATTTGATATTATCTTTGTGTATATTTCTATCTCGTGTAGCTATTTTGATTTTATTTCCTAAATCTTCTTTAACAATTTGTATTTTATAACGCGGTTCCAGTTTATTTCTCTCTCCTATGATTTTTTCATAGATTTTCTTTCCTGGTTGATAAGTCTTATCATTTCTATTCTTATTGTGTGTTGTCAACATCTTTTGTTGTGCTGTTAATAATTTATCTCTTATGTCATTATGTTCGATTTTATTAAAGAGAATTTCAGTCGGTTTATTATTAATTACTGAGTGAATTGTCTTATTGTATTGTTGAGCAGCTCGTATAATTGATTCTAAATTACTGACCAAATTATATTCTTGTTTAATGCATATAGCTATTTCTAATATTGTTGAATGGACTCTTTCTATTTGTCCATTTGAGATTGTGTGTCGCGGTGTACAATAAAATGTTTCAATATTTAGTCTTTGCATCATTGACTTAAATTGTGGCATTGTGAAACCTGGTTCATTGTCTAAACTTATTTTTTTGACATCTGGGAATGATTGTAATATTTCTAAAACTTTTTCCTCTAAGTTTGATTTATCTTCAATGTTCTTCACTATTAGGAATTTTGAATATGCATCAATACAATTTAAGAAAATTAATTTTTGAGCGTAAAAAATATCCAAATGTAATTGTTCCCCTTCCTTCTTTGGAATTGGTGCCTCACCAATTGGTATAAGTTTTGGATGACGGTCATATTTATTTGAATTACATATATCACAATTTCTTACAAATTCCTTGAATTTTTGTGCCATTTGTGGCCAATAATACAAATCATTGATTTGTTTTAAGTTTTCCCTATAATTTCTGTGTGCTCGATTATGCGTTTGTTCGATGATAGATGTTTGATCTTCCATTTTCTCAATGTCCATAGGAAACTTTGTTACATGGACAAAATTAATAGCGAACATATTCAACAATGATTCTTTTATTTCGTATAAATCTTCTACTGTGCAATAAATTGCTGTCACTAAATTAGGTTTCAAAAATAATTGTAAAATTATCATAAGACTCTCAGTTGTATCGTATTCAATTAAATGTCTGGTATTACCAAATGAATTTTTTTGTTCATGAATTCCATTTATTAATTGTGAATTTTTATTAATAACCAATTGTTGTTTAAATTGGTTTAAAGACTTGCTACTTCTTTTAATATTCCTATTATCGCTGCTTTCAGCGGAATGTTGTGTAGATTGAATTGATGATTCATCTGTTAAATTATTTAATTGTTGTCTAGATAACGCGTCCGCTACTACGTTTGTAGCTCCTGGTTTGTAAATAATTTTAGGTGCAAATTCTTCAATGAAAGCATGCCATCGTTTCATTTTCGCGTTTGGATTCCTGACTGAAACTGCAAAAGTTAAAGGTTGATGATCCGTATGAATTTCTAAATTCGTTATCCCGTATAAATAATTCCTCAAATTTTTCAATGCCCAAACAATCGCGTATAGTTCCTTTTCGTTTGTTGCGTATCTCTGTTCTGTTGAATTCAGGGTCTTAGAGATAAAAGTTATTGGATTTTTGTCCTGAGATAATACTGCTCCTATAGCAATATTTGAAGCGTCAGTGGTTAAGATAAATTTTTTGCTGTAGTCTGGTTGAAACAATTTAATAATATTCTTTAATGACTTCTTTAATTTGTCACAAGCTCCGTGTTTTTAGATTTATATTGTGAGACTTTACCATTATCTCCTGATAAATGCTTTGTTAATGGCTTTTGCTATTGTTGCATAGTCCTTTATGAATTTTCTATAATAGCCAGTTAATCCTAAAAAGCTCCTTAACTGTCTCAATGTCTTTGGAATTGGGAAACTTGAAATTGTCTCGATTTTTCCCGGATCTGTCTTAATAACATTGTGTGCTACAATGTATCCTAAAAATTCTATTTCGTCTTTGTAAAATTTAGATTTTTCTAAAGATATTTTCATATGAGCATTTTTTAAGGTCTCGGTAGTTGTTTTTAAGTGCTTCTCATGTTCCTCAATATTTTCTGAAAAAAATATTATGTCATCTATGTAAGTATATGTGACCGAACTTCCCTATAAAATCCCTTAGAATATCATCCATCGCTCGCTGGAATATACTTGGTGCATTTTTTAAACCGAAAGGCATGCGTAAATATTCATATTTACCGTTATTGACAGAGAAGGCTGTTTTTTCTGTCTTCTTGTTTCATTAAAATTTGATGGAATCCTGATTCTAGATCTATACTTGAAAATATTTTTGCTTTTCCTAAATTCGATAGGATTACGTTTACATCAGGTATTGGATGTCTGTCCGAAATTGTTACCTCATTAATTTTTTTGTAATCAATCACCATTCGTAATTCTGGTGAACCGTCTTCGTTTAGTCCTTTTTTCGGGACTATCCATATTGGTGAATTATATGGACTTTTACTTGGCCTTATAATTCCTTTTTCCATCATCTTAGCAATTTCTTTATTCACAAATGAATTTACTGATAGTGGATATGGATATTGCTTACTCCATATCGCTGTTTCTACCGATGTCCTAATTTCTGCCCTAACATCCGTTCTAAATGGTAGGTCCATATTTATTCTTTTGTGAGAATTTTCTATCTCACAAGTTATATTTCTTCTTAAATTTTCATATTTATTTTCTCTTATGCTGGTATTATCTTCAGCTGGCGTCTTGAGATTTAGAACTTTTTTGTTCCAAAGTAGTGTTTATTTTATTTAATTTAGCGGGATTAATCTTAGCTGGCTTTGTAGAACTTTTCTGTTCCACAAGTAAATTAGTAAATTCATTATTGTTCTCCATCTCATTGATGTACTTGATATCATATTTTAATCCCTTATGTTCAAGGATTCCCTTCTCAAAATCCAATTTTATTTTATTTTCCGTGATGAAATTGATTCCTATCAAAAGGTCACACCCTAAATTTTTTAATTCGTAAAACCTTTGTTTTACTCCTAGAAATCTTAATTCTGAATAGTGCGTTATAATCGTATAACCATTAATTGTTTTTACTCTATTTTTAATCGGCAATTCACTCCTATTTAAACTTAAATTTGGTCTACAATAACAACTTGTAGCACCAGTATCTATTAAAGTTTTTACCGATTGCCGCGTGATGTCGTGACTTCCGACGATATAGGGGAGGATATACTTTCTCCTAAAAAATCGTTCTGGTCTAGATTATTTATTTTTTGGACCTTTTGTTGGGGTTGTTGTATACTTTCATGAGGTCTTTTTTGACCTTGTTTTTGAAAATTTGAATTAAAATTCCTATTCAAATTAGGATTAAAGCTATAATTATTTAGTCTGGAATAATTTTTTCTATACCATCCATTATTAAATCCCTTATTATAATTATTGTTAAAATTATTATTATTAGTGTTAAATTCAAAGGTTACCTGTTAAGAGCAAACGACCGTCGCGATTCTCGGTACATAAAGGACTGACTTTATTTAAATTCAATGTCAAGAATACAGAGTTGCATTTCACAAAAGTAATAATAGTAATAAAATAGAGTTGCGTAAATTAGAGTGGTTCTTATTATATATAATTAGTATTTAATATATAACACTACTCCACCCTTTAATTTAGACAACAAAATGTAAATTAATAATTCAAAAAATTCATTTTGTTATGGAATAAATTGAAAATAACATATGCGATTATATAAATTATACTTATGGCTATTTCCGGAAATCTGGGGCGCTGTATCGATCTACTTCTTGCCGAATACGTGAACTTTTCCGGAGTTGAACACCTTCGGTTGGAGTGTTGGATTCAGCGGATGAACGTCTAATCGGATACTGCGTTGGTTGTTGCATATGTTGTTGCGCTGGTTGATTTCTAGATGTCGGAAACTGGCTTTCAGTTGTTGGCAACATAAGATTCATCTCATAAGGTGTTTTTGATGAACCCATGTCGGAACTGTGTCTGGTTTTAATTGATTCGTGTGGCGCTTGAAATAACCATGTACTGTGTGCACCACATAAACCATTTTTCCAAGTTGTCGTGTGATGATTCCTTTTATTCACTTGTCACCTCTTGCGTAGTTACGAGCAAAAACAGGTTGATTTAGCTTGAATTTTTGTTTGCTGCCTGATTTTTCGTATTGTTGTTTCGGCTCAAAAATTTGGCTTAATAATGTGCGAACTGGTCTACCATGAAGAAGCTCAGCAGGCGTTTTCCCATTACTGTTTGGCATAAAACGATATGTTGAAAGATATTTAGAAATGGCAATTTTTATATTCAAACCATCGTCGATATTCTTCTTTACGGCTGTTTTAAAAGTCCGAACAAACAGTTCTGCTAACCCGTTCGAAGCAGGATGAAATAGTGCTGTTGTCACGTGCTTCATCCCAAGTTGCGAGCAATAAGCTTTAAATGACTCGGCTGTTAGTTGTGGACCATTGTCACTTACAAGTGTTTCCGGAATTCCTTCAATGGCGAATATTGCATTTAAAGCAGATATTGTATTATCTGTAGTGGTTGTTGACAATTGTGTGATGAACGGGAACTAAGAATAGGCGTCAACGCAGATAAGCCACATTGAATTGAAAATTGGCCCAGTAAAGTCAATATGTACTCTTTCCCATGGGCGATTAGCTTCTGGCCAACTTTGATAATCCTTAACAGGAGCTGCATTAGTTACTTTACAAATATCACAACTTTCCGTCAACTGAGCAATGTCCTTGTCAATGTTAACCCACCAGACGTGTTGTCTAGCCAGCTGCTTCATTTTTGAAACTCCCCAGTGTCCATCATTCAACAGTTGAAGAATTTTTTGTTTCAAGGAAACAGGAATGATGACACGGGTGTACTCCGTTTGGAGGCAAAGAAGATTATTATTAATCATTAAAGCATATCGGTGATTGAAAAATGAATCTGCTGGATTCAGCTTCTCTGGCCATCCATTTTCTATGAGTGCACGAACTCGTTGTAGCGTTCTGTCTTTATCGGTATGCTTAGCAATAATTGTTGCATCAATTGGTGTGACTTGTTCGCAAATATTGTAGCATGCTTCTTCGTGGTCGAATTTTTCGTCGAGTCCAATTGGTAAACGCGATAAAGCGTCTGCATTGCCATGTTCGGTTGTTTTACGATACTTTACATCATACTGATAAGCTATTAGCGTTATGGCCCAACGATGTAAACGATGTGACGTCATCAATGGCAATTTGCTATTTCGGTTAAAAATGCTGACCAAAATAAATTTTCTTCCATAAACATATGGCTGTAACGCACCTGATGTTTATCGAGGGTTTTTGATGCAAAAGCGATAGGTCGCTCACTACCGTCAGGATACATGTGCGAAAGCACTACACCGATACCGTATGATGAGGCATCTGTAGCTAGCACCAGTGGTAACTGTTCATCATAGCGTGCCAATTGCGTTGCGTTTAAAATGTGCATTTTCAAAGCATTAAACGCTTTATCTTGTTCAAGCCCCCATGTAAATTTCGTGTTTTTTCTACGCAGCATGTTTATTGGGGCTGATAGCTGTGAATAATTGGGAATAAAATTATGGTAATAATTTATCTTACCCATAAAAGCTTCCACTTGCTTAATATCCTCAGGAGGTTGAAGGTCCTTTACTGCTTTGAGTCCTGATTCGTCTGGCAAAATACCTTTAGCACTGATTTTTCGTCCAAGGTACTCAATTTCATCTTTTAGAAAAAAACATTTTTGTTGCTTGCACTTAATACCATTGATTTGCAAAATTTTTAAAACTTGTTCAAGACGGCTTAGATGTTCAGAAAATGTTGGTGCAGTGATGATGATGTCATCAAGATAATTCCCGCATCCTTCTACGCCTTGTAGTAGCTGCTCGAGATATTTCTGAAATATGGCTGGAGCGCTGGCTATTCCGTATGGAAGACGCTGGTATTGAAATAATCCAAGCGGCGTGTTTACCACCATAATTGTTTTAGAGTTGCATCCAGCTCCATTTGAAGGTAGGCGTCCTTCAGATCGATCTTAGAAAAATGTTGACAACGAATTTTGTGGAATAATGCTGCACGAGTAGGCAACGGATATTGTTCAATGTCAATTTGCGAGTTGACAGCTTGCTTAAAATCTCCACAAATTCTTATTGAGCCATCTGTTTTAGGCGCTAAAAGGATAGGTGAAGCCCACTGTGAAAATTTTATTGGCTTCCAAATACCGGCACTTGTGAGTCGTTCGACTTCTTTTTCAAACTGGGACATTTGTGAAAATGGAATTTGTCGACTTTTATAAAATTTTGGGTTTGCGTTTGGCCTTAAGTAAACACTTGCTTTAAAATCTTTTACAGTACCAAGAGCAGGTTTAAACACATCACTATATTTTTCGCATAAATTGTTAACATCTTTAATTTCACTTGTGGTGATGGTAGAAATTTGCTGAATTTCATATCCAAATTCTTTAAATAAATCAAACCCGAAAAGATTATTTCCATTTTCAACATCAACAACAACAATTGTCACTTTTTTCTGTTTTTTACCGCACTTCACATACTTACGTACACAATTCACCTAGTACAGGAATTTGCTTTTGTCCAAACCCGAATAATGTTCTTGTACACTTTTGTAATTTTGGGTTATTCAACTGCTTGTACGTTTTCGAATTTAAAACAGATGTTGTTGCACCCGAATCCATTTGGAACGGAATTATTTTGTTTAAAATTTGCAAATTAATAAAATTTTTACTTTTTCCTGTTTTCACAACACCAGTTACACTGTAAATTGTCTCAATCATGTCAATACTATTTTTTTGTTGGTTGTCTTTTGTTTTGTTACCATTCTTATTTTCGTAATTGAAATTGCTCTTAAAACTTCTCTTTGCATTTTGTTTTGACATGCAGACTGGTGAAATGTGACCTTTTTTACCACACTTGTTACACACAGCATATCTAAACTTGCATTTTTCACGTTTATGATTATGTCCACAGCCTGAACAAGATTTAAATTTTGTCATATTATTGTTATTGTTATTGTAAACTTGCGGTTTCTTTGCATTGAGCAAATTAACTGGGATTTGTTTGTCACTTACATCGTTTGATGGCATATGTTTTTCGGTCGCTTGTTCTCTAATTGCTGCTACCGTTTTTGTTATAGCTTCATACGACTCTGCTATGAGCAAGACGTCGGCTAGCGTTGGTTGCAATTTCTGCAAAGCAGCAGAGCGCACAGAATCGTGTGGCGTGTGTGTGATGATTTGGTCGCGAATCATCTCGTCTACGAAATTGTGAGAACAATTTTCGGCTGAACACTCGAACTTACACTCTCTTGCTAACCCGCGAAGATCTGCTATCCACTCTCTGTATGTTTGATGGTGTTTCATTTCTCTTTTGAAGAAATCGTAACGCGCTGCAACCACATGTCGTGATGTTTGGAAATGTTCCGTCAGCTTCTCCGTTAAATTTTTAAACGCCTGTTCTGGTAACGGTGCATTTCCAAATAAATTTTTTAGCAACTCAAAAATTTCTGTACCTATCCACGATAAGAAAAATGATTTTTTCTTTTCTTCAGAACTTACCCCATATGCTAAAAAATGATGGTTGAGCTGTTCTAGATACGACTTCCATGTTTGTATTTGCTTGTTGAAACTATGAAAAGTTATGACAATAGATTGACTGCTTACATTGGAGGCAGTACCAGCTTGGTTTTTTAGAATCAATTGCATCCACTCTTGCTGTTTTAGAAGCAAATTTTTTGTAAACTCTTGCTGATCTTTTAATAATTTTTCCATTACTTCACTATTTTCGCCCGGCATTGTTGTTTTATAATTTGTTTTTTAAGGTATTTAAAACGGAACGAAATTCACGTGAAGGCAAAACACACACAAAATACAATTTTTTCAACGCGTTTTCCTTTGGCTTTGTCCTCGTCGCCACTTGTTAATTTCAAAGGTTGCCTGTTAAGAGCAAACGACCGTCGCGATTCTCGGTACATAAAGGACTGACTTTATTTAAATTCAATGTCAAGAATACATAGTTGCATTTCACAAAAGTAATAATAGTAATAAAATAGAGTTGCGTAAATTAGAGTGGTTCTTATTATATACAGTGGCTCCAACGAATAATCGGACAAACACTAACTATCTTAAAATTATATTAAAAAACAATGAAATGGTTGAATTTAAAAAAAAGTAGTTTGTCATTTAATTGCTCCTTTATCTGTCATTAAAGCAGCAGAAAAAAAAAACAGAAAACTCCTTATTTTGAACTTTGTGCATGTTTTAAAACACTTGCACGTTTTGACAAGTTCAACGAATAATCGGACACAATAGCAATCAGTGAAAAAAGTGCCGTTATTTTTTCTTGTGACGCTTTTTTTAAGTTTTTGATATTCAGTGTTAAAAATTTTATTGAATAAGAAGCAAATTATCGCGATGGCTCCAAAAGGACAACAGGCTACCTTTAAAATCAGACAGCTTATAGTAAAATTATATGGGGAAGAAGAAACTGTTCGAAATATCGCTGAAATTGTCGGAAAAAGTCGTTCAACTATTCACGACATAATCAAGAGGTATCGAGAAGAGTTCAGACTGTCATATAAAAGCAGAGAGGGGCAGGGAAAAAAGTTAAATGAAAGGGAAGAACGCAACATATTAAAAGAAATTAAAAAGGATCCTTTTAAGTCTGCGAAGGAACTACAGATATCCTTACAAATCAGGACCGTAAAGGATGTATGCCTGCACACCATACGTGGTGTTTTACATAAAAATGATTATAATGGCAGAATTGCTCGGAAAAAGCCATTTATAAGCCTAGCAAATAAAAGCAAGAGGATAAAATTTGCTAAAGAATACCTTCTTAAACATACAGAATTTTGGAAAACCGAAAGTACTTGTCTAAAATGTTAGAAGATGTACCATAATAATTTTTTTTTGCATATTAAAGGTAATGTTTACAGACGAAAGCAAATTTAACCTCCATGGATCAGATGGCAGGTCATACGTATGGCGTAAAGCTAACGAAGAATTTCAGCATAAAAAAACTCGCGCTACCGTCAAGCATTGAGGAGGTTATGTAATGGTTTGGGGCTGCATGTCCTATGCTAGAGTGGGCAACCTCCAATTTATAGATGGAAGAATGGATAAATTTGCTTCTATCAACGTTCTTAGAGCAAATGTTAAGCAGAATGAAGAGAAATTGGGCATTTTAAGTAACTTTGCTTTTTATCAGGATAATGATCTAAGCATACTGCGGGTGTTGCAAAGCTATGGTTGATCCACAACTGCCCCAAATTGCTCCAGACACCTCCCCAGTCTCCAGACTTGAATGTTATTGAGCATAGAGTTTATACTAAAAAGTTCAATAACGTATCTCAACTAAAAGAGGCGCTATTGCAAGCGAGGAACTCAATCGAACCATCAGTGTGCAAAAATTTGGTCCAATCGATTCCAAATCGACTTCAGGTAGTACTGCAAGCTAAAGGCTATGCCACTAAGTACTAACCCTCTACTTTTAATTGTTTTATATTTTATTTTAAGTGAGTTGGATACTTTGTCTGATTATTCATTGAACTCAAAAAAAACGTGATTTTATTATTACTACAGCTAATATCATATAAAATGAATTTTTTTTTTTTTATTTACTGTTTAAATTCATGGAGAAAAGAAGAAATAAATTATATTTAAAGTTTTTTTTAAATTCAATTATTTAGTGTTTTATTATCAGAGTTTTTAAACGGATACGTTTTGTCCGATTATTCGTTGGAGCCACTGTATAATTAGTATTTAATATATAACAATTAGTATTAGGTTTTGGTCTATTAATTATTTGGAGGGATTGATCCACTTCCATGGGTTCTACCCTTTGTGGTTTATTAGGTTTATTATTGTTGTAATTATTATTTCCCGTCTTCGGAAATCGTAAATTCTGCATTTGATTATTAGTCCTGACAAATTGTAATGCAAAATTTGTCCTTAAGTTATTCGATTCTAGCTCTTGTGCTTTTGCCAAAGCATTAGGCAGATCGTCTGGTTGTAATGAAAACAAAATATTCGACAACGGGGGGTTTAATCCTGTTATGAAAACTCTTAGTGCGTTATCCCTACTTTTCTTATTTAATTCAAGTGTCAATGAAGAGGTTGTTCCATGAGTCATAATTGTTTTGTTGATCAATAAAGTGAATTTCTGATTAACTAAATTGTAATAATCTAAAAGACTTGATCCTCCTTGTCTTAACACACTTAGTTCCTGTTCAATAATATGAACTGGTCTTCTATCAGAGTATGCAAAATCTAATCTACTTAAAATCGCGTCATAATTTAAAACCGTTCCATGATTAGTCAAAGCGTCATTCGCTTCACCTGTTATTTTATTTCGAAGAATAGTTAAAACCCCGAAATACCTTTTACTTCCTCTTTCATAAAGCGACATTACGTTATTGGCCGCTTCTCTCCAACTAACATAAGTATTAGGTTTACCTGAAAACTCCGGTAATGATCTAACCATATCTAATGCTTCATTGCAAACAATTGAATTGTCAATTGGCTAAGTAACATAGCTCTCCACTGTTGCAGATGTAGTTAAAGCAACTATTCTGCTTTGTAAATTATTAATTTGTGTTTGAAATTCACGGTTGTTGTTAGCAATTAACTATGAAATTAAATCAGCTGTTAGATTATTTGTCATGTTTGGATCTTCTTTTAAACTTGAATTTTCTTTTAAACTAAAATTGCTAAATAATTCTGATAAATCTTCTGTGTCTAATGATCTTGTTTTTTTCTTAAACATTTATTTTACACTCAACTTTTCACTTGAATTCTTTCACTTTTTCCTTAATATACTTAAAATAAATTCTTACTTTTTTTTTTCTCCTTTGTTGAGGTACTTATTTCTTGAAAGCGGCAACCGTTGTCTCCTTGTTGTCTTCAGGTTTGCTGACAATGATTGTTTATATCTATTTGATACGGCAGTGTTGTTTGTTGTTAGTCCCAGTGAGGTATTATTATCTGCTTTGTTGATACTTTTATATACTGATGTGATGTTCTCAACTTTGTATTTTTTCTCCGTTTTATTTTAAAGTTTTTTTTCAAAATTTTCTTATTTCTCCTTATATTTGGTTAATTATTTTACCGAGAATACTTTTTCACTTTGTAACTTTAAATTTAATACTTTTATGTTGCAGAGGATTTTTAACACTTCCTGGCAGGATCGCCAGTTAAAATTTAAATAATTTTATTTATTTTCTTTTACATAAGTCTTTTACAATTATTAATATCTTAAGCAACTTAAAACTGGTTTACACTTTGGATTGATTGTACTGCACTGAGCTGACGATTAATGATCTCAAAGGCTTTTATGCTAACTTCTTGTCCTTCTTCCGATTGAATTCTGAAATTGTAACTTAAGATTATTGCACCCAACTTGGACCTTCGTTTACAGTTCTAGATCGTACCAATTAGTATTTCCAATTATATTTTATTTACAACACACGTATTTCTCATTAATGAAACCCGAATCTCAGACACATTAAATGTTTACGTTCTTTAAGTCGTTAAGCATGATTGGAATTATTAGTAATTGATGTGACACATTTTCTGTATTGTAATAAGATTTGTTTATAATTTAAAGTACCAAAGACATGTTCATGACAAATCTTAACTTGTGACCGATTGTGCTCTCGATGAGCAGTTTCTATTTGGTCGTTTTGATTTGTAAGATCAATAACGAGCCTTTCAGTGTGAACAAATTTCACTGATGAAAACGTTTCTATAACGTGATTTTGTATTTCGACTAGTATGGGTAAGTCGCAATGTATTACGTTTACGGCCTTAGAATTTACACTAGTTCGAAGAAGAGGAATAAGATCCTCTATATTGTTGTATTCGATCATATATCGAATATATCTCTTAAAGAATATTTTAGTTTTTTTCGTATTCGCAATACAATAATAATTATAATTTGATTTCTAAATTGATTTGCTGGGAATTTTGTAGATTTAATCGCATTAGAAGAGGATATTTCGCTATGTATCGTAGCTTGAAGTTATTCATTCTCTGATATATTATTCAAAAATTGCCTTGATAAGGCATCAGCTACGACATTGTTTTTGCCTGGTTTGTAACAGAGAGTAGGAGAAAATTCTTCGATAAAAGCTCTCCATCTTTTATTTATTCATTCATTGTCAAACAGAGAAAATATCTCTTACAGACTATATAGAATTTGTTTAGTAAAATAACATTATAGCTTACAGACTAGATAAAATCTGCTAGAGCAAAAATAACATAACATGTAATTAAAATTAAAAACGTTCTAGTACTCCAATTCGATTTAAGACTAGAAATAGATAATTTTTAAAGCAATATCTGGAATAATTGTGGAAAATATCAATATCAGCTAATAATGAACTAGTTATACTAAGACAATGCGCCAGGGGTTCTTGCTGAGCAAAATTGCTTCTCAATGTATTACATCTAAAATGTAAAAACTCTTAGGTTTCTAAGGGTTGAATAAAAATTAATCTTGCTTAAGATACTAGGGCATTGAATTATACAATGAATAATATCTCTAATAAACACAACAGAACACATTACGCGACGACATTCAAGTGAATTGGCTTATTTGCCAATTCAACTTAGAGAATAAATATTTAGTAAAGTGTTTCTGGACCCTTTCAAGCCTTAAAATATGCGAGGCATAAGAGGGGTTCCATATAATACAGCAATACTCTAAGTATGGCCTTACCAAGCTTTCAAACAGTATCTTGATTGTAAGAGGATTTCTAAAATCTTGAGCCAGTTATAATCACCTTTGTAAAATCCATTTCCATGCTAATCCAATCCAATTTATGGACCGAGTTTTCCTTATTTTACCATTCTGCAGTTCATCGAGACAAAGTTTAGCTTGACTGAGATGGATTTCATAGGCCTCTGATCCAAATCGTGTTCAACCGTTTCCGCTGTTTCACATAAAATTTTATTCAAAAGGTCCAAGTCAACTGTGTGCACCTGAAGTGCACTTGAAGTATCCGTTGATGATCCAACTGCTACCATGATCAATCGTCACCAGTGGGGAATCATAACTATAGATGTTGAAGCCACAAACTCCGGAGATAATAAAAAACCTATCTTACGATAATTGAAAAAGAAATTATTATAGAATTAAATTTACGTTCAAAATTTGAATACGAATCCTTAAAGCGTTTTTCCTTTCGTAAATGAATTTTTTGGAGAAAAATCGATCAAATATTGTTTGGAAAGGAAAAATTGCTCCAAGTGGTATTTATTTTATGATTAAATATGAAAATTATTCGTAAATTTACTTGACGATACCGTCTTGTTCTTTGTTATTCTAAGCAGTGATGTTTTTTTATTTTTATATGTTGTGCTTATTGCCATTGACTGTGCCACTTTTTGTCATTGTTTTGTTTTTTATATGTTGTGCTTATTGCCATTGGTTGTGCCATTTTTTGTCATTTTTTTGTGGCAATTTTGTGTAATTTTCTTCTATTTATTATTTTTTTATATTACTATTGTGCTTTTCTTTTGGATTTCGTGCCCCATCCCTGTGCACACAACATTTGAAAATCATTTTTTACCTATCGCTTCTGATGTGGGCCTTGTGAATTTTTTTCCCACCCTCGGTGGTTAATGTTACCCCACCGTCGCGAGTAACTATGTGCTTTTTAAATCTTTTTCTGTGCTTGGGTTTTATCTGCCTATCTGCAACAAAAATTGTTTCACCCACTTCGTAACCTCTAGGTTCCTGTCTATTTTTATTGAACTTAACGTTCCTTACCTCTTGATTATTTTCAATCCGTTCCCTTATGTCGTCATGAACTCTATCCCTAAAGTTTACGAAATTTTGGTAGTTTATTCTTGACGTGCGGTTTAGGAAAAAATCGTCTTGTTCTTCGTTATAGAGTGAACAGAGTTGTTGTAACGATCAACCGCCATATACATAACTTCTTTGATCCCGAGACGAGGATATTCACCCTTCAAACCCCTATAGATTTCCAAGAGCGTAGAATGGAATCTTTCCACTTGTCCGTTGACCTCGCTTCTCTGTGTGGGTGTCTTGTAGAGTTCTATACCTAAGGAAGTAATGTAATTTAATACGGAAGGGCTCATAAAACCTCTTTCATTATCTGTTACCACCATTCTCGGGGTGGTAAAGAAATGAAGTACTTTGGCTAATTCTCCACGTAAATGTATCGCGGATTTGTTTCTAATATGGAATAATTCAGCGAACTTTGAAAACTTGTCGAGGCAACTGATGAATTTTTCCTTTTGCAATTCGAATATGTCTATGTGAATAATTTCACAACGATATGACGGTGTGGGCGTTGATTGAAATTTTGGTTTAGGTGGGTGTCGATCGTATTTTTGCAATTTACAAGTCTGACAAGCTTATGTGTAACGCCTTATTAAAGGGTTTCTATGCGCTCTTCGATGCTCGTCCTCTATAATCTGGCACTGTCGCTCTTTATGGATACATCTTCTACTAATCTTTGTGTAATCCGGATTCTATATTTCGAGAAATGTTGCAAATACACGGTTTGTAGCAGCTGAATGTACTGTTCAGAGATTTTAATTCCATTGATGACTGCTGGATTCAAAAGTTCTTTTAAAATTCTGGTAAGATTGTTTTCATTGATTTGTATCATTGATACATAGTGTCGACTAAAGCCTGAATGAGAGGATTCTGAACAATGTAACTCCTTACCTAACCTAAAGACGATTTGGTTTCGAAATACGTTGAGTGGAGCCTCGACATGTGGATTAAGGTCACTAGCATCTTGTTCAGCGCTAGGTACGGTAGCAGCTGCTGTGCCGGATTCACTTGCTGTTATAGTTTCAGGACTCCATTCTGATGCAGAATCTGGTTTCGAATTGGTAAGGACATTCACTTGTGTTTTCAACCTGGAGAGAGCATCTGCCACTAAATTTGATTTACCAGGCTTGTAAATCTATTCGTGGTTGTACTCTTCAATCCTCGCCTTCCATCTTTTCAGTTTAGCGTTGTAGTTTCTACATCCTAGAGCAAAAGTTAAAGGCTGGTTATCCGTATAAATTCGAATCTTCTTTGCTCCATAGAGATAGGAACGCAGGTTGTCCAAAGCCCAGACAATAGCAAGCATCGCCTTCTCATTGGTTGCATAGCCCTCCTCGGTTTTATTCAGAGATCGTGATATATAAGAAATCGGTTTATCTTTGCCAATCTCACCTTGCGACAGGACCGCGCCTATGGCATAGTTCGAAGCATCTGTCGTGAGATTAAAAGGTTTTTCAAAATCAGGGAATACTAACAAGTCGGCTGACACTAATAAGATTTTTAATTCATTAAAAGCGTTCATAGGATCTGTGTCAAGTACAATCGGAACACGTTTTGAAGCATTTGCCTTTACCTGGGCATGCTCACCTCTAGTTAAATTCGTTAACGGTTTTGCTACCTTCGCGTAATCGCGGATAAACTTAATATAATATGAAGTCAATCCGGACATCTTCATCGGAATCTGGTGAAAGCCCGAAGTCAAATCAAGGGTCGTAAAATATTTGGCCTTGCTGAGACTAAAAAGCGTTGAATTTATGTCAGGTATGGGATAGGTATCCGGGATAGTGACAGCGTTCAAGCGCTTAAAAGCAATAACCATACGGTATTGCTTTTCTCCATTAGGCTTTGCCTTTTTTGGTTCCACCCAAACCGAGGAATTATAAGGGGTTTTTGATTGTCTAACATCCAAAAGTTCTTGAACTTGTCTTTCAACTTCCGTTCTCATGTTGGCAGCATATGGATAACTCTTAGTGTATATGGGTTCATCGGTGGTCGTTTTGATTTCAGCTCTGACGGTGGTTCCTACAATTTCTTTACTATTAATTGGTCCGAAGAGGGATCTAAATTTCTCTATGAATTGAAGCAGTTTCTCCTGTGTATCCCTAGAGAGAATATTATCCAGTAACGGGTTAACTTCCTTGGAAACTCTTTCTAGAAGGGGAATTTTTATGCAAGATTTCAACATGAGGAAATTGTGTTTTCTGTCAATTACTGCCTCGAGCTCCTTTAAACTATCATCACCGATGATTCCGTCAAAAGAACTCAAGCCTGGAAGGACATAAAATGTCAGTAGGGTGTCATTACCAACTTCATGGAAGAACCTTCCACTAACTTTTTCAGAGATCAATATTTTACCACCTGCAGACTGCACACAGAAGGGTTTAATTAATTTAGTAATATTTTTTGAAAGATATGTGCTGATGAAGTTTTTATTCGCACCGGTGTCGACGAGAAATTGCAACACCGCGCCGTTCCCACTAACGTACTCTACGTAAGGTACGCTGGAAACCCCCCGTCCATAAAATTTACCTGGTCTTTGACGTGTCCTTCCGCCAAGGCCGAATAAACTTCTTCTTCCTGGTTCTGTTGACGTTCCTCTAATTCATTGACGGGTTCAGCAGCGGTTTCCAAATTAAACATTATTTGCTGCTTTTGGCGGAAGTCATCAGTGGGGTATTTCCTTTTCTACTGGTCTCGGTGCAGCAGGCCTTGGAGGAGTGTAGCGGTCACCATTTGGCTGATTTCGCAAATTGGGATTGTGCCAGCTAGTCCTATTATTAGGGATAAAATTAGCCTGCCTCCTGGGTGGCAATGGAGGAGCGTTACCTCTTTCAGTAAATTGATTAATTGGTACAGAGATGGAATTTCGCACGTTCGGATTGTACACAGGATGGCTCCTATAGTTCAAATTTTGAATATCTAAACAAGCTGTATAAGCTTCAGGAAAACTCCTAGGTTTCTGAACAATTATCATCCTTCACAACTCCCCACTTAAACCCCTAATGAAAACATCTAAAGCCCTGTTGCGGTGAGTTTCCATCACAGCATTCATTGTCTCATACGAATAGTTTTCAGTTTTAACTTTGTTGATTATGAGTGAAAACTGATTTGCCCTGGCGTAAAAATCATCAATCTTGGAGTTACTTTGAGTTAACTGACCCAATTGGTACTCCAAGGTCCGTATATCACGTTTATCCGCATAATGTAGCGATAAACATGCTTTGATGACTGGCCAATCGTCGTCGAATATATTGTGTGAAATCAACGCACTATTGGCACTACCCCGAACTTTCCCCCTAATGCTTTTAAGAATTGCTTTATTGATTGGTTTTGCCCCAACTATGGCATAATCCTCAAGGATGCCTTCCACCACATGCACCCAGGACACGTACTGTGCCGAGTCCCCTTCGAAAACCTGAAGCTCCTTTACAGCTTCAGGGAGTTTCCCGATATCGCGTAGCTCTTCTTCCGTGGAAGGACCACGTAAAGGAAGCACCGGGGCTGGTGACAATGGTGCGGGAGGCATCTCAAGCGCTCGAAGCCGCCCCTCAGTTTTCTTTAATTCGGCCAAAATAGCCCCAACCAAGCCTGTCAACTCCCTTACGGCCTGTTCTAGGTTATCCATAGCAAATATAGGAACAAATATAAAACGAAATAAAGAAACTCACCAACAAACTCCAAGCGTTCAAAAAGATTATCTCAAGGACACAAATTCCAGGTATGGCAAACCTTCCCCTAACACAGAAGCACTTTTTATAAATTGTGGTAACAATATTTTTGTTTGGCATACGTTAAAATTTTTAAAATTCAGTTTTACTAACGATATTTTATATTTTTTTTTTTTTGGCACTTGTTTATTTTTTAGTTGCAAAACTACTTTTTTATTTTTGGCACTGATCAAAATAATGTTTTTAGGAAAATTTTTTTTTAAAAATATAGTGGCAATTGTTTTTTGCACAATTTCTTAATATGACAATTTTTTGTTTTTTGCTACAGTGTATTTATTCACACGTTTTTCCTTCAATGAAAGTGTATTTGTTCACACTTTTTTCCAATCTTTAAGGTTTTCAAATATTGTTTACCATAGAATATTCATCAAAATTCTGAAAAGATAATTAAAATTATTTTAGTAAAATGACTGTAATCTTACGTGCACAGTTTTGATATCTTTTCGTGATCCTGAAGGGGTCGCGTTATCCAGTTTAGCTCCCCGCGTTGATACTTGCAGGAAACCTACAAAGGTACGACAATCCTCACAACAGTAATCATCCTTCGTGGTCTCCAACATGTTCTCATGGGGATGTTGGAAAGTCATAAAAACAGAACTACCACAGGGATTGAATCTGCTAATCACAGTATGCGGGGACCTGCCGTTTTATACGATTTACAATAACCTGCTATGTGCGGGGTGCCAAATTATTTTTTGGTTAAAAACCTTATATCAAGTGATCTGCCCCGTAGGACTCACAGGATTGGTTTCATGTTATAGACTGGAGGGTCCGACCAAAGGCTACGGATTCTCAGTCTCAATTTTGTAGTTATTTAATTTAATTTATCACACTTTTTTATATTAGAAATATTTTACATTGCTTCAAGTTTAAATTATTTGATTTTGATTATCATTTTTTTATTGTTTTGCCACCACACACAACAACGGCAGGTTTTCCACATTAGTGCTAAAGGGATTTATGCTCAAGGATCTATTTATTCAGACCCATCGCTTTTATATTTTTATCATAGCTTCAGGATCTATTTGTTCAGAACTGTCGCTTTTAATTCACATTATTACACAGGAGGGTCCCCCCGAAGGTAGTGAATCGCTGTGTATCTTATAATTTTTTATTTTATTAATTTTATCACTTTAGCACTATCACTTAGAACAGGATTCTGGTTGATCCTTTTTTCAAAGGAGCCTGCCTTTTTTCGGCGGGTCCCTGTTCGGGCGCCAGTTAAGTCGCTCCCCTTAGGGAGTACCAAAAAATTAAAGATGGGAACCGGCCACTGGTTCCTTTGCTCCTCCTATTCCACTGTAAATAATTCAAAAGACAAAATTTAGTTTATAAATTTTATTACCAGCTCTTCTGATCCTCAAAATAGAAGTGAAGTCTGATTATTTCCATTAGTGACAGCGAATGCACGTTGCATTAGCCAGACGCATAGTCAGCAAAAAGGTATTAACTAAAGTTGTGAAATATTTGCGTTGAACTGAGGGCAAATGTGTAATGTAACTCCTCCACCCCTTGATCTGAGATACTCCTGGATCTTGTAACATATTTTGTTGTTTTTTTTTCTCTACATTTTTTCTCTTAAGTTTATAACTTTTCTTACTCTAGTTTTAAATGTAAAAATGTTTTTTTTTTTTTTAGTTTTAAATCAAGTTCATACATTTTTATTACTTAATACCATATTTGCTTTTTATTTTTGATAATTCAATATTTTTTTCTTCTGGCTTATTTATAATTTCGGTTTTATTAACAATTTTGGTGTGTTTTTTCATTTTAACAATCACAATTATAGCAAGAATAATGCCGATTATCAAAATCATGTTTATTCCATAAGAAATATTTCTATGGAATTTTAATTTTTTTATGTTTTATTTCTTTAATGTTCGAAAAGTCCTTTATTTCTAATGTTTCAAAATTTATTGGTTTTATTTCAGATTGTATAGGATTATTTAAAAATATTTATCTTGCACTACTGTTCTGTTTCGGAAAATTTAATTTTAGTTTCGCAATTATAATAAGTGAGGAGATAATTTTTGTTTACAAAAATATTTCTATTGTCACAGTTTTGATTTATTTTTAAATTAACAGTATTTTTTATTAAGATTTTGTCATCTTCAAATTCTTCGATATGAGTTTCGTTGTTATATCTATATTTACAATTATTAAAAACTGTGCAGTGTTTACTTCTTTTTAAGTTTTTCAAATAAACATTTTCTTCATAATTAAGTACAGTATTTTGAACTTCAATTATATGACTATTGGATTCGTCAATCTCTATATTGTTTTTATTAGGGAGAGGTACTATAATTTTAAGATCAGCTTCTGTATAACTATCCGGTATTTTAATCGCTACGATTAACAAACCTTCTTTATAATTCAGTATGTCAGTTTTGATTAGTTTAAATTTAAAGAAGTCTATTTCAAACCTATCTAGTTCTTCAGCTGTAAGTATGCTAGGTTGGGCCATATAATTTTTTGCAGATGCAATAGTGTTCTGAATTTGATCAATTTTGTTCCTAAGGTAGGTCAGTTTAAACATTTGATCGCTGTAAATTGATTTTTATTAAATTTAATTTTGATCAGATCATCATTCTTATTCAGATTCTCTTAAGAACTAACTACAAGATATTTTTATTCTTAACTTAAAGGTTTTTCTCTGCTTCTGCGACAGCGGCAGAACTTACGAAAGAAAGCAAAAGAAAGGGAAAGTAATAATTGCTGATCTAGCGTCTGCATGAAAATCAATCGGGTCGATTGAGAAATGTAAACAAATAAATTTTATGATATTTCCAGTATGGATCATCGACACTTCAAATGTGGATTATTTAAATGTGAATCAATAAATTACGAAATTTGAAGTGTGGATCACTTGAATGTAATGAAATACGTTTAGTGGAATTTCACATATGAATTACAAAATGTAACCAAACGACTAGAGCAGCATTCTGAATAATTATTATGAAATGAGAGCAATTAAATTCAATGGGAATTTCAAGTGTTGAAAATCTGGAGAATTAAAAGGAATTCTTCAATTGTTTAAATTGAAAATATTTTGTTAGTTAACTTGTATAAAAGGCGTCGTGCAACTTCGTTGTGTCTTTCCTTTATTTCGTCTATAGAATTTTTTATGTATTCCCTGTCTTTTTCTATGGCAGACTTTAATGTTTGGATTGATTTATTAAAGTGTGTATTTGTGTAAATTTGTTTATTAACAGTTTCTATTACATTATGATTGTTTTTATCAATAATAGCCAGATGTTTAAGAATTTCTTGCCTGTCGTCGTCGTCCATTACCCCAAATGCCCATTTATAAGCATTACCCATAACATTAATCAGTCCTCGTTTCTTTCTAGATCCAATAGGAATGGGATCTGAACTTTATTGATGCTATTTCAGTTTCGATCATTGCTTTATTATGAAGATCTAAGGTTTTCACATTGTTTCCGATTTGGTATAAAATAAAACTTAGCTCTCTGGTATCAATTATATGGAGAATTGTGGAGGTTTGATTTACGATTTCAACTTTCCGTACATTTATCGATTATTATAGTTCCTACTATTGCTGATACTATTTTGATTTTGTTGTCTAAATGTTTCCTGATTGTCGCTATTAAAAAATTTTGTTTGTCTATTGTCTTCAGAATTTCTTTTATTTTCAGTAAATTTATAGTTTCTCCTACCGCTTTCATTGCTTGTCCTACTCTTTTCGATGTCTAAAACATATTGCTCTTTTGTCATTTAGTAGCTTTAGTCTGGTGTATTTTGCAATAATGTCATTCAGTGCTCCGTTTTCGCATATGTGGGCTCTTATAGGTCCATCAATTTTTTCTAGCACTATATCTACTAAATCCCTATCAACGTTATCCGGTTTGTAAATACCCGGTTTTAAAGGATCAGATAGATACATTTCATTAATTTCGAACTTAGAACTTTCAAATACACTAAATAGTTCACTAAGATCACTTACTTTGACGGTTCGACAGTAGTTAAATACTTCGCCATAAGTTTTTCTTGGACGGGATCCCTGAAGTATTTTCTCCTTCACATTCTCCCACGAAGAATTTTCCTCCACTTCTCGTACCCTTTGACCAGCGTTGCCTAATATTTTTTCGTTTATTATGATTCGAATGCAATATTGCAATAGTCCTTGATCAGCTCCGCAAAGGGTCATATTAGTCTCAACTGCTTTTATGAATACTCCCGTATTGTGGCGTTCGTTCAGTGGTTTTAGTCGTCTGAACTGCTCTATTATATCCTTGGGTAACATATTAAACTGGTATATCTCCCTTGCTTGATGTTGAGCTTGTTGCTGTTGCACTACTTGTTGTTGTTGCATTTGTTGCTGCTGCTGCTGTATTTCGAGCTGCAACTGCTGCTCTCTTATATTTTGTTGCTGTATAGTGGCTTCTTGCCTCAACAATGCTGCTTGTAGTTCGCTGATTTGTCGTTGCAAATCTTCCATTTCGTCGTTGCGTATGTTTCTGTTATTATCGAAAGACTTATGTCTCTTACTCATGAAACAAAATGCTTCAAAATGAAGGTTTTTATGTATTTATTATTTTTCCCACTGTTTTTTTTTCTTCAAAATGTTCTTTTAAAACTCAAATTAATTCATTGAAGTTTATGAAATGTATTTGGGTTTTTATTTTTATGTAATGGTCACTGGGCTCAAGTTTTCTTTTTTTTCAATAAGTTAACAATCGCGATTTCGGGAGAAAAAAGGAAAATCTTCAGACTTTTTTTCTTTTCTTTTCCAACTGTGCCAGTAACGGTAAAATAAAACACCCGAAACTTCAGTTTTACGTCGTGATTTATTTTAAGTGAATCTTAAGACTGCCTTAGATATATTTTCTTATCATTTTCTTACACATTTTTCGTTCAAATTCAGTTGGCCTTGAGTTGCAAAATATACCACTCAGCATATTTTGCATTTATGAGTTCAACTGAATTTGAAACCCTCTGCTGTGCTGTAACAAAATCTAAGCGGTAAAGATACTGTAAAGAAAAGTTTGTTTACTTTTGTTGTTATATTTTATTATTATATACATGTAAAGATGTTAAACAAACACTAAGCTTAAGTTCAATTAATGTTTATTTAATATTAGTTAAATAGTTATTTTACGTTAATTCACATATGAAACATAAAGTTTAATTTAAATAGAAAGTTTAATTTAAAGCAACTTATAATTTATCAACTGATAATTTAACCGAGATTTCAACTGCACAACTTAACGCACGACGGAAAAACTACTGACTACTGACTCTTCTTCACGACTGCATAGACGGCTGAACATAACTTCTGACAACTAACTGCTGACTACTGCTGACAACCGCTGACAACTGACTGCTGACTTAACACGAGTATTGACTACACCTTACATACATATATATAATTATAGGGTATGGGGACGTAACTCGCGCACTGAAAATTTTCTGCCAACTAACTACTGCATGCTTCCAAATTTTTCGGCAACTCCCGTTTTTCTGTCGGATGATGCCGCGTGCCCGTCCGCTACTTACACCAAAAAAAGTTAGTCGGCATCCTTGGCCCATTAGTGCCCACTTTTCATAATTGACTTTTTTGCCATTTTTTAATACTGACAGCTAAGATAAACTAAATTTTTTCCAACGGTTTTTTGAATTAATCATAATTTAAGGCTATCACTATAGCTGTTTAATTTTTGTTTGCTTAAATCTGAATACCGGGTAATTGTGTGTATAATGAAATTGAGAATTAAGAAAGAGGATTTTAAGAAATTGTTAAACACGAATTTTTCGTGTTTCGTATTGGTTGAGCTGTCAAGCCAGGTGTCAGTTTGCGATTGGGCGATTTTATCGGCTGATTTTAAACATTTTCATAGCTCAATTGAAGTTCCTACTGCAGCCGATAGATGGCTGAAAATAAAATTTGACATTTTCACTTCAATTGAGGTATGTTCCCGTATCTTTTGCAAATCGCAATCGCGTTGACAGTTTGTTTACGTTTTTCTTATGTTTCAAAAAAAACAGGCCATAAGAAATCCGTAACAAAGGATGGAAATATAGCAGATAATAAGTAGGAACATAGCGCAACTGATTAGTATGGGCCGGGAATTTACATAGTTCCGCAGCTTGTTGATGTGCCATAGGTTTCTCACATTCATATCATGCAAGAACGTCAGATTAAGCACATCTCGATGCTCAGAAGAGATATTTATTTTTATTGCTGATGAGATGCTGGGTGTTGAAGTATATCGTTATATTAATTTCTATAGTCTCATTGAACGTCAGCAAATAGTTACCATGGATCTCTCTTGGGAAACCTCCGGCTTTTTTGGCATTTTGAATGACATTTGCGTGGTGTATAATAATAACACCTTCGTGTTCGTGGTGGCCAGTTACGGTGCCGCAGTGTGCAAGGCTTTCAGAAAGCAGCTGCTGTGCTTAGTTTGACTTTCCCAAATCTTTGCTCTAGCTACTCCTAGTACGTCTTTTACGCTAACATTGGAAAGATGCTCATCTGTTACTAATTCTAAATTTTCATTGTTCAGTATACTCGTAACCATTTATTAAAATAATTTTCGCCACAGTCAAATATTGTAGATCTAGATCCGATATGATCATCTTATTTCTTGCGAATAATGGCTCAAAAAGGTTCCCGTGACAATTTCATGCTTTTTGATTTGTGCTGAAATTACGTTTACCGTTTCCGTTAGCTTATTTAATTCTTTCGGTATTTTTCCATATATTTAGATATGAATACTTTCTTCTGTTTTTAATTGGTCCTGCTAGATCTTAATCTTTTCAAAATCACCAAAATCAAGATACCAGCTATAAAACGGCCAAGCCACCAAGTGCCTTATAAACAATAGAAATATCTACGGATCAGTTTCAAAAATGCATTTAATTTTTTTATTTTTATTTATTTATTTATTTAAGACAAAAAAAGTACAGTAAGATTAATTTCTTTTGCTGTACAACATGCATAAGAAGGTCAGTTAACATATATAGTTGAAAATAATACTTAAATTCTAATTAACAGACAAATAGCAAAAATAAGACTAAAAAAAATGTGTATATCAGATGTTTATATATTAAAAAAGAGCGAAAATCTAATTACGCGAAAAATATTGAGAAACCAAATGCAAATGGTAGTAAATTCTTGATTCGAATAGCGTTAATTAAGAAAAATGTGGTGGAATTATAATGGATGAATTTAGTAAAAATTAAATTATGACTTCTGGCCGAAATGTAGAGCCGTAAATTTCGAAGAGATAGTTGGACAATTTTAAGTAAATAATCTTTATCATCCAATACATTTTGTCAGATCAGCATAAACTCACCCTTTGTTTCAAAGCTTTAACAGTCGTAAACACTAATATGTATATAACATAAATTTGGATGTATCTCGCATGCCCATGTTGAATGTTCAGTGCTTCGATTAGCGAGCCTATGCGTTGTAAATCTGAGTCCAGTATTTTCTTCATAAGAGATTGGGGGACTAGGATATTTAATAATTTTAATTTCAGGTTCGTTGTGTGCCCCAGATATCCGTAATATCTACGTATATGTATATTATAATGTCACCTTCCACTATAAGGATGTAGCCTGCGTGAGAGTAATCAGTCAGCTTTTATGCCACCGTCGTAGGCTTTTGCACCTTGCTTATAATTTCTTCTCTTAATTCTGGTGACTATGCTTGGATATCCTCTACAAGTTTTTATTTGTTACAGTTGCCAGTAATATCAAGTCAACCATGCTGTCAGTTTACTTGTCTATTTTAAGGCAGCTAGCAATCTAATAAGGTGAAATGAAACCTTTCCACCTGAACGTTTGTGTAATGGCGGTGCATTAGAAACTTACACATTGTATTGGGTTAGTAAGGACTTTATTGTCTCGGAATTTAGCGAAGCCTGATTGTAGCAAAAAAGTTATCTTTGTGTAAGGAAATATATATATAACAATTTGAGAACTTGTCAGTGCAAGTTAAAAAATATGTTTTGACAGTGGAAATGATATCGATATGCAGTATCTCACCTGCATGCGAACATTCGGTTGTCTTCCCAATCTCATGATTTACAGGATGCCTGACACCTTTTGCCTTAGCACATGCTCTACAATTTTTAACAGTCTCGTTGGTAAGCTTAGTCATGTTGAGAAAAAATAATCATTCATTTTTTGTTTAACGTTTTCCTGGCCTGCTTTGTATGCCCTATTATACCGTGCTATTACTATTTCCCTTTGCTCGTTACCATCAAATATGTCCGTCACAAATACCCAATTTGGAGAAACGAAATCTTACCGTTGGAAATAACTCAATGAGTGGTGGATATAGTCCAGGGTTGATAGCTCATAATGGATTACATTTAATACGTTAGGCTTAACAACATCCACAACCATTCCAATTATGGTTTCCCTACTCGAAATACGCACAATATGTCTACTCTATTTCTGGAATAAAATATACGTACTTGTAGAGGAAAGATTGTCTTCTGCTATAACAATATGGTTTGCATACCAATTTACCGGTTTATCCGTCGCTTCTATAGTAAAGGTAAGAGATTCCTTACTATGAACTATGGCGGCATTCGAAACGGGGTGGTTGTCCATCGTGTGAATATGTTGTTGAATACTACTTTTTTTCATTTTAAAAGAGAATAGGTAGTATTTGTTGTTTATGAATAAATATTTTGGCTCTTAAATTTAATCAGAGTCTTCGTCCATATACGAGTCTGATTCGTTTTCGATTCGTTCAGTGCCATCTTGAGTTTCAACAAACTACTTGTCTTTTTCGAAGCGTGACCGGTTTGGTTTTTATCCAATTGTAGAAATCAACGCACGACAAACTGAAATTGATCTTAGCGGTCAGAATAGGTCAGATTTTTGAAATACAAAATCAGTATATATAACTTACAAAATTTTTTACCTCATAAATTGTTATTAATATAAAAATCACTGCTTAAATCACATTACATAACTTTTTATTTACTGAAATAAGGTCAAAACTTTTCGGATTTAAAAAAAAAAACTCATGGGCCCTCTGTACAGCACAGTGGAATTCGCTGTTTTCATTTACTACAAAAAAAAGTACACAAAATGAATTAAATATGCTACAATACAAAGACTATTTTACAGACTCCTAAGCCCGATACTGGTAATAATTTAGTATTAAATGTATACAAATTATTTAGTGATTCAAATAAAATCCTAAAATCAGTACAAATCAGTACCAATTCCTAAAAATCACTACTTTTGCGTACTGATTTCAAAATCTTGAAAAATCAGTATTTTTAAAGAAAGATGGTAGAAAACAGTACAGTACTGATAGAATCAGTACATATGACAAACCTAGGTCAGAATAACTTTCAAAGTTTCAACTGTTAATAGATTTTTCATCTGTCCACGTCTTGTTCATGGAAGCGAATACTCGTTCCACAGAGGCAGTCGATTCGGTTACACAAAGAACATGTTCCAGTATTGTTGCCATTTCTTTGTAATCGCAATTCTCAGTTTCCAAATGAGTAAATATTTTAATCCATCACAAAATTTTTAAAACTCATTTTACAATGCCTCATTTTACAACTTTTTTTGTAAAGCAGTTCTGATCACGTTATCAACGTAAAAGTGGACGAACAAGAACAAACTGAGCGAAATAATGATCGTTTACTTTCAAGAGAAATGCAAATTTTAAAATCAATGGAAAGAAAACAGGATGGTTACAGGATCTTTCACAAAAATACAGGAATAATTTTTTTATAGGGCATTCGCTGAAAATATAGGGTATCCTGTAAAATACAGGATAAATGGGTAGGTATGTGTGAACTTTTGATGTTTTGATGTTCGCTTTGCTATTTCGTCTTCTTGTTGGCAGTTAATTTTGCTGCTACGTTGCTTTAGTGATTTGAAGTTCACTTTGCTGCTACTTGGTTTTTCCTTTTAGGTGCAAAATAGTTTAAAATATGATGAATAAACTTTTTATTTTGTATAAAACAATTCGAGATCGTTCTTTTTAATTGTTTTATATATTCAATTGAAATTGAAAGAAATGAACCGCATTTTAATCCGTGCGCTATGTTAATAGACTCAAGTAACTGACTGCTCACCCTTCCGTTCGTGTTTAAGCATCAGCAAAGTGCACCGTCAGCGCCTCGTGCCGTTGTTGTATCTTGTGTATACCGTAGGCAAGCCAGACACAACTTTAGCGCTACATGTTCGTTGAGCTAAGTATCGTGCTAACTTATATACTATATATTTTATGTTTCAATTTTTAAAAAATTCGCGTAATATAAAAGGGATATTAGAAAAATATAATGGCTTTTATAAAGTGAAAACAGTTTACTTTCCGTCATTACATTAGCGCGCATTTTTTCAAGTACGTTAACTAGAGCGTTCTATCTGACAATTAATATTAAAAGTTTCATGAACCAACAAAACTTAGCTCTTTGATGGTGTTTTTTCTTTCTCTAATTAATATCTGACGAATGTCGTAAAAATTGTAATTCTGATCTGGAGTGATCTTACGTGAATGATGGTTTTCCGTAGATTTAAATTTCTTATATCAAGACAGGATAAATATGCTTTAGAGGTTTTTCGTTACTTGACGTTTGATTGTCCCTCTTGTTGGCATAATGGAGACACAAAACCCTTTTAATTTCTGTCCAATCACCGCCAATCAAATGTATTGAATAATCAAGCGATACAAGAGTATCTCTTTAATAACGTTGGTGTTTTTGACACTTTCTTCTACGCAACGTATCCAGGAGAGAGGAATTTCCCTCGAAAGTTGGCAGCTCACTGATAGAATCCGGGAATCCTATTTCTTTTAACTCCTACTGATTTAACAGTGTATGTTCAATAATAAATAAATAATCCAAAAATGGTCCATCCATTTCACCCTAACTGTTCCCTGATCCACTCTGCCAACTCACGCCTCGATTCTTCGAAGGTTTTGATCGCAGTTGATCTGATTGTTTTCGCTTCCCCGCAATCGTGTTTCGATTTTTCTAATTTACTCAAACAGATCACTTATACCCCATTTAACACTTTGACTACAGAAATATCTTCTGACTACTATTTTCATGGAAAAGGAATAAGGTAGCTTACTTTTAGTTCTTTGACTATCGGCACAGTTAATATTTATTTTTTAACTCAAGAGATCGGCACTATTTTTACGAAATTAAAATGTCTATTTTTTATAAATTTTTGCAGATCTTATTTTTTTATTTTAAGGAAAAACAAACACAATTACTTAGAATTTTAATTTAGAGTTCACATTTATTTAAACTTCCAGTATAGTTTTTTCTTGAGTTTTTGGTTGAGCTAATAATTAAACACAATTTTTTTACAATAATTTAAAAAGAAAAATCTAATGTCATTTGCCAAAACTTCTGCCCGTGCAGATTGATTGAGTTTGTGCAATATTTTCCAAGTTCCACACAACCCGCTTGGGCGCATAATCGTTTTTAATTGTGCTCAAGAAAGGCTATGTTATCCTTTGACGTACAGCGGCAAAACCTACTTCACAACGATATATATATATATATATATATATATATATATATACATATACATATAATTGAAAATTTAATTAGTTTTTTTCGAACAATAAAAAAATAAAAGAATTTTATTTCTTCTCTAATGCTACAAGCATATAAGATGTTTTTATTCGAGAGTTTAACCAGAACTAAAAACTAAGTTTTACAATTTATTATAACGTAGCTTATGTCTACTGCAATACCATAATTCTCGGAACAAGATAAAATATTTTTATTCATTTATTTTGTATCTCCTTTTCTTAGCTTAGGTTGAAAAATAAAATAAACAACAAAAAAAAAAATAATAGAAATACAATTTGTATTTTATGAAGTAGTAACAAGCGTGGGACTTGTTGCATGGTGTAGAATTTCGTCTACTGGAGTTGTACTGAAAATTTAGCGTACGTGCTTTTATGCAAAATTAGAATATAGGGTGCATACTGATGGCATTGTCACTCGCCCCCCCTTTAGAATGATCAACGACCTCGTTGATTTGAACTTTGATTGATTTCTTATTACTCCAGGACTTACATTTAAATGTTGTATATAATATTATACATAATATTAAAATCGTTATTGTTATGTATGTGATTATTTTATAAGGTAAGTTTTCTGTATGTATAAATTTTAATATTTCATTTTTATGAATGTTTTGCAATAGTTCTATTTTATTGATTTTTACATTGGTTTGAATTACATTTGTTTCAATTTCTTTGTCAAATACAATTTCCATTTTATTAATCTTTATTTGGCATTGGCTTATTTTTATTATGGTACTTCCTTTGATTTTTAATTTTAAATTATTACAGGTCTGTTCAATTTCTGTCTCATTTATGTTATAAGTTAATATGACATTTGGTTCTATAAATTTTACAAATTCTTTTCCTTTAGTTTGTGACATTTTACAATTTGATTGATAGCTTATGTTAAATATACTATTGATACAATTATTTTCTATTTCTTTATTGTCTTGAGTTAATATTCTTTGATTTTGTTTGTAGATTGTCCGTTCTCCCTTTAAATCTAATTCTTGTCCTATTTTGTTTGGGTATGGTATTAGTTTGTAAAGTGGCATATTGGAAAATGTTTCGGGAATATGTGTAATAAGTATGATGTTCCCTTTTGTAATCCAGGTGGATGTCTTGATTTGAGAAATTTGTATGTAATTTAATTTTCCTAATTCTTCATGCTCTAGCTGTTTAGGGTTAAATATTCCTATCCTAGCTAATTGTAATCCTAATTGAATGTCTTCTATCATTTCTACAAATTCTTTGACAGTCAAATATAATTGGTATAGGGCAATTTCCTTGCTTTTGATAAATAATAGTGTATTAATTTGATTAATTTTGTCATTTATTTGTCCGATTAATTTGTTTAGTTCGCCCGAGTTTACCATACTAGCTTCTATGTCGGTAATGGATCTTTCCATTTCCTCTTTATCATTTTCATCAAGTGTCCCAAATAAGTATTTATATGTCAATCCTACGAAATTGAATAAGCCTCTTTTAGCTCTGTGTTGGATCCTTAATCCTTCAATTTCTTTATTCAATTTGTTCATTAGAATATTGAGATGGGTATCATTACTGAAGTGGTTTGCTTGTGTAATTAAACGATTTTGTGTAGTTTCTATCTCGCTCATGTTGATTATTAGTGTATGATGTGTGTATTTGTCTACTAGTGTTACATTGTTCATGCACCTTTGAAACGTTGCCGGTGCGTTTTTAAGGCCAAACGGCATTCTAGTATATTCAAAATGTCCGTGTTTTGTTGAGAATGCAGTTTTTGCAATAGAATCATTATCCATTTCTATCTGATGGAAGCCTTTTGCCAGGTCCAACGTTGTGAAATATATACATCGGCCCAATTTGTCCAATATTTCGTCCATGTTTGGTATGGGGAATTTGTCACTGATTGTGATTTGATTTAAATCCCTGTAGTCAATTACTATTCTTAACTTCTTTTTTCCTGAGGCATCTGGTTTTTGGTACGATCCATATCGGACTGCAGTATGGTGAAACTGATTCTCGTATTATTCCTTGTTTAAGCATATCACTCATTTGTTTGTTTACTTCTTCCTCAAATGCATATGGGTAGCTGTATGGTTTCTTATATATAGGATCTTCGTGCTTTGTTTTAATAACGTGTTTGGCAGTATTCGTAAACGTCAAGTCTTCACCTTCATGATAAGTTTCTTCAAAGTTTCTCTTCCTTCTTGATTTAATCGTCGCGAATTTCGTTTCTTTCCTCTAGTTCATTATTCTCCGAAAAATTTAATTCTTGTAATATTTCTTCTAATTTTGTAAAATCCTCCTCCTTTTCATGAATATCACTGGTTGAATCCTTTTTGTTAAGGAATAAATTTCCTTGTGATCTTCCTTCGCTATGCTCTTCTTCCACTACTTTGTTTACTTTTCCTTCGGGAAATGAATTTTCCTGTGTTTCATTACTATTATTTTCCTTATGTTTTCCCATGTTAATCCCTTGGGTTGAATCTTGTATCAAGAATATTTTCCCATTTAGGTTAACCGTCATTTTTTCATAGTCAATTATAGCTTTTGCTTCTTTTAATGCTTCTCTTCCTAGCAATATGTCATAATTGTCACTAATTTTATGGATTAAACATTTTATTCCCATTTCCCATAACTTTAATATTTTTATTTCCGTATACTTTTCCACGTTAACTAGTCCTCCTATTGTGTTCAATTTTATGTTACATTCTTTTTCGGGTGTATTAAAATAATTTTTGTTCATTATGTTGATACTTGATCCTGTATCAATTAAGCACTTATAGTATTTATTTTGTAATTGTATTTTTATAAATTGCTGGCTTCCGAGGCCTGGACAAGAAAATTTTCTGACGTGTCCATTGGTTTTGGTCCTAGCCTACTTTGCTCTGTTGTTGATTCCCTGTGTCTCTTATTGTAATTATTAAAATGTCCTGCTCTTTGTTGCCCGTTATTTTGATTGTTTTGCCAGTTATGCCTTGGCCAATTATTATTTTGGTTATTTAAGTTTTGTCCCCAATTCCTTTGATTATTGTTGTTATTGTTTGAATTTATGAACCTATCCCCGTTTCTATCAGGTGTGTATTGTCTATTGTCCCATCTATTGAAATTGGGTTGCCTATATGTGGCTAATATTTTCGGCCTTTCGTCCCTTGGTGCCCATACGTTGTAAGTGGGTTTGGGTGTAGTTATTGGAGGGTAAAATTGTTTTGGGGCAATATTTGTTCTATTCTCTAAAATCCCTAATTGCTGTGCAACCTGTCTTAATTTTGTGGTGTTTGATATGTCATATCGGCACATTTGCATGAATATTCTGTCTGGGAGTTTTTCTGTAATTACTGTCCTGATTGTGTCAGTTAGTGCTCTGTTCAATATTGCTTTTTCAGTCACACTATCTTCGAGTTCTAACTTATTTATTATTCTAAAACTTATGTTTTCAATATCATCGATAAACTTACGCAAATTACAGTAGTTAATCTTGTGAAGTTCCAGGATCAATGAGTGGGTGCTTCTCTGCTCCTTATATTCGTCAATTAGAGTTGATTTTAGCAGTAACCAAGTTGTGGGTTGTTTCCTAAAAATCACATTTTGGGCATCTCCGATTATCATCATTTCGATCGCGTTGAAAATAGAGCTTTGTTGAAACTGGTCACTTGTTGGGTATAGAGCTACAACTTTCTCCATTCTTTTTAAAAAAGGGCCCAACTGCTCTGGGTCTCCTCCGAATGCTGGTACTTGTTTAACGAGTTGAAGACACTGTGTAAGCGCCACGTCCGATAGTTTCTGGGTAGTTGCCATTGCAATTGTTTATAATTATTCCTCAAATTATCAGGATATAATTTAAAGTGAAGAAGTATTTCACTGTGTATTTTTTCGTTTATCGTACCGTAATCGCGGTTAAAAATGATATGGACTATTGGAAAAATTCCTTTATGGCCTTATATTTTTTTTTTCCTACGATTCTTGAACTGATCCTTACTTATTTTATAAGGATCCTACACGACTGCGCCACTGAAAATTTAATTAGTTTTTTTCGAACAATAAAAAAATAAAAGAATTTTATTTGTTTTATTTCTTCTCTAATGCTACAAGCATATAAGATGTTTTTATTCGAGAGTTTAACCAGAACTAAAAACTAAGTTTTACAATTTATTATAACGTAGCTTATATCTACTGCAATACCATAATTCTCGGAACAAGATAAAATATTTTTATTCATTTATTTTGTATCTCCTTTTCTTAGCTTAGATTGAAAAATAAAAAAAACAAAAAAAAAAAAAATAATAGAAATGCAATTTGTATTTTATGAAGTAGTAACAAGCGTGGGACTTGTTGCATGGTGTAGAATTTCGTCTACTGGAGTTGTACTGAAAATTTAGCGTACGTGCTTTTATGCAAAATTAGAATATAGGGTGCATACTGATGGCATTGTCACTTATATAGATATATATAAATTAACTTTACCTGGTTCCATTGTTGGAAAAAAATAAAGAATTAAAAAAAGTAAAACGAATTTTATTCTTATTTTAGGTAAAATCTTTATTGAATAAAAAAAAACACTAACACAAGATGATGTTATAACTTTCAAGTGAGTTTTTCAATTAATTTTATTTTTACTGTTCTACTCTAATGAAACCCAGTGGCTAACATTATTTCTTCAAAGTTCGAAGAAATATGTTTGAGCTTTATTTAAGTAAGTCGCGAAAAATTCCTAAGAAATAAGTTTGGGTTTCATTCAAGTAGGTTACATAAAATTCTTAAGAAATATGTCTGGATATTATTTGCAAGTACAAATTCTGTGCAGCTGTATCTATAATTCAATCCAAGCATTACTTATCTTGAGATTTTCTTAGTGCAAAAAGCAGAAACAAAAAATAAACAATGCTTTGCTCACATGTTATATGAGTGTACGCTACAGCACGGCACCTAGCTCGGTGGATACATCACTCCTCCCCCGTTTAGAATATTCAACGTCCTCGTTGACGTTTACTTTTAAAACTGTTTTGTTGCTCCAGGATTTGTACTTAAATATCATATATAGTGTGATACAAATTATCAATATTGTACTTGTTGTATATGAAATGATTTTATAAACTATGCTTTCTTTATGAAATATTTTAACAATATCTTTTTCTTTAATATTTTGTAACTTTTTAATAGGTTTCATAACCGTAGTAGTGTGCATAATTTTTACATTGAATTCTTTGTCGTTTGAGATGATCAGATCTTTTATTTGTGTTTGACAATTATTAATTCTTACAATATTATTACCTTTTATTGATAAATTCAGATTGTTACAATTTTGTTTGATTTTGACTTCACTTAAGTTATATGTTATTACAATATTTGGTTCTAAAAACCTTACGAATTCTTCTTTACATTCAACAATTTCACAATTGAATTCTTTGGAGTTTGTCATAATTTGCATGACACAATTGTTACTAATTTCTCTATGTGAAAGATCATACAATTTCCCTGTGTCACCTGTTGTCTTGTTTTTCTTTTGGTAAAAATTTATATCTAAGTTTACTTGCAACCTTTCCTCACTTGGGTAACCTATTAAACGGTAGGATTTTTCTTTCCTGAATTCTTTTGGTACTTGTGTGATTAGTAAAATATTCTCTCCTGAAATCCATGTGGATGTTCTGATTCCAGATACCTGTTCATAATTCAATTTTCCTAACTCCTCGTGTTCTAGTTGTTTTGGGTTGAAAATCCCTAGTCTCGCTAGTTGTAAAGCTAATTGCAAATCCTCTATGGTCTCAGTAAATTCTTTTATTGTTAAGTATAATTGGTACTTTGCAATTTCGTTATTTTTCGATAGTATTAACTTATTTACCTGTTGCAATTTATCGTTAACTTGGTTGATTACTTGATTGAGCTCATCTGAACTAAGCATTGTATTTTCCACATCTTCCAATTTCTGCTCTAATTCTTTCTTATCATCTTCATTCAGAATACCAAACAAATATTTGTAAGTTATACCCACAAAATTGAAGATTCCTCGTTTCTGCCTATTATGTAGTTTTAGTCCTTCTATTTCTTTGTCAAGTTTTTTCATAAGGGTCCTTAGATGAATGTCGTTTTTAAATTTTCCTTCTTGTACTTTGAATTTATTTTGTGTTATTAGTGTTAAGTGTTGATCGTTAGCGTGTGATATTCATAACTCTCTACTAGTGTTATATCTCCTGTAGTCATTAGTAAAAATCCATGGTTATCGATTATTGGGCTGATTTCCAGGTCCTGTGCAAACGTCAGGTTTACTAACATGGCCTTCATTATTATTATCGTTGCTTTCCCTGCAATATTTTGACTTATAAGTTTTCTTTTTCTTTTTATAAAGAGTTTTATAACTGTCTACTCTGTCGTTGGTACATTTTTCTGTGAAATGTTTGTCGTCTCGTCTTACTATATTATTGGTCTTCTTGAATGGATTCATTAATTTGTGTCCTATTTGCGTATTTTTTCGGTACAATGGGTCTACTTCAAAATCCTTCCTATTTTCATTTATTTTGTTTATTGTATTTATTTATCTTTGTTGTTGGATTGAATCAGATTCTCTACCCTGGAGAAATATTTCTGCTGGTGTTCTCTTCGTTGCTGAGTGTGTTATTTTGTGATTATAAGTATAAATGCTAAGTTCAATGTTCATTATTTTGTCCTCTGGATCTGTAGAGTTTTCGATTACTTTCAATTTTTCGTTGAGTGTACCATGTAGTCTCTCTACATCTGCTATGCCAGTTTTTGACGTTGTGATTTCTACCTTAATTCCTTCACTTTCCAGCCAATTTCTTACTTTTCTGCTTGTGAGGCCTTTGTCTTTGTCCATTTTAATAATTTTAGGTTTCCCCATACTATTGAATATTTTTAGTAAAGCTTTTTTACTCTCTATCCAATCGGTATTCTTTGTTTCGATTGCTAGTGCAAATTTCGAATGTATATCAATGCATGTTAGAAATTTTCTTCTGTACGCGAAATAATAGTCTATAATGTATTTCTCCCTTATTTTCTGAGTTTCTGGAGTTAATTGCAATGGTAATTTCGTATTCCTATGTTCTAACTTTGATAAGTTGCATGTCTCGCATTTGTTTATAATATTAACTCTTAGCTTCGCAAAGTCTGGATAATAATATTTTTCTTTGAATTTCATTAGTACTTTGTCGATGCCTGCATGTACTAAGTCTTCGTGTATTTTCCATATTATTTCTTTGAATTCTCCATAATCTTTAACATTTTGCAGTAGGATGTTTGATTTCATAGTTTTGTTATTCCGTATGAGTTTGACGTACTCATTCTGAAACATAACAAAATCTTCGATTTCTTCCATGTACATCACTGTGGGTTTGTTTGTAAAGTATTTCAATATAATTTCAGTTGCTTTTGTTGCATCCATTATTTTGTACTCTATATTCAATATATTTTTGTGAAAGTAACTTTGTGTGATTATTCTCTCTTGGTTTCCTTTTATAAAAATTATTTGGTTGTTGAACATATTCACTGGTCTCTCCGTCCATTTTATATGATTTTCACCGTCTTCCTTTGCACTGTGTATGGTTGCTAAGTTGCTTTCATTTTCTTCATCGGCTGCATTTACTTCTTCTTCAAATGCGCATGGATAACTGTACGGTTTCTTATATATTGGATTTTTGTGTTTAGTTTTTATTGTGTGTTTTACAGTGTTAGTGAAAGTCAAATTGTCACCTTCGTGATACTGTATGTCGGCATATTTTTTTATAATTTTTTTTAGAGTTCCCTTTTCCTCATTATTTAGGTGGTCGTCTCTGATTCCACCGTAATTATTTTCTAAATTATTCCTGAGCGCGTAATGTACTTCAACATTTGTTAAAGCTACGTCTTCTATGAAATCTGAAAAATTTTCGTCCTCATTGTTGGTTGAATCCTTGATTGGGAATAATTTTCCGTTAATTTGGACTACTTCTTTTTCATAATTAATTATTGCATTAGCTTCTCTTAATGCTTCTCGCCCTATTAGCATGTCATACATGTCGCTAAATTTATGGATTAAAAATCGTATTTCGTTGTCCCATAATTTCTCAAATTTCATTCTAACTTCTGATGTTACTTTTAAATCTCCCCCAATTGTTTTCATATTAACATTACATTTTCTAATTGGAACTTTAAAAAAATTTTCGTTCATCACGTTAGCGCTAGAACCAGTATCAATTAAGCATTTATAAATTTTATTGTTTAATTTTATTTCGATGTATTGGCCTCCCAGGCTGTTGCATGAAAATTTTCTACTTCCATGGGTTTCGGTCCTAATCTACTCTGTTCACTGGTCTGCTCTCGCATCCTCTTATTGTTTTGATTACTCGGCCCTGGTCCTGGTTGCTCGTTATTATTGGTATTTTGGTTATTATTTTGCCAACTTGGTCTGTTATGATAAGCATTATTTTGTTGATGATTGTAATTATTGTTGCTACTATTATTCCTGAAAACATTATTATTTTGGTAACTATTCGTCTGTCTGTTGTTCGCTACCATTTTTGGTCTTTCTTCTCTAGGCGCCCAAGTGTTGAACTTTGATCTGGGTGTGAATATGGGTGCTTCATTAAGTTTTGGTTTTTGTTTTTCTTCGTATGTTCGATTTTCTAATATGCCTAACTGTTGTGCTACCTGCTTTAGCTTTGTTAAATCAGAGATATCGTATCTACACATCTGCATAAAAATTCTATCAGTCAATTGGTTGGAAATTATTGTTCTGATCGTTTCACTTAAAGTTTGTGTGTAAACTAATTTCTCTGTGTTCACATTTTCTATTTCTAATTTATTTATAATTTTAAAACTACTCATTTCTAAGTCATCAATGAACTTACGTAGGGTACTGAATTTGATCCTGTGTAGATCTAAAATCATCTGATGGGTTGGCTGCTGTTCTTTGAATTCATCTATTAAGGTTGACTTCAATGCAATCCATGTCGTTGGTTGTCTTCTAAAAACTACATTCTGCGCTTCTCCGTTGATTTGGGATTCAATTGCTCCTAACATAGCGTTTTGTTGGAACAAGTCTGAAGTTGTATATAATGCTATTATCCTTTCTATCTTGCGGATGAACGGTCCCAATTGTTGTGGATCGCCTCCAAACATAGGTGTCTGTCTAATTTGTATGAGACACTGTGAAAAAATGGTGTCTGGCAGCTTTTCTGTAGCCATATTCCCTCTTTATTTATTAGATTTCTGATTTCCGTTCAGATTGTACAGTGAATTGCATTAATTCGTTGTGTTGTGCACCAGAAATGTTTTTCCTTGCACTTTGTGACGATAGAACTTGTAGTTGTCCTAAGCACTTTTTATATTTGTACACCGTAACTGAATAATAGCCACTTGTACTATTTAATTGAGTCGCGTTAATTTTTCGTTCGATTCGTTTTATTTTAGTTATTTGGATATTTGCTTATTTTACAAATATCCTACCGACTGCGCCAATTAACTTTACCTGGTTCCGTTGTTGGAAAAAAATAAAGAATTAAAAAAAGTAAAACGAATTTTATTCTTATTTTAGGTAAAATCTTTATTGAATAAAAAAAACACTAACATAAGATGATGTTATAACTTTCAAGTGAGTTTTTCAATTAATTTTATTTTTACTGTTCTACTCTAATGAAACCCAGTGGCTAACATTATTTCTTCAAATTTCTAAGAAATATGTTTGAGCTTTATTTAAGTAAGTCGCGAAAAATTCCTAAGAAATAAGTTTCGGTTTCATTCAAGTAGGTTACATAAAATTCTTAAGAAATATGTCTGGGTATTATTTGCATGTACAAATTCTGTGCAGCTGTATCTATAATTCAATCCAAGCATTACTTATCTTGAGATTTTCTTAGTGCAAAAAGAAGAAACAAAAAATAAACAATGCTTTGCTCACATGTTATATGAGTGTACGCTACAGCACGGCACGTAGGTCAGTGGATACATCACTTATATAAATTATTATGTCCTTTGTTCTTTGGTTTAATAAAACATTTTATTCTTGAAACACTTTAAAACACTTTATTATAAATTATTATGTCCTTAGTTCTTTGGTTTAATAAAACATTTTATTCTTGAAACACTTTAAAACACTTTATTATATTTTATTCCCTTATCTTTTTACTTGGGCTATGCCCAACTGTAAAGAAAGTAAGCCAAAATAGAACTAACTTAAAAATAAACCTACTCTTAAAACGAGAGCCGTTGCTTCATTTTGGAATGTGTGAATTTGCGTCGCTTGCAAATTCACACACTTTGCTTTAAAAAATATCAATTTGCTTCGCATGCGAATTCACACACTTTGGCTTGTATTTTTCTACGGAAATTCGTTTGCACTAGGAAATTGCTTTGCTAGCGTCTATGGGCTAGCATTGCAAGTGTTAACTACTCCCCCCCTTGAATAGATGCCGTCCTCGGCTGATTCTAAGTTTTTAATAATCTGATTTATCTGAATTTTTTGCTGCCTTTTTTTGCAACAAACAAACGAGAAGATTGCCACTAGTGCGGTAAGTAATGAACCCAAAAACAAATATGATCGTGTTTTCAGCTCACGGTTCAATCTGGAAATTTTCGATAAATTTTCTATATTTAATTCTTTCAAATAGGGGAGTGAAAGCACTGTTAATTGATCAGAAAAATTTACTTTATGAGCTAACGGTGCCTCAGACTTTAGAAGAGGGAGACGCCTAGAATTCTTGAAATATGTCCCGTTTACTTTTACGCTTTCCTTAAAATTCAATAAAAATGTACCATTTACCGTCGAGGACATTTTATTTTTCTCTTCAGTTTCAAAAATATTGTTATTTAAAATTAAAACACCATCATCCACTACCGTTACGGATGGTATGTCATGAGCTAATACCGTTTTGCATGTAGCAGTATAATTATTCAACAGATGTTGAAGGCAGCGGTATTCTGAGCTTTCTAAAATCTCGCAAAATGAAGCAATTGCTCTATTTTTACAATTTTTGAGAGGCTTATATCTATCATTACACTTAGCTACTACATTTGTTTCTAATGATAATATGCTTTTGTTATGAATCACTGGAAATACTATTGTTTTATTACAGACTTCCATGACAATTGGATATTTGATTAGAAATAATATAATGTTTTCGTTTTGAATAATTTTCAATTTAGAATTAGTAACTATGTCATTCACACTAACTTCCGTAGTTCGTTCGGTCTTCAGTATCCCATCTATTTCATAGCTGTCCAGAATAATTGGGTTTATTACGTTTAATTTTTCTAATACAACTGAGAATGCTATACCATCCAGTTCGGTTATCAATGCTTTATTCCTACCGTCTATTAAAGTAAACAAGTGTCCCGAATCTATTTCATTTTTTCTTGTGGTTTTCAGTAGCTCATTAACAGTCTTAGTGAGTCTGTTAATATGGTCTTTTATTTGAGTGTTCACTGCTATTTGTTTTTCATTAGCTAAAATCAGAGCTTGTTCCTCATCAGTTACCTCGTCAAAATCTTCAGAGTCTGGGGTTCCCGCTATATATTTCAGAGCTTTACCTAAAAAGTTAACGCTTCGTGCGTGCCTATGATGAATGCGAAGAGAGTTTATCAGCCGTGTTATCCGTTCAATATCGCTTTCAAGAATTTTTTTCATGTGGCTGGCCGGAATAAAGTCCATTGCTGTCTGAGTTTCCTTCAGCATTAGTTCATAGTCGGTCAGGTTCGTAAGATGCGTAAGATATCCATTGTTCTCGTATTTCCGTCAGAAATAGGAATACAATGGAAAGCGGAATAGTCCAAAAGTTCGGCGTCTGAACCAAAAAGCAAGGTGAAGGTTAGTCTGAAATTAATTATAATCTAATATTATCCTTGTAAACTATTTTATTGTCAATTCGGACTGTGGTCCCTAAGTCTTCCTGGATTAGTTTTTCCACAAATAACTTATTAAACTTATTTCCTAATCGCTTATTAATTCTAACATAAACTTTTTCTCCTGGTTTGAAAAACCGACTGCACTTATTTCTATTATGGAAATCTAAATCAGCAGTTTGTCTTGAGATGAGTTTGTTTTTTATTTTTTCTCTAAATTTTTCGGGCATTGAATGAAGTATATCAACTGGCCTATGACCAGTGGTAGAATGAATTGTTCTATTATACTTTGCAGTTGCTGTAAGGATTAAATCAATTGTGTTATCGATTTCATATTCCCTTTTAACGCATCTGGCTATTTCTGAGAGAGTGCTGTGGAATCTCTCGACCTGGCCGTTTGTAGTACTATGTAGTGGGGGCGTCGTAAAAATTTCAGCTCCAAAATTATTTTTTATGAGTGATTTAATTGTTTGCGAATTAAATGACTTCTCATTATCACACACTATAGCCTTAGTATCATTAAAGATGTTTAAGATTTCAAAAAGAGGATTTTTAATATCGACAATTGCTCGTGATTTAATATGTTTTGCTATCGCAAATTTTGAGAACTTGTCAACACAAGTAAGGAAAAAACATTTGTCTGTAGAATAAATGTCTAAATGGAGAATTTCACCGGTGTGGGCAGGTATGGGAGTCTGACCAATTTCCATTTTCTTTGGGTGCCTTTGGTATTTTGCGTCACGGCATATTCTACAGTTTGCCACTAATTCTTTCAAATTTTTCCATATTCCAGGAAAATAATAGTCACGGAGGACCTGTTTAGCATTTTCTGTTGCAGATCTATGCGCCCTATTATGCTCCGTGAGCAGTATTTCTCTTTGATCATCTGGATTGAAAATATCAGTAACTTGCTTATCAGTGTGCAGAAATCTAACAGAGGGATAATGAGAAACCAGGACGCTTTGAATCTTTGCCAGTATAGGAAGTTCACAATAAATAGCGTTTATTGATTCAGGATTTATAACACTCTGCAAACTATTCAAAAGGTCTTCCACATTTTTATATGTTATAGTATGACGAATTTGCGTCTTAAAAAAAATTTTTAACTTTCTGTCAGCTGTGTCCCCTTGAATAATGACAATTTGATGTTTGAAACAATTGATGGGATTTTGCACTGTATTTATAGTATCTGAAAGTGATATTTCGCTTCCGTTTTGAGCAGAAATAGATTCAGAAGATCCACATTCACGTATTGCCTTGAGAGGGCATCAGCAACAACGTTTTCCTTACCGGGCTTGTAGTGGAAAATTGGGGAGAACTCCTCGATGAAATCGTTTTATTTTAGAGTTAGGATTTTTATCCGACATCGAAAATGTAAGGGGCTGGTGGTCTGTAAATATTTTAAGCTTTGTTACGCCGTAGAGCTAGTGCCTTAAGGCTTTAAGCGCCCATACAATGGCCAAGAGCTCCCGTTCGTTGGTCGCGTAATTTTCTTCAGTGGAGGACAGTGTCCTCGATATCATGGTTATGGGTCGACCTTCTTGGGATAGTACTGCTCCAAGCGCGTGGGAAGAGGCATCCGTAGTTAGCTCAAATGACTTTTCGAAGTCTGGATGCAAAAGTAGGACATCTTTGGAGGCGAGAATAGTTTTTATGTGTTTGAAAGCATCTAATCCTCCTGATCTAGATCTATCTTTATATCTTTAGAACGGTTTGCTCCTACGTGGCCGTTCTCACCACGAAGACATTTTGTTAGGGGACTGGCAATGGATGCATAATTTTTCACAAAACGCCTATAATAACCTGCTAGGTCTAGAAATGACCTAAGTCCTCGTAACGTTTCTGGATATCTTTAACTTTTTCGGGGCATGTTTTTATGCCATTTCGTGATACTACAAAACCTAAGAACTCTACGGAACCTTGGAAAAACTTTGATTTTTCTTGGGACACACTCATGTTGGCTGCATGTAATAAGTCCAATATCCTATCTATATCCGCAATGTGTTTTTCAGCTGTAGGGGAGAATATTATTACGTCATCGACGTACACATGGCAAATTTTACCTATTTCGTCACGAAGGACGTCATCAATAGCTCGCTGAAAAATGCCCGGTGCATTTTTCAAGCCAAAGGGAAGCCTACAGAATTCATACTTTCCGTTGTTGATGCTAAATGCCGTTTTTTCTCTATCCCTTTCCGCCAGGTAAATTTGGTGGAATCCTGATTTGAGATCTAACGTGGTGAAGTAATTTGACTTCCCCAAATTTGCTAAAATAACTGAGGTGTCGGGAATAGGATATTTGTCGTTTACTGTTTTAGAATTCAATTTTCTAAAATCGATTACCAAACGTTTTTTTTTGTTTTCCTTTTTCATCCAACCCTTTTTTATCTACTATCCATATTGGATTATTATAGGGTGAACGGGATGGTCCGATTATATTATTCTTCAACAGGTCAGAAATTTTTTTATTAACAAAATTGGTCATGGAAATGGGGTAAGGGTAGGACCTTGAATAAGTTGGTTCTTGGTCAGTTGTTCTTATAGTTGCTACGACCTTTGTATTATAAGGTAATATTTCGTTATCGTTAGCAAATGTCACACTCTGTTTCGACAAAAGTTTAGCAAATTTACCGGCAACGTTTTCGGGAATATCCCCGTACTGTACTGAAATATTATTTACTTCTTTGCAGTAAAAATACATTAGCTTTTCTTCTCCTCCATCATACTTTAAAGTTCCCTTTTCTATGTCGAGCTGAGCTTTGATTTCAGCTAAGAAATCGAAACCAACTATAGCATCAAAGGAACTCAATTCAGGAAGTAAGAAAAACCAATAATTTTTATTGAATAAATTAATTTGACACTTCGAGGTGACGTTGGTCTCCGCGTGCACAGATTTTACTTTAAATGGGCTAACAACAGGTTTAATGAACTTAAGATGACTGAGATTTTTAATATAGTTTTTTGAAGCGCCGGTATCTACTAATATCTTAATCGTTTTTCCCCCCAGTGTCCTTTCTATGTATGGGAGGAGGGACTTGGCCCTAAAAAATTTATTTCATCCCTAACCTGCGCATTGTCGCTTGAATGTGTTGACGTAGTTGAAGAATGACTGCAACAAGGCTGCTCAGCTTCCAGTTGGTTCAACCTTTGAGCATGTGGATTGTTAATGTAACTAACCCGTCTAGAATGGATGCTCTTGTCAACTTCCATAGGTTCTGGGCGAGGCTCTGGTTTTTTCGGTATGGGAGGCCTATTATTATTTGGTTGGTCTCCTGCTCGTTGCTGGGGTGCCGGATTCCTACGATATGTTTGGTTTCTATTAAACTGGGGCCGAGACTGCTGGTAGTGAGGAGAATTAGATTGGCCCGATTGGTTAGAGTATTGTCTGTTAATGCCATTGTTGTTATTAAAAACACTCGCGAAGTGATATCGCGCTTGGTTCGTACCCAATTCCTGTGCCAAAGCCAATGCTGATGGCATGTCTGGTGGCTTACAGGAAAATAATATATCGCACATTGGTTTCCTTAAACCGGAAATAAATACCCTTAGAGCGTCCTGGCGGTATTTCCCATTTAGAGAGTTAACCAGGGCAGTATCTCCTTCATGCGTCATTGTTACCTTGTTTATGATAAGTATAAGTTTCCGTTCTATTTCATCATAAAATTGCTCAGTTGATTTTGATCCTTGCTTCAGTGTGGAAAGTTCCTGTTCAAGAGCAAAGATTGACCTTTTGTCCGCGTAAGAGAAGTCGAGTCGGGATAAAATAGCCCTAAAATTAAGAACCGTGTTGTACGAACTAAGTACCTTATCCGCTGCGCCTACAACCTTATTCCTTAATATTGCGATCGCTTGGTAATACTTCGAACTACCCTCATATCGCTCGTATAATTTATGAGCCGTTATGGCCGCTTGCCGCCACGACACATACCTTTCAACATCTCCATTAAATTCTGGTAGGGATTTCACTATATCAAGTGACTCGCTACAATCTACGCCACTTCTAATTTCCACCGACTTATACTCCTCTACTCTGATTGGAGTTTCTAGTACAGAAACTCTTTGTTTAAGTTCATCCACAATCACCTGAAACTGTTGTGCTGTGGTTTCGGTAGCTTGTCGCACCGCTGCGCTTAGAAGTACTTGTATCTGGTTTGGATCCATTGCCTGCGGCTGTCTGTTAAAATTCAAGCTAAATCTATTTAATCTGTCAGCTAACTCCTCAACGCTCATGAACCCTTTCCTACCTTTAATTTCTTCTTCTTTTTTTAAAAAAAAGTTTTTTCACTTTCCCCCTAATATTTATCCTTCAGTTACTTTCACTTAATTCTTTTAATTTGGTTAATTTACCTTAAAACTTGTAATAATTACTAACTAAGTAATTTAAAATATAAATTTGACCTTGATTTATTTCCACTATGTGAAATTTCTTCTTATTTTTACATACTGTTTTCACTTTAACAATCACTTAATGTTTCATTTCAAATTCCTAGTTTAACTGGTTTATTTTAAAAATTTTTAATAAGTAGTTATTATCGTTTGTAAATAATTTAAAATATAAATTTTCAAATAGCTTACAATAATAATAATGTCATTCTGATAAGCCTCATGGAATAGAATCCTAGATTTCTGTTATAAAAGTTGATTGTCCTGTTGAGTTACAGCTGCACGTTCTCTTTATCTTTCGCTATGTTGGTATTCTTATTGCTCCGTATTTTTTTACTGCATCTTCGATTAATTGTTATTCATTTTCCACCACGTGGAATTTCTTCAATATTTAATTGTTAATCCTTTTACTTATTTTCCACTATGTGGAATTGTATCACTTGGTTCACTTATTTTTTACAATGAAAAAAATATTCATCAATAGTTTTCGTTTATTTTCTACTATGTTTAGTTTTTTGTTTATCACTATTTAAAATTTTTTATTTTTTTGAAATTTTTCAATGAGTTCGGCCACCTGAATTTTCACTTTCCTGTGGCCCCACGTTGGGTGCCAATTATTATGTCCTTTGTTCTTTGGTTTAATAAAACATTTTATTCTTGAAACACTTTAAAACACTTTATTATAAATTATTATGTCCTTAGTTCTTTGGTTTAATAAAACATTTTATTCTTGAAACACTTTAAAACACTTTATTATATTTTATTCCCTTATCTTTTTACTTGGGCTATGCCCAACTGTAAAGAAAGTAAGCCAAAATAGAACTAACTTAAAAATAAACCTACTCTTAAAACGAGAGCCGTTGCTTCATTTTGGAATGTGTGAATTTGCGTCGCTTGCAAATTCACACACTTTGCTTTAAAAAATATCAATTTGCTTCGCATGCGAATTCACACACTTTGGCTTGTATTTTTCTACGGAAATTCGTTTGCACTAGGAAATCGCTTTGCTAGCGTCTATGGGCTAGCATTGCAAGTGTTAACTTATATATATATTATGGTGGGTCAAATAAATCAAATAATTTTTTTTTGAATCCGACACACGGAAACTAGTTCCTAGGTATTTATCTCTAGGAAGTACTTACCAAATCTGAGCTTTTAATATTAACGGGAAGATTATGCTCATCATAGTTTTCCATTTTTAATTTTTTCTCATAAAAAAATGGTCATATCTTATCACCAATAGATTGTTAAACCAGTTGCATTGTCAATATTTATAAGAAATTAAACGCTTTACAAAAATGATCTCAAACACTTTTTTCATTAATCTTACCATTTGAGAGATATTCAAATAATTGAAGCTCATTTGACAATAATTATTATTTAGTAAGTTATAAAATTCAAAACAAAAAGGTATTTTCCTTAAAATACTTCAATCTTTGACCTTGAATATCTTTCAAATGGTAAGATTAATGAAAAAGTGTGTGAGATCATTTTTGTAGAGCGTTCAATTTCCTATAGAAATCATTGAAGTTCATTTGACAATAAGTTTTTTTTAGTAAGTTACAAAATTCAAAACAAAAAAATAATTTTTCCTTAAAATACTTCAATCTTTGAACTTGAATATCTCTCAAATGGTAAGATTAATGAAAAAAGTGTTTGAGATCATTTTTGTAAAGCGTTTAATTTCTTATAAATATTGACAATGCAACTGGTTTAACAATCTATTGGTGATAAGATATGACCATTTTTATAAGAAAAAATTAAAAATGGAAAACTATGATGAGCATAATCTTCCCGTTAATATTAAAAGCTCAGATTTGGTAAGTACTTCCTAGAGGTACCTAGGAACTAGTTTCCGTGTGTCGGATTCAAAAAAAAAAACATTTAATTTATTTGACCCACCCTAATATATATACGTATATTAGACACAGTCAAAATAGCCTTAGTTTCTAAAATTCTTCAGGAACGCTTAAGATCTGATCATTCATTCATTTTCGAATATGTCCTCAATCAAAACAATAAAAAAAGTTTTAAGGTTACTATCAAAGCTGCAAAATTTTAATTTTTCGAAATTTGAGCAAAAAATTTCATTTTATTCTTATTAAAATTTTGTGTTTTAAATTTTATTTTTCTATTTTCCTGTTGAACACATGAAAATAGTATCGAAAAAAAGTAACGCTATTTTGTAAGCCTATATATAGCGCCACAACCAGAGTCGGTATAGATATGTCCGTCTGTCTGGGTGTCTGTCAGACCAAATTAATGCGGAAGCTCCGCAATTGCGGATGCAGATGCGAATATTCGCAACATCCCCGGTCAGACTATCTGTCTGTTGAAATCACGTTTACGGAAAAACTAAGCAAACTGATTGAATAAAATTTAGCACATAGGTCACACCTTCTTACAAGCTGCTAGCATGTAAAAATGGGCAAAATCGGTTAGCGGCCACGCCCACCGCCCATGCTCTATGTAAATATCGCCCTGCGCATTTTGAAAAAAGTTGCTGCGATTTTGATGAAACTTGGTGATTTGGTGAAAATGTGAACAAAATTAAGATTTGGCTAGGTTTCAAGTATCTTAAAAGGGTGTGGCACAGTTCTAAATCTTAACTTTAATAACGCCATAACTCGTTAACCGTGCAAGATATTGTGATTTAAGTGCACGGATATAGATCATAAATATCTTGAATTGTGCTTAAAATGGGCGGAATTGGAATAGTGGCCGTGACACTTTTCAACAATTGGAAATTTTGATTTCGTAAAACTCACAATTTGCACATGCGATTTTTATGAAAATTTTAGTTAATTAATTTTCAATGTATTTTTAACATTTATTTAGAAAATACTTTCAATGCAGTGTAGGGTATGTGAGTTTCGGCTTGGTCGAAGATAACACCTTTAGTAGATTTTTTAATAATATGTATTTCTGGAACAAAGAAAAATTTAATATGTGTCTTACAGAGCTTTACGTTCAGTACTTTTAAGTGGAAAAACAAAAATAAATTTACAAGTTAAAAATGCATTAGTTGTTGGAGAGATAACTTCAACAATACGTATTTGTATGACCAATATATTTGTATAGTTTGAATTTCTAGATTTTGGGCAATATATTTTTGATGCAAATAAAACAAAATCTATTTCATCCTTTTACCCAACGTTTCGCCAATGGATTTTCGGCTTCCTCAGGGGTATTTATTTGGTGATAGAAAACTTAAAATAAAGAACAATTTTTTTTTATAGATTATAAATTATGAACATCACGAGCACTTGAATTACAACTTACATTTGAATTACATTTAGATAAAATTAAGGTTTTTAATAAATAAAGTTTACACAAAAATTCACAACGAAAAATACAACATTAAATCCCTGCACTATAACCAAGAATTGATATTGCAATAATCCTCCTTTCTGTTTATTGCCTTCTTGTAGCTTTGTCTTATTCGTAAGCTTTCCAGAGTGAGCCTTTACATTTTCTTTTTTCTCTCTATCTAGTATTATTGCGTTGTCAAAATCAGCTGTGTGTTGTTTTTCGTTTAAATGTTTTGCAAGTGCTATCGTCGCATTTTTGTTTTTTGCGTCTGCTCTGTGTTTGTAAATACGTGTCCCAAAAGCTCTTTTTGTCGTGCCGTAAAAGGATGAAATAGATTTTGTTTTATTTGCATAAAAAATATATTGACCTAAAAGCCCTAAATCTAAGAATTCAACTCCAACAACTCTAAGGAACAAAAAATGGGCAACTAACTGCTTATATTAGTTTCAATGACCGCTACGCCAGTAAACTTTATTAGCTGACGTTTAAGAGTCTGCAAGCATATTATATTTTATTTCCTGCATTGACCAGTTAAGAATCATAGCAAAAAATACAAACACAGTGCGCCAAAACTCTACATTTTTTCCCCCTTTAAATGCAATTGCTTTTGTATATTTCACATTTCTTGGTGAGCTCTCCGATATTTACATATAGCACATGCAACCTCGTTCGTATCGCCAAAAAAGCTTTCAACGGAGCGCTGGTCAAGAAATGTGTAATATCAACGGTCATAGAAACTATATATCCAGCTAGTTGCCCACCTTTTGTTCCTTATAATTGTTAGAGCTATTTCTCCAACAATTAATGCATTTTGCGCTTGATATTTTTTTGTTGTTTTTGCACTAAAAAGTACTGAACATAAAGATCAGTAAGACACCTACGAAGTTTTTTTTTTATATGAAAAACCGTGTAAAACTAAAACAAGCTCAAATGTGGATAAAGTAAAAGTAACACACTATAAAAAATATAACAATAACTTTTTATTTCATAAAAACAGGATATTGTTAAAAAATACCACAATGTTAAATAAAAGTTAGAGTTAAAAAGTAGTAGGTTCACATAAAAAAAATGCTGGTGCAAGGAGCTGGAGTGGAGCTCATAATATTAATATGTACTGGTGTCTCATCGAGCTTTTTAGTTTTCCGCACGAGTTATATGGGATAAAATGCTGTATTAGAGAGTTTCGTCTGTATCTCGTTAAAGAAAAATTTTACATTATCTGAACTAAGCCCATTGAAAAGAACATAAAATGATCTTAAAAAATGGAAAATCCCTTTTTTTCAAATTTAAAGCAAGCGCTTCAGTATTTTTATTTTTTAAAAAATACATATCATCATTGCTGACAAAAGCATAGATTAAAATTGACTAGAAATAAGTATGTGAAACCAAAATTTTCTTATTAACCAATACTTTTTAGTAGAATTTTTGAATTTAAAAACCGTGTAAGATCCAATCCGTGTTAAAAAGTAGCATTTTAAACGTGGGACAAGTGTATAGTGTAAGTGTGAGATCGCTTTAAAAATTCAATACGATACTTCCGTTTCGACACTTCCATATGTATACAAAAAGAAAATGAAAAAAAAAAAATTTAAAATATAATTTATTGGTAGCAACCCTAAAATTTTTTTTTTGATTGAGGATTTTCACGAAAATAAGTTAACTATCGAATTTGAAGAATTCCCAAAGAAATCTAAAATATAAGGATATTTTGAACATGTCTAATATATGTGTATACATTTGTATATTATACTTATAATAAACTTATTTTATTCAAACCATTTCAATCTGCGAATTAATTTCAAACGTTTTTATCCTTGACTTATTTTATGTACACTTATGCCGTCGTAGAAAAATCAAATGTTCATTAAAATTAGTTGTCAAAAAATTAATATATAAACGTTTGTGATGGATCCAAAAAAAATGATAGACTAAGTTTTTATTTGATATCTAATCTTAACAGAAACTGAGTCTAGCTCATTAGTTAGCTACGACTCATTAAATAAAAAAATAGATGGGCGAAGTGTATCGGAAGGACAGTGCACAGCGGCTTGCGTCATTTGATATTTCATCAAAGTAGAGTTCATGTTACAATTAACAAGGTAAAATTTTCTTGTCAAAAACAAAGTATGCAGCTATGAAAAGTTATATCATCGCATTCAAGAATAATCAAACCAAGCGAAGGATAAAATCTGACAACGCGCGCATTAATCTTAGCTGATTTTGACAGGTAAGGTAGAACTTAAAATAAAGAAGAAGAACTGCTGTTACTGTGATAATTGTACCTTGAGTAGAATTTAAATATTCATATGGATAAAAGGTCAGTGAACCTGGCACATGTAAAGTAGACATGCGTTCTATATATATTTATATAGTCTCGAGAGAAAGCTTTTAAAATACATATACACGCCACCCGTTTGCGTACCTTCGTCTTGCACTATATGGAGGGCCAATGTATACGAACTCAGCGGAGTGCGGAAAAATGTAAGTTTCAATACGGCAACAAAGTCACTCGCTCACCTATGATAAAGTAGAATCCAAGTTAACTTTCTTCATAAAAACACACAGCACCTTCACTGTCACTGACCTCTGCTATGAATACATGAATTTTATTTTGATGAACTGTCATCAAAGCGTACATTGACCCACCACTATAAATTTCAAAATATATTTACCTACATACATAAATACTCTAGCTTATATTGAATAAATCAAAAATAAGTGTTTCCAAAAACTAATACGAGTGTAGTTAACATATATATGCTTTTATGTTATATTTAAAATATCTATATTGTCTTAAAAATATTTTAATAATACGAGCATTTCAAACAAAATAATTGAATTATTAACTTATTTCAAAAGTTGTTTAATAGGACGTAACAATATTTTAACAGCCTTATTTATAACGATCAGATTTTGTTTGTAACAGCAAAGTGATGTAAAAAGTTATAAATAGAAATAGTCGACTTTTTACCAACAAACAAAAAATTAAAAACAAAGCATCTCTATAGAAATATTTTATGATTTTTTTGTTACATTTATTATAATTTTTACATGAGTTGCAATAAAATTACCTAGTTATTGTTATGCCTTTATGTAAATAAGAACTTATATATTATTGTTACTTTGACTATAATAAAGTTTACCCATAAAAATAAAGGTGTTTACATACTTTTATTTAGAATAAGATCTTTAAAATTATTTCATATTATAATAAAATAGCAAAACAAACATGGTTGTATTTTTCTTTTAAAGAGCAAACAAACATAAACACAAGTTTAGTAAAGGTATTTTAATTTTAGAACTATCAATTTACCCATTTTTTTTAGTACAGCCCTACGTTGTTTGGGGATTGATTAGTCCGTATCTTTTACTAGAAAAGGTGCTCAAAGCTCATGGATTTTATTTATTCTACATACATCTGACATCCTTTTCATTAATGAACACAAAATTGTATGTATTCTTTCAAATAGTATGCGATTGGCTGCAAGCATTTGTCAAATATTATTTGATAAGATGGAAAATTCTGTGTGTAAAAGAAAGCTATTAAAATGTTAAAATGGTTTCTGATTTTCGATGTCTGAGACTTTTATTTGTTTTTTTTTATTTCGCCAGTTGCGTTTACATTTAGGAGTTACTGCGTTGTAATTTTTCGAGCTCGTATGATGACATCGAAAATCTAGAAACCACTAAAATATTTAATAGCATTTTTTTACGTGTACAACTACATAATTTTGGATAGTTAAGAAATTACATTAAAAATTACCAGTGATATAAGCCGCATAAAATCTAATGAAAAATTCCCAAAAATGTCCATCCATTTTTGGGAGTTATTTCATAATAAAGTAACAGGCAATGATTGGGTACTAATTCATTTGAATTGGTGTTTATTTTATTCGTTCTCATGGGTGTTATTTCATAACGAAATAACTCCTAATGAATAAACCCTAATAAGATTTCAGTTATTGCGTATTTCATTCAATCCCTTTTGGGGGCAATTCAATTTTCAAAATTCAAACTTATTTCTTGTGCTTGCACCAAAAGTGACTTACCCACATAAAAGTAAGGGTAAGTGGGCATATAAAGTTTCAGTATCAAATATGTAAAAAAGAATTGAATGTTTTTATAACGGGTGATTTTTTGCTATTTCTTCTTACATTGTAAATTTTTTGATACCTCACGCGTGATTCGTAACATTTGTCAGTGCCAAAAATGCTCAGTAAGGTTTGTCATTGTAGCATGAATAGACTAACAAACGAACAGCGGTTGCAAATAACTGAATTTTATTATCAAAATTCGTGCTCTGGGCTCATGAACATTCAAGTATGAAAAAGCTAATGGCTGCTGTGTTTGATAGTGTTTATTCGTAAATACTTTCATGTAGCAGTACTGCAGCCTAGTCAAAGCATAGCATTCGTAAAAGAATCACTCTCTTACATCAAACGGTTATTAATTTAAATCAGTGTTGGGCAAACCTTCACAGATGCATGTTACCAAAACATATAGCTGCGTGATATACTCGGGCAGCAGAATGCCTGACACAGACGTAAGTATTGTCAGTCCTGCCGCTAGCTCCTGCAACAACAGCGACATTACATTTGCTTATGTTAAAGTGCAGCCAAATGGAGAAGTAAGTGTTTTAACTTAAATTGCTATTATTTGTTATTATAAAATGTTTTGTTCTCTGTTAATTTAATATCTTTTTTGCACTCTTTTTTATGATAACTTAACAACACAACATATAACTTTGAGTTTACCAATAACCGCGTTATTTAAAAAATCGATTTGAACTGCACATTCAGAAATGCAAAATATGTTTTCTCATGTATCAAGCAGTAACAAAGCATTTACAACAGTTGTTCTAGATTCTTAAAAGTTAACTGCATTTCCAAGCGAATCCTGCATCAGTCAATTGGAATTTCAAAAGAAAATCTGATTTCGCTGCAAATTGAACCCTCTTACATACTTTTTGCCAAATGTGCCCTATCGTGACTTTTAAAGACACGACTCGGAAAAAAAAAATCACAATTCTTGCGAGAAGTGGTGTAAAAATTGGACTCAAAACGTAGTCGTCGTTTTAAACGTTAAATGACTGCCAAAAGCAATTAAGTGTGTACTATGAATTGAACTGTCAGCTTAAAAATAGGAAGCCCACCCTCTACTCTGGACTTTTTCATTAAATGCCCCTAAACGCCAAATAAATTACATCCAAATCAATTGAATGTACATGCTTAAAAGACTAGGTATAAAAACTAAACCAAAATTAAATACATACGAATCCTAAACTTATTATATAACCGGTTTATACCAGTTTCTATATATTTTATACAAAAACATTTATTAAAACCATTTTAGTTTTAATTTTACAGTATTAATGAATAAAATCCTTTTAAGCGAATATTAATGACAATTTTTGCGATCTCTTTTCATAATAGTATAAAACTTTTAAGTAGGCTGAAGGTCCAATTTAATTAAAAACATTTTAGTGTTGATCAAATAAAATTCTACTACCAATATTTCGACTACCCTTGGTGGTCATCTGCAGGGCAATCTGTTCGAAAAATATTTTTACAACAATTAGAATAATATAAACAAAAAACAACACAAATATTATCTTATGTATAACAGCTTCAAATAAATAATTACTCTAAAAATAAATAATGACTTAAAACTAACCAAACGGTGGACAAAACAAAAACATAAATATTGCACAGGAATATTGTACAAACAAATCTCAGCTGTTGTTGATGGTGATCTCTCTCCTACTGATGTTATTTGTTTTGTTTTGCTATCAAATAGCTGTAGCTTTGAGCAATTCCCTCTGTGTAAGTTTTAAAATTTAAGCGTTGTAAGTGTGGTGTATTAATTATTTGGAGCTTTTCTAATGTGTAACGTTTTATATAATATGTCTCTTGTTGCAATATTTCTACGTTCTCAAAGTCGGCAAAGTGTGCATGTTTTGTACAGTTGGCCGAAAGTGCTGTCCTCTGCTCCATTGGTTTATCTCGTGACTTGGGTTCGGACTTATGAGATGAAATTCTTGTCCGTAGTTTGTTGTCCCTACATATGCTTAATTGCATAAGTGGGACCAGTGGTGGATCTAGAATTTTCTTGAGGGAGGCTTGACATTTTTTTGAATGAAAACACACATTGATTGAATTTTTTAACGAGCAATATTTATATTATATTTCTTGGCATATGGGGCATTTCATGCAAAGCCGACAATCAAAAAAAAAATGATATTTTGAAATTTGTTCATATCCAGCTTAATTGTACTTCTAGAAGGTGTAAGTACCCAATTTTTTTTTATGTAAGGCTTAGTTGACAAGTTATGGACTTCTGAAAATTTAAGTGATATGAAGAATGGATTTTTCGGAATATTAAGCATTGTGGTTGCTATAGGAAGTTTACTGCTTTTTTCAATTATGGAATTAGATTTGAAAGTTGAATTTTATTTCTTGCGGAAAACCGGAAGTGAACATTTCATCTGAGAGCTTAGACTATTTCGATATATTGTATTTTTTGTATTTTAATTTTAAATACAGCTTAAGGTTTACATATAACATGCTAAAAATTTGAAAACGTGATCTACATTAGCTTACGAGACATATGATGTGAAGTGCATACTTGATACATTTTGCATGGTACCTTGCCCTTGCTTAAGAAGTTGAATTTATCTATCTCCTTAGCTAACACCGATCACGTTATAATATTTTTTGTGAAACAACTATATACTTAAGGCTTGTTTTTTGAAGTTAAAATATTCAAAAAATATTATGTCGAAGGTACTGAGAATCTGATTTGAAATTTGTACTACCGGTTTTCTATTCATACAAAAATTTAAAGCTCAAACTTTACTAAAAAATTAAAAAAAGCATCATTTTTACTAGTTAAAGCAATATTTTTTATAAATTATTGTAAATTCATTGATTCCAATAACAGCGTTAAAAAGTTTGTTCTCAAACTTCTTCAATTCTTCAGAAGCCTGTAATAGTCAAACAAAAACTTGTATAAAGATACGTAAAAATGCATTAGCGTAAACTGTTATACAAATTCTATGTTTGCGTGCGCACTAAAACACATATCAGTTGCCCACTGCTGTACACTTATTTTTTTTGCATACACACGTTTGTGTGTATAAATGTTGATATCTGTCGCTACGTACTCTACGGTCGCTCTGATTTGACGTAGCTTGGCCTATCATATTATGTTGGAAAGTATTTTGTTTATATTATTAAAGCTAGAATAGAGGATGCAGGGACCGGCTTTGCCGAACATATAGATTTTTTTTTGCAAGAAACTTGTTTTCTGCAATACCGTTTAACCCAAAATCACTTGATTTCGGGCAACGCGGTATTGCATCAGACCTTTGTTAAGAACCTGTAAATGAACTCTCATTCTTTTGCATTTGAGACCAGCGGAGTAAACAACAGTTTCAAATTAAAAAAGTGATTATTTAAAGTGAAAAGCTATTAAGCAATTTTTAAATTTGTGAAACATAAGAACTATAAAATTCAGGAATCAAGGAATGATCATAAGAGGAGCATAAATACAGTGCGAGGATTTTATTTCTGGAGGAATTACTTTTATTTGATTGAAGGTATGATAATTTATGGAAATTCTAAATCAGGACTAAAAAAGATCAATTCTTTTAGATCCGCATTAGCATCTTTAATTTTTAAAAATTGCAACAATCAACAATTTTATCATCAAGTTAAAGCAAAGTTACAGAAATCTGGAAGTTTTGGCGCATCTTCAGGTGATGGCTGGAAGGTGTGCAAAAGTTTTAAATTACCCTCGAATGAAAACTGGAGTTAATTACGAACGCTGATTTTTAACTCACCAACAAGAAGCAAAATTGTAAATCACCTACGAGCAAAAATTTGAGACACAAAATTTAAGTTTCTTACGATAGCAAATTCGAGACACCTTTTAAGATTAAATTCGAGTCACTTTTGAAAATTTAATTTCAAACCAGTGCTAAAATTAGCAAAAAATTTAATCTTATCTTTGCAATTTAATTTCGTTAAAAATGCGTTTAAAAATTATTTAAAGAACAAGTTTTTTTTGGAACTAATATATATAAAAGTTTATATATATGTAAATCCAATCAATAATCTGGGATTATATATATATATGGATACATAAATATGTGGACTTATATATATGTATATAAATGGCGATTTATAGCGACATTCGCGTTTCACAATTTAAGTTTTTTTTTAATTTCATAAAACCCGTTTTTTTTTTAAATGATGTTTAACTAAATATTTTCATTAAATTTGCTCATCAGTTTTCTTTTGAGATATGAAGTTAACCTAAATTTAAAATTTAAAAAAAAAATATAATTTTCTTTAAAATTATTTATACAAAATGAATTCTATAAATTAAGTAGAATTACTTAATTTTAAAAACACTGCTACTACTTAGTTCTTATAAGTCTTAAATCTAATGTTAATTTGAAAGTTCAAAGTTTAAATACTGATTTTCTTTTAAGACAAATACCTTTTACTTAATGGAGTTTAGCGATTTATTTTGCTTTGTTACGGTTTTATTTTTGTCTTAATTAGTATACCAATTATTACAGCGTTGTTTTTTTGCTGTATGGTTTTAGTTTTTGAATACTTGTGCATGAATTCTTTTATATATATGATAATAGGAAGAGTTAAGTATGGAGCACGAACCCCGACTTAGCCGACGAGTTAAGACCTGGAACGACTAGCATGCACACCCGCTCTGTACGCACACAAGTCCACCTGTCTTATGTTTCCATAAGGCAGGATTTTGTTCTTTTCTCTTTTGAAAATAATATCATCATTATTTTCATTATTATCATCATTAATTAATTACATCATTATAAGCCCATAACTCGGCAAATAAGCCTCATACCAAAAAAAAATTGTGTGTACACATTTATGTTTACTTGTTGTCAGACATTACTTTCAATTTTCCATTAAACTTTAATGATAATTTCCATGACCATGGAATCATTTTAATGGTAATTATAATTGAAAATTTCAATTACCATTAAAATTATTTAATGGTAGTGGAAAATTTTCAATTACCATTAAATTTTTAAAAATAAATAATGACTTAAAACTAACTAATTCGTTATCTAATAATTAAACAGGTTTTTGAAACAGTTTTTTTAACTTATTTGGTTGAAAAAAAAAGTTTTTTGATTTTATAAAATGCCATTTCGATATAATTTAGTCCCTACAAATAATCTGATAATGTGTATCCACCAAAAATGTATAGAGTTTGAGTTATAATTTAATACATAAAAAAGGGATACATTTGAACCGTTCTCAAGAGTACAAACCTAAATTTTATATTACAAGACCATAAAATACCTTTTACGAATTATATACTTATTCAATTACATAGCTAATAGCGTATACACGGGAATGCATGTATATATGGAAATTACCTTTTTTCATTGATTTTTGAATATCTTTTACATTTCTTGTCCGATTTGACAAGAGAATTGAGGTTTGTAAGAGAATGGGTCTTCATCCTAAGTCTTGGCATAATGGCTAAAATGATTAAAATGAGTAAATAAGACATTTGCATAATTAATAACACTTTACTGTGCAAAGAACGGCATTACTCAAGTGGCCCATGTCTGTCCACAAATAGTGGCCCACTTCTACCTACAAGCCCCTTTTTTTGCATATACATTCCACAAAAACACAACGTGAATAATGGACAAAAATCACTTTGCATTCCAAAGGTAAGATGTTTAACTAACATATTGCATATTTACCTGAGTATTTCTCGTAAAAATTCGATCACAAATCGTATGAAAGGGTACGAGGGTAAAAACTTTCTCGCCAATATCTACAGCACGTTTCTCTGGACAGTGCGAAAGCAGGTTTATAACCCCCAAATGCTTATAAAAAGTGACCTCGCGTAAAAATACTATAATTAATGTGCGCGGTTTGACATAGATGTCACTAATCTTAAAATTACTTGGGTGGCCCACGTCTGTCTACATCACCCTACTAGCTGATAAAAATTATGCACCACTTAATCTTAACAACCCACATATATCAAATATAGACAATAGCTTTACAATACAAGAAAAAAAAAAAGAATCTGGATGCAAAAACAACTTCATGGTAAACACCCACATATTGTACAAGATGAAAATATAGATAAACAGAGTACATACACATGGCTTTGTAGAGGGCATTTACAACCTGAAACAGAAGGATTTATTATAGCCATACATCGATGACTTAAAACTTTATGCAAACAGCAAAGAAAACATGCATAGAATGATATCTTCGGTAAAAAATTTCAGCGATGATATAGGAATGGATTTTGGCATCGATAAATGTAAAATGATACACATAAAAAAGGCGAGTACAGGAGGATGAGGAGGGATACTCAATTGATGTGGAAAATACAATAGACAATCTAGGACCAAGCGAGAGTTACAAGTATCTTGGTGTTCTGCACTTAAAAGGAGTAAAAGAAAGTCAGATGAAAGAAAAAATACGAAATCAATTTGACCAAAGAGTACGAAAAATTCTTAAATCTCATCTCACTGCCGGAAATATTAGCAAAGCCGTTAATACCTGAGCGATTCCCGTATTTACATACTCCTTTGGCATAATAAAGTGGTCAAACACTGACATCGATCAAATTGCAACATCTTTAAGGAGAAAACTCTCCAAGCATCTGTGCCATCATCCCAGAAGTGCAATCGAGCGCTGCACATTGCCACGTGAAGAAGGGGGGCGTGGATTCCTTGATATTGCAAATCTACAGTATTCTCAAATAATCAAACTAAGGAACTACTTTAGAGACCAAATCGAGATATCTGGTTTTATGCGGAACATATGTTTAGCAGATAAGAATTATACACCTCTAAAATTAAGGGCAGAGGAGATGCAGGCACCAGACAACGTGCTATCAAAAGAAGAAAGGATAGCTGCTTGGAAATCTAAAACTATGCACGGAGTGCATATATCTCAAATGCAGCAAACTCACATTGACCTAGCATGTTCAAACATGTGGCTAAAACGAGGTCAATTATTTGCAGAAACAGAAGGATTCATGGTTGCCATCCAAGACAAGGTCATAGCGACAAAAAACTACCGCAAATACATCATGTGAGAAAACATTATTAATGATACATGTCGGAGATGCAATAATAACGTTGAAACTATAGATCACATCATTGGAGGGTGCCAGATTTTGGCGGCATTTGATTACACACAGAGACACAATAATGTTGCAAAGATTGTTTACATAAACTTGGCATACAATCGCGGCCTCCTTTTGCAAAAACACCCATACTACAAGTATACACCACCGCCAGTACTTGAGAACAGTAGAGCAAACAGTCATCGACTGTTACTCGTTGTAAGTGGACGTTCGTTTCAGTATGCCTAATTCGGTCTGTGATCGTTGTAAAAATAAACGCATTAATTGTGTGGGCGAAAATATTTTTGCCGTAATTATGCAATTGTCTAATGAAATAAAAGAACTTAAACTCAGTATGTCACTTTTAAGTGAGTCTGGATTGAAAAATCAACAAAATACCAGATCCGGTGATATTATGAATAAAAAAAATTGGCAAGTTCCAGTAGCTCTTCATTTGCCATTAGACAATAACTCCATTACAACTCGCTCTCGTGCGCGTGCTCTGGCCTCTCCAGATAATGTACATGAAGGTGCTGTGCTTCTGTCTTCAATTAACTCAACTGCTGTATCATCTGCATCATCTTTATTGTCTAACAAAATATCAACTGGCTCTCTTTCTTCTAATAAAAATAAAAGAAACACTTCGGTAATTTCGAACGCTTTACATCGTTATAATGACAATTTGATCGCAAACTCTTTTGCTACTTTAACGAGTAATTATATTAACAATGGTATGAGCAATGACTCATCCTCGGTAGCTGCGGTTTCACTTGTTGGTTCTGATCTACGAGACGCTGGTGGGAATAAATCTAACAACAATAATATGAGCTCGGCTGATAAACATTATGCTAATTCAAGTAGTATGCAATCGGAGAGTTCAAACTGGATTACGATTTCTAAAAACAAGAAAAAACACAATGTAGTTGTTGGAAATAATTGTAACTCGGAATTGGATGTAGTAGTTAGAAAAAAGTGGCTGCACTTGTCATCTTTTGCATCATCAGTCACTGAAGAGAATATTATTAAATATGTTTCCTTTCACACGGAGATTGATCCAAAACATTTCTCTTGCTACAAACTAGTAAAAAAAGATACCCAGGCGGAAATTCGTAAAAATGTGAATTTTAAGTTGGGAGTTTCGTCTACATTTATTAATAAGTTATTAGATCCTAATATTTGGCCTGCTGAAGTTCGAGTTCGGCCGTTTCAGTTTTTTCAAAAAATACTGGAGAATCAGAACATGGCTTAGTGAACAACATTATGAACGGTTCCGTCAGTAATTCTTTAAAAATCTATTACCAAAATATGTCGGGTATGCGGACGAAATCTAAAACTGTTTTAACTATAAGTCCTCTGTTGGATTATGAAGTCATTGTTCTTGTTGAGACTTGGCTCACGGTTGATTTTTGTGATATTGAATTCTTTGATCCAAATCTATATGTTATTTTTCGTAAAGATAGAGTTGCATCTAAAACAGGTTGTAGTAGAGGCGGTGGTGTTCTGATTGCCGTTCAACACAAATGGCGACCAGTGGTGGTCCAGCTGATTAATAATGACACTTCATTAGACCAAATTCGTGTTGTACTTAATGGTGAAAAAAGGTTATTTTTGTATGCTGCTTATATCCCACCAAATAGTTCTTTAGATTTGTATAAATCAATTGTTGATAATGTAACTCTTTTGGTTTCAAATAATGTGGGAGAAGATAATGTGTGTGTGTCAGGTGACTTTAATTTACCTAAGGTTAGCTGGAATTACTCTACTGATAATAGTAAATGTTTGACACCCTTAAATGTTAATAATGAATCTGAAATTTATGTCGTTGATAATCTTTTGAGCCTTGGTTAATCGCAAATTAATGGTATGGTTAATAAACTAAATAGGATTTTAGATTTACTATTTATTAATGATAACATTAATTTTAATTTTGAAGAATCTGCATTTCCTTTTTCTCCTCCTGACACACATCACGTACCTTTGCATATTATGGTTAAGTTCTATGAATTCCATAATATAAGTCTAGAAGATGAAACATTTTTTTATAATTATAATGCTTGTGATTTCAGTCTTATAAATGATATCATAAGCAACATGAATTAGAAGACAATCTTCTCTGAAAAGAATACTTCTGATAGTTTTAATATCTTTTTATCAGAAATAAAAAATATTTGCATATCGAACATTCCTAGATTTGTAAAAAAATGTTACAAAATACCGAAATAAATTTTTCAAACAATACAAAGTTACTAATAATTTAGAGTTCAAAGAAAAATATTTGCATTATAAAAGGCAATATGAAATAAATATCAAATCGAATCCGAAGGCCTTTTGGAGATTTATTAAATCAAAAAAAAAATATTCTAATATTCCTACAACAATTTTTTTGAATGAAAAATGTGCGAATTCTGTTGAGGAAGCAAACTTAGAATCTGGCACTAACGCTGATTCTGGTAATAATTTTGATCTTGAATCATATGTTGACTTCGGTTGACTTGGCATATCAGTTCATGATATAACTCAAGGGATTGCTAATCTTAAGGAATCCAGTAAAGCTGGAATAGATTGTTTATCAACATTGCTCTTAAAAAAATGTGCGTCTTCGATTGCGCTTCCCCTTTGTATAATTTTCAATAAATCTCTAGCGGAGGGAAATTTTATTGATAGCTGGAAAATTACTTCTGTCACACCTATCTTTAAAAATGGTAACAGAAATGACGTATCTAATTACAGGCCTATTTCGAAGATTCCTATTGTTGCGAAGCTCTTTGAAAGTATCGTAAAAGATAACATGTACTTTGCTGTCAAAAGTATGATTTCACAAAACCAGCATGGTTTTGTAACAGGGCGTTCAACATTAACAAATTTGGCTGTATTTACTGAAGAGTGCATATCTGCATTTTATAAAGGCTTTCAATTAGATGCAGTATATACTGACTTCTCCAAAACTTTTGATAAGGTGCCGCATAATATTTTATTAAATAAATTAAATCAAATGGGTTTTCACTCAGTTTTTCTGGATTGGATCGAGTCATATTTATCCAATAGAGTATGCTATGTTTTTGTAGAAAATTGGTCTTCTCATCCCTATATAGCTACATCTGGAGTGCCGCAATAGAGCATTTTGGCATTTATTTTATTTATTAATGATATAGTGAGTTGCTTTACTACGGCTTAATTCCTTTTGTATGCTGACGACCTCAAAATTTATGCGGTCATAAAAAATTTGGCGGACTCTTTAAACCTTCAATCTGACCTTGATAAATTGAATATTTGGTGTAAAAACAATCGTTTATTCTTAAATACAAAAAAATGTTTTCAGATAACTTATTCTAAGCCACACTTGATGTTCAATAACCAGTATAATTTTGATGGGGTTAATTTGAATAAAAGATCTGAGGCAACTGACTTGGGTATAATTTTTGACAGTGGTTTTTCTTTTGTAAATCATTACAATCATATTATATCTAAGTCATACGCACTTCTTTCTTTTATTAGGCGTAATAGCTCAGGATTCTCTGATCCATATACGTTAAAATTATTGTACACATCGATTGTGTGTTCTAAATTAGAATATGGTACTTTTATTTGGAGACCATATTATGCGACTCATATAGCTAGAATTGAACGAGTTCAGAAAGTATTTATTCGTTTTGCTTTACGTTCATTGAATTTTACAGAGCCTGCTCCATCGTATAACGCAAAATGTATGCTCTTGAATCTTAAATCTCTTCAAAACAGAAGAAGTATTCTTTCATTGACATTTGTTTATGATATTATTCTTGGACTGATAGACTGCCCTTTGCTTTTATAATCTATTGGATTTAACATTCCATCTAGAAATTTAAGACACTTTGATTTGTTTCACATTTGGTTTTATAGAAATAATTATGCATCTAATGCTCCTATAGTTAGAACTCTTAATGAATTTAATTGTTTAGCTGGCACTATAGGGTTAGATTTTAATTTTTCTAAAAATAATTTAAAGAGATTACTAAACTCCTATTATAATTGAATTGTTATTGTACATGTAATTTTTGTAGCTGTTAAGTTATCAATTGTATTAAGTATTCTAGTCAGTTAAGGAATCATTATTTTTCCATTGACTCAATAAAATGAAAATGAAATGAAATGAAAAATTATACTGGGATAGATCAGTAATAAAAGATCATACGTAATGGGTCTTAAAAAGAAAAACGAATTCTGAGAGAAAATCTGAGCGATATAAGGCGCGTGTAGTTGCTAAACCGTGCAGTCAACGAGAAGGCGTAGACTATTTTGAAACGATATTCTTCGATAAGGCTTCTTATGGCCATAGCAGTGATGATTGGTTTGAAGATTGACCAGATGGACGTTATTACTGCTTTTTTGCACGTGATTGCCAAAGAAACAATTTTTATGAGGCAGCCCGAGAAATACGACGACAATGCAAGTGGACAAGTCTGTCAAGTTCGAAGGCCGTATGTGGGCTGAAACAAGCAAGTCGCCAGTGGAACTTCAAATTAAATGAAGTTTTGTTGAAAGATGGGTACCAGCGGTGCAAAACGGACTTGCGTTATTGTAGCAGTCTATGTTGATGATTTGCTTATTTTTTACAATCAGCATCAATGCGAGATCAGCTTAAATCAACACTAGCGAAACAGTTATTACACTTGGTCAACGAAAATACGTCGAGTACGTATTGAAACGATTTGATATGGTGAATTGCGATCCTGTAAGAGTTCCAAGCGATCCTAATCAAAAACTGACACGAGAAAAGTCGCCGTCAACTACAGAGCAAATTGAACGAAAGTCCAAAGTTCCTTATCAGGCGCAGTTGGAAGCATTTAATATTTGACCCAAAGCACCAGACCTGATATAGCATTTAGCTTTGCAAACGTAAGCCAATTTAATCGAAATCCAGGTCAAGCTCACTGGAAGGCTGTTAAACGTATTTTGTGGTATTTGAAGGGCACTATGGACTTCAAACTAACAGTAGTAAACAGTGAAATCCGGACAAACAAACAAATTTTAAAAAATGGTTTTACGATCCCATCAACCCCTTTTGTTTTGTATGTATGGTTTTTTTTTTACAGGTATTGCGTAGTTTTGAGGTAGGACAATATCTTAGTATAAATAGAAGTTATACTCTGAGTTTGTACTCATTCTTGTGTTGTGTTGGAAAAGAAGCCGAATTATAAAAAATTTAACGAAGCGGATAAGCGCGAAATTTTGGCGTTTCGAGGTGATAGATTCACGTACGGAAAATTTCTGCTAGTTTTTATAGCCGACTTTTTGGAAAAGTATTTAAAACTGAGTCGACAGGTCGAAAAGAAGAGTCAGGAGCGCGAAAAAAGACTGCAGAATTAAAAATCGCTTCAAAATGGATGTAGAATTAGAAAAGAGTTTGTTGATTGTGGTGGAATAGAAATTTATCCAATGACTGTGCGACGAAAGCTCCATGATGCTGGTTTATCTGCATATCGTCCCGCTAAAAAGACTTTTCCACTCAAATGGGTCGGAAACGCTTGGATTGGACCAATCAGCACATAATCTGTACTGTTTCTGATTGGCAGAATGTGATCTCCGCAGATGAATCAAAGTTCAATATATCTGGCTCCGATGGAATGCTTTATGTGCGCCAAAGAACCAGAGGGCGTTATAGCGACGAGCGATCCTAAGAGCATTTAGGCAACCAATTAGTAGAATGGTCTGGAGATGCTTTTCTTATTATCAAGTTGGACATATGGTCTTGATTGGAGGAACTATCAAAGCAGCTGACTGTAAAAACATCCTGATAGAAAACTTGGGTCCTTCTATTGAAGAGAATTTTTTGCGTGTGGACAACGTGATTTTTCAAGATGATTCTGCGCCTTGCCAACGAGCGCAATTGGTAAGCATTAGTGCTTTGTAAATCCTTATTTTGTACTTAATAACAACCTACAACTTTCATCCTTTTTACTTCTTCTACAGGTTAAGAATAACTTCAATGAACTTGGCATTTCAACTTTATTGTGGCCAGGCAATAGTCCCGATCTGAACCCCATTGAGAATCTTTGGCACATAATTAAGGTGCAGGTAGCAAGCCACAAGCCTACTTATTTACGCGAGTTAGACATAATAATTCAAAATGTTTGATACTAAGACATTTCACAAGATCTTTTGAAAAACTTGATCACTTCCATGCCGCAACAATAACAGATGTTAACTGTCATATGTTTGCTTCTTCTGATTTTATCTTTCTTCTATAATAAACTGTTCGAGTGTAAAGAATTAAATTTCTGTCTCCGTGTTTAATTTAATTTAATTACATACACTGTGAATCCCCAACTTTCTACCAGAAGTAAGTAGTATTCGAACAAATTGCAAAGCGCGATCTCATAGTCGATCGAGTAAGAAGGCAATCACGACAAGACTGAATTTCCACGAGGCTTCATTCCAGGCAGAATTATTCCGACTTAAATTCTTTAATACATTGGCATCTAATATAATAAAAACTTTATGTTATTTTAACTTTATACGTCAATATATTTCAACAATAAAAGTATTTTAGAAATTTTTACCAGATATATTTTATAACAAAGTAAAAAATAATGTTTTATAGGACTTTTCTGTGTATAGTAAATGATAGTGAATATTTATGTTTTTAATCAAACTGTCGATAAGCTTCTTGTAACTTAGCGACAATACTTGTATAAAAAGTTATTTGCTCTTTTATCAAACATTTGAGTGTTTCCTTTAAATGTGTGTCCCTCTCAGAACGAAAATGAGACATTTCAGCCATAACAGCATATGAGATGATATCTGTTCGCCGGTTTACATCTGCCATTTGCTGATTACTCATCTTTTGTTCGGCTGCCAGCCTCTCACAGTCTTTGCGTTTTTGCATTGCACCTTTGTGTGTAGATAATATGTCCGGAAAACTATTAAGAACTCCGCTGCAAATGAAAAAAAAAATTAATTAACTAACATAATTTAAATAAAAGATTAGAAAAACTGTCAATATAATAATTTCTCATTGAAACACGAAAATTAGCAGTAAAGATTTTTTAAGTTTTTTTATGTATTCTAAGAGTAATTTCGTTAAGACTTATGTACATTAGAATAGGTCGAAAATTTGATTCAGCCTAACGGGGTCTGAAAAGTTAGAGGGAGTCTCAAAAATGATTTCTCCTAAATTTTTTTTTTTTGATCGGAGAAAAAAATCGTTAGTCAGATGAGTCATTGCGAGTAGACGTGATTTTTTGGTGTCCAGCCAGTTTTTATAAAGATATTTATGAAGCAAGCGTCTAAAAGCTATTTTATAATAATGAGGCTCGCTATGCGGCATTAAAATCCAAATCACGGTAAAGTTGTTTTTAATATTATTTTTTTAAATTTTCAGTTCCTCGTATTTTGTTGTTGTTTGTGACTTAACCCGCATATCCACATATCGCTTGGAACAAAAATCACAAATATCAGCAACATGCGTTGCAGTGGCTACGCGAAGTGTCGACGGAACTCTTCGAACAAGTCTACGATAAAAAGAGTAATAGCAAGAGTATCGGCAATTGAATCTATACGCAGCGATTTTGGAAAGACGAAAGATCAGATAAAATGAAAAATCAAATTGAGAACCCGAATATTATCGACTCTACTAGAATTCCCCAATAACTAGAGCATAATAATAAGTTATCTGAGCTAAAGAGCCAAGTAGGAGTTCGAAAACGAAGCGGATCTTTTGCCTGTGCAAAACGTAATGTCGAAATGCTCATTGAGTTTTCTCGGATACTAAAAAAACCTCCGCGGGAACTTAACGCATTTAAAGCGAAGCAACGTCAGTTTTCTTTCTAGACTATTTAAAAAAGTCAAAAGTATCCATCTCTAAAAAAGTTAAATTTATTTTTGATTTTGGAAAATGAAGGTAAAATTTTAACACTTTTAAAATATAGTTACGACCATTCGAAAGGCCACTAAAAAAATTTATAGACAGCACCTTGGACTAAGATTTTTACAGTTAGTTCAGAAAACAAATTATCTACACGAAATAGAGGGTGTCAACCAAAAATATCAAATTATCGTCCTCCCTACTTCAGCCAGTTTTAAAGAAGCAGAAAAATATTTTGGGATATGGTTACCATCCAATAGTATTTATTCATTGAGTCTATGGAAATACCTCACAGACTGGAACAAATTAAGTTGCAATATAAGGACTTTCATAGTTTTTTAACAAAAAACTAATTGATTTAAAATATAAGAAACTTAAATAACTTATAATTAGTTAAATCAAATTAATGTAAAAGCCCCAACAAAACAGATTTAATATTAAATTTAGGCATACAGAAATCAATTGAATTATAAAGAATTTAATATTAAGAGAGTTTTATGAATGCGCTTGATGACACTTAACATAACATAGTCTGAGGAGCGTAAGGTTCTGGAAGGAATATTAAACACTATCAGCTGAAGAAGATCAGGACAGTCAATATTATCGTTAATTATATCATAAATAAACATAATGCTATGTGTAAGTCGCTGTTTTTTGAGACTATCATGATTTATGAGCATGCAGCGAGCATTGTAAGAGAGAAATGGTTCAGTGGAGGGAGTCAAGCGCAAAGCAAACTTAAAAGTTTTTTTGAATACGCTCCAAACGTACAATATGTGTCCCATAATATCGGTTCCATATGAAAGGTGCATATTCTAAGTTTGATCTAGCAAAGGACGTGTAAAGCTGTTTTATATTAATTGGATCTAGCATAGCAGAAAAATTCTTTTAATAAAAGCAAACAGATTCGATTAACATGACTAGTTATACTAAAACATGAGTTAACAGCTAATATCTTTCCATCCTGTGTGGAAGAAATCTATACTGAATTTCGAGACTACACAAACGTAAATGTGGCTTCCCTTTTCAATGATTGTTTTAATTTAAACTGGATACCTATTTACACCACCAATGATGTAAGTAAACAAGTCGAATTTTTTAATGATAACATACATTACCTTTTTAACAAACATGTTCCTTTAAAAAAAAAGAGTAAAAAAATCCAATTTCCCATGGCTCACTCATGAGGTGAAAAATCTAATTATTAAACGAAATAAATTGTATGCCAGATGGAGAAAGTTTAGATGCTCAATAATCTATAGCAATTTTAAGATCGCACGTAATGCAGTCACCAAACTCATTCGAATGAATAAAAAGCGACATTATGAAAATAAATTCAGTTCCTGTACGTCAAGCTCTCAATTTTGGAACAATATCCGCCAAGTTGGAATAAGATCAGGTAGGCAAATGAACTCGTGCGGTATAGACGTAGAAGATCTGAATAAAAAATTTGTTCAGGCAGGGTCATCTACTCTTAGTTTACCACTTGCCTCTAATCAAGGAACTAATGAGCTTTATCAGTTTTCACTTTCAGGTGTTGATTATTTATGTGTATGTGAAATAATCTTAAAAATCAAATCAAAAGCGGTGGGATCTGATAATGTTCACCCAGACTTTATCAAAACTCTTCTCCCAATTATAGCACATATAATCACACATATTTTTAACACAATGATTACTACATCCACATTTCCCGACGACTGGAAAGTTGCTAAGGTTTTACCTTTACCTAAATCGTCGTCAGGAGCCACAGAATATCGCCCCATTGCGATCCTTCCGTTCCTTAGCAAAGTCTTTGAAACAATTATAAGTAAGCAAATCACAAAATATTATAATGAGAAGAAGTTGCTAAACAAAAATCAGTCAGGTTTTCGAACGAAGCATAATTGCACGACAGCTCTTCTAAAAGTTTCGGATGATATACGTGTGGGTCTTGAGCACGATCTTATGGCCATAATCGTTTTTCTTGATTTTTCAAAAGCATTCGATTGTGTAGACCATAGCATTTTAATAAATAAACTTAAAATTAAATTTCAATTTGGTGATTCTCTGCTCAAACTTATGGCTTCTTACTTGTCTAATCGGACACAATATGTTTTTTACAAAAATGAGCGCTCATCACGAATACCAGTCTACGGTGGGGTGCCCCAAGGCTCTGTACTTGGACCTCTATTATTTACTTCTTTTATAAATGATATTTCTGAAAACATCTCAATTTGTGAACACCACATTTATGCTGATGATGTTCAAATCTACACTTTTTTTTTGAGAGAACTAACAAATCCATCGCAGCAAGTAATTTGAATTCTGAGCTGAGTCGCATTCAACTTTGGTCAATGGAAAATAAACTTCATTTAAATCCGACAAAAACTAAAGCGTTGTGCATTCATAGAAGAAGAAGCAAAGAAGACTTTCCACTAATTCATCTTAATAACATTCCAGTGGCATATGTTGAAAATATAAAGAACCTTGGAATATACTTTAATCAATGCCTGAGTTGGGATCTTCACATTAATAGAATAGTTTCCAGGATTTACGGTGCCCTTCGTGGTCTGAGCCCCACCACAAAATATCTACCGACTAATGCTAAGCTTAAGCTTGAGAAATCTTTTATCTTGCCGATCATTTTGTATGATCGTGTAATATTTTCTGATATGAGTCAAGAATCGAAAAGAATGCTTAGTGTGGCATACAATAGTTGTGCTAGATATGTTTTCGGTGTTAGTAGACATCAACATATCAGTGACCACACTAGAAATATTAGTAATTGCTCACAAACGTGCTTGTTGAAATATAGAACTATTTTGCTGCTTTACGAAATTATCACAAGCAAAGAGCCGGAATATCTTTATCATAAAATTAATTTTGCTAGAATGCAAAGAACGCTACATCTGACAGTGCCTACTCATAAATACCTCATTACTACTCGTCAATTTTTTGTCCATGCGGTACATATATGGAATCTTTTGCCCACATTTATTAAACGAATCAGCAGCTTTAACGCCTTTAAGAAAACTGTTTTTATATATTGTGTCAACAACTTTTAAAGATTTTTGCCTTAATAATTATTAGTATTCTTTATTTTACTTGGTTTTTATTTTTTATTATTTTCTTTTTTTTTAATGATTTCTTAAGTTTAAGTTTAAATTTTGCTTAATCCTAAGTTATGCTTACTTATTGTATGTAAGTCTAAATATTGTGAACCCAGCTTGTGCACACTCCAAAAGATTTATCTTATGTGCATAAATATTTTTTCTGAATAAATACAAATACAAATACAAATAAAGAAGACACCAAGATCACGAATTTTATTAGCTTTAGTCAAAGCCATACCATCAATGCAGTATGAAATCGAAATAGGTGAGCTATTCTTCGAGAAAGTCACATGAAAGCATTTCCGTAGATTCAATGACACATTATTAATTTTGAACAAGGTAAAAATCAAGTACAATCTAAATAGGTGTTCACTTTGAAATAAACTTTTAAATCGTCAGCAAACAAAACAAAACGGGCGGATAAACGGGCATTAATAAAAATATTAAAGAGTATTGGCCCAAGGATACTGCACTGTGGCACTCCAGAAGTTACTAAAAAATGTTGAGACTTAACATTTTCTATGGCTACAAAAGATATAAGAACTAAGCTAAGACAGAAAAGCCGAATAAAATCAAATCTTAAGCAGTTTTGAAATCAAGATAATGTGAAATTTTATCAAAAGCTTTCGAAAGATCTGAATATATTACATCGACATGACTACCATCTTCAAATGAATGGTACAGTATCATGTGAAGATGCAGAGGTTTGTTGTTGCAGACCCACCTGAAACAAAACCATGTTGCTGAGGGCAGATTAAGTTTCATACAGCAAAGAAAGCATTTTCCTTTACAGTTTTTTCAAAAAGTTTCGATATGTTAGTAAGTTTTAAGATAGGCCTATATTTTTAAATATTGATTTTATTTCCTGATATTTTCCATTTATAAATAAACGCACCACACGTAAGAGATTTGTTGAAACTCAACAGGAGTGGAACGGATATAGTTTTGACTCATTTTAAAAGCATGTAAGAACTAAGACCATCGAGATCACTTTTGAAGGAATTATTCAAACTAAAAATAACTTTCTCAATATCATCTAATGTTAAAGAAATTCCACCAAAACTTAATAATGGTTTTTCGATATGAAGGTCTTGTTGGTTATTATGTAGATAACGACTATCAAAATTAGAAACAATTTTGCAAGTAAATCAACAGTTTCAGTTAAAGAGTTAGATAAATTATTATTATGAAACGTACATAGATGAAGGGATGAATTAATAATTTTTTTTGGACTGAACTATGAAACTATGGTCCTAAAATCAATCAAAATTTGTTTTTCAAATTAAGTACACTGTACTATGTCAGCAAAGAACAACAGCTTACCACCTAAGGTATCAATACTATGCATAGGTGAACATATATGCACATATGCACAGCAAATAATTAAGTTCGCATACCGGAGAGAATTTAGTACAAAAATTTTAAGGCATTAATATAAGAAGCAATAGGTTAACTTCTGGTCTGAGTAAACCATTCCTCTGCGAAAAAAGACAACGGGAGTACCAAAACTTCAGAAGGCCAAAGCGCACGGCTAAAAACCTTATTAGTTATTATAGGCAGAAATAATCAGCTTAAATTTTGTTCTTTTTAAGTAACTTATGTAAATACATCAACATCCTTTTTACCAAGCGATAACATGCTATCAGGCATGTTCTGAAAATCGTTATCGATCGAAATCGATTTTTGGTGTTCTACAAATCGATTCATTTCCGATTGTATATTCGAATCGAAATGAACTTGTTCCGTAAATAGTTATATCGATTTGGTATCTGTTTGGTTTCGATCAGCTGTGACAAAATGGAATTAATAAAATTTGAAATTTTAATAAAAGTTAATAAAAATGTAAGTTTCAAGTCAGCGCAATTTTTGTGTTTAATATTAATTTTATTAATTTTCAAATTAAGGGGAAAACATAAGAATGCGAGGCAGGAGTTCTGCATACTGGAATTTATGGAGGAGCACCCAGATCTTGGAGGGTTCACAAAAGGTGACCGCGTACTGGTAGAGCAGCAATGAAAGGACTTGGCAACACTGTTAAATAGCCAAGGTCCACCAGTGGAAGACGCCTGTGGTTCGAAAAAGGTAACTGAGACGTGTTTCTTTTCATCAAAAACTATCTGAGGTCTAGACTGACTGAAAATGCGGAGTCTGTAAGAAGTTGGCCTATAATAAACGGGAGATTCCAGTGGTGGTCCCTTCAAGCAGTATACCCTTACCGCAAGTGAGGATGCCGTGGCACGAGTTTGCGTGATTTTTGCCATGGTTCAGGGATTGCAGAATTTGATCTCGTTCAGGACAAGCGAATCTAATGAAAATGAGTTGAGCTACGACAACATATGTAGGTAATGAACACCATCTACGTCTCATGCTACTACATCCAGACTCCAGAAAATGAAAGCGTGATTTTTCGTTGCAGGAAAGAGCTACTATTTATATTGAACTCCTCTTCTTTACTTACGTTATTTACAGGACTGCGTAAAAAATTTTATTGGCGAGAATATCCGAAGTAAGTACATAGCGTTATTTCGAGCGAAGGAAAAGTTATGCGTGATTGAGAAGCAGAAACTGGCATAACGCAAAAGTAGAACAATAATTTGAAGAGAAAAATAAAATAAAACTGTGCCTTCCCGAAATAGAAAAAACGCGAATGCAAAAAAAAAACCAATTTAATATATGTACATAAATGTTCATTTCATAAGTATATGCTACAATAAATAAATACAAAAGTTATATATTACTAGCTATTTCATCTCTTATCCTTTGTCCTTCGATTCGCATTGTAGAAAGATCATCTCTAAGGTTTTCTCATTAGATTCATTACCACCAGACTCATCATCGGTTTCATCGTCAGCATCTTCATCATACGGAATATTGTAATATCTAAAAATGTTGTGGAGTTATAACACACATTAAGAATTTTAACCACTTTCTCTGGTTTATATGGTAAAGATGTTTGCAAGCACCTAAGCCTGCTTTTGATAACTTCAAACCCTTGTGGTATTTGGATAAAAACAAATGTCTGGCATAACGTAAGCTTCAAATAAAAGTCATGGCTGGAGCCAGGGTGACAAGCATCGACAGCTCTGACATTCATGTTGTAGTCACATAGCTGCAATATATTAAATATTAAAATTGAGTAAACTTCAAATTTAAAATCAACTAATATCCATAACATTTAGACTGAAATGTACTTTCCTGTTGAGATACAGTGACTCATCAATATGTGGTTTGAAAATCCTCACGTGTGAGCCATCAATGCACCCAATGACTTCGAGCAAACTATGTTTACTGGAAAAGTATCACTTCAATTGACGACGTTCATCCTCATACATATCCAACTTTATCCACTTGGAACAACGTTTAATTTCCATAAATTTTATCATTTTAGTCAACACTTTCGAAACAGTGCTTCTTCCCAAAGCTGTATCAGCATCCATCCCAACTGCTCTTTGATATTCGTCTTTCGCCAAGAAACTAAGTGCAGCGATTAATTGAAGTATTAATGGAATTGAATATTTCTGAACAAAAGGTCTGATTTCCTCTAATATCATTGTGAAACCAACTTTGTTTAGCCGATAATACGTTACCAAACTGCAAAGAGTTCTTTATTTCTATTTGGATAGATTTAATTACATAATTTAAAAACTATGCGATAAATACTTACGCAGTATCAGGAATGGCAAATAGATTAGAATGGTCTTTTAAAACTTTTAATCTTTTATATTCTCATTCGTAGAATTTTCACGATGCAATAACAAAATTACGATCAACACAACTTCACACATTTTTAAAAGAAAATTGTTCGTTATTGAAAAAAAAAACTTTTTTTAAATAAAGTTCAATTGTACAAAAAATAAAAACAGTCAAACTTTCAAAATATTTACCAAAAAAAAAAATGTTTCTATGCTAAACACATATGTATTTTTCAATGTTGATCGCAGCTCATTAAAACTAAACAGCTTTTCGAACACTTTCATCAAATTGATTAAATTTTTACTCGAATTTGTTAAATCTATCGATTTTCAGAACACGTCAAGCCATTTCGATCGATTTAAAATTTCGATTCCGATCGATTTGCAGAACATGGCGACATGTGTTGGTTATCTATTTGAGCGCGTGATGAAACATAATCAATAATATTCTCAACAGATACAGTTGGTTTAAAAGAGGAGATGTGGAGAGTTTTTTTTTTTGAAAAGCAACATCAAGCTCGGAGTTAGCTAAATTTCCAGCAACAAACAAATTATTTTTAATTTTTTCTTATTTCCAGTAGGAACAGCGGTAGAAAGAGCAGCAGATGCAGCACCAGTCGCAACATTGTGAGGACAAAATATTTTAATTTCAAATTTTGCCTCAAATCAAATGTACATAAAAGAACAGTCACCACGATATAACAGGCAAGCCTCATAAATCTGCACAACAACAACCAACAAACAAGCAATAGCCCAACATAGCAACAGCATAAAACACGCCACCAAAATAAACCAACAACAAAGCAATTGCTCAAGATAGCAACAACATAAAACGCGCCACCATAGTGCACAACATCCAAGCAATAGCCCGACACGTGGTTCGATCGTGCAAGAGAACATGTTTGAGGTTGAGCATGCAACGTAAACCTGTTTTACCATAAACCATGCAGTTCAGAATGGTTATAAAAAGAAGTTGTAGGCATAGCGAGAGGATAGTCGGTTGGTGATCAGCAGCGAATGCAGAGTAAAGTACAAGTACACTTTAGCATGTCAGGGGAAACAGAAGCATTCGCCGGACACTCTAAAAATCCAAACCAACAGCAAGAAGTCGAACCAGGAACCACCAGGGTTTCGAATAGAAGTAAGTATAGTGGTAACCAAGGTAATAATTGGGTTTTAAATGCTCTTTTAAGGGAAAAATACAGCTTATCAATTGTTTGTACCACCCCTACAGCTTTAACTCTATTCCAAAGTTTTCCTGTGCTGTTTTAGGATGGTCGGTCTAGAACTTGGTCGAGCCTGGAGGAGTGCAGTACTTGGCTATTTTCAAAATCTTTGGTGGCGATAGGGAAGTTTCTCGCCAAAGGTGCGGACGCATAGAGGACCCGAAGGCTTTTTATTCAAAACGAACTATTACTAAGTACCAAGGAAATTTACATATGGTGGAATACGTTGAGTAAACAAAAGGTTGTTTTCAAGAAGGCCCGAAGTACACCCGAAGGCTTCTTATTTAAAACAAACAATTATCAAGTCCAGCAGAGAAATTTACGTAAGGTGGAGCACGTTGAATCAACAAAAAGTCGTTTTCAAGAGTACCCGAAGGAGCCCGAAGTACACCCGAAGCTCATTTTCAAGAGCAGCCGAGGGGACCCGAAAAATACTCGACGGCTCTTTATTCAAAACGATGCATTATCAAGTTTAGGAGAGGAAATTTACATGCGGCGGAGTACGTCAACAAAAAGTCGTTTTCAAAAGCACCCGAAGTACACCTGAAGGCTTTGCAATCAAAACGAAGCATAACCAAGTCCAGCAGAGGAAATTTACATACGGCGGAGTACATTGAATCAATAAAAGGTAATTTTCCAGAGAACCCGAAGGTTTCCGAACAAACCCGAAGGCTTCAAAATCACAACGAAGCAAAGCAGAGGTCCTGGAAAAAATAAATATATTGTAAGAAAAAACCCGAAAAATAGATAAAGTTTACGGTGCGTAAACGAAAAATTAAGAAGCTCTGATTTTTAAGAACGCCTGAACATCCGGCGAGTCATATTCGGCAGAGAATTCTTTACAACATCAAACACATACTCCGATTCAGACACACCATTAGCAGCAACATATAATAGAAGTTAATCAGAATCCTTTCTAAATATTTTCCTTATGCTTTGTTGTGTTGGATTATCTAAAAGTTCTTAAAAAAACGGTGTTTAAGAATATTTTTAAATCAATGAATGATTACTTTAACACTACCACGCGAGCGTCGGTGATAGCACACTATACACTTTTGGTAACCAGGGAAACCGTGCGGAGTGTTACATGACATTAAATGGAGCTTAGCACAGTGGATGAGTTTGTATGAAACAGCGGCCACATATAGTATATTTGGTACAGATATTTTGAAGGTAAAAACAACAAAATTTTGTGAGTTTTATAGTTTTCAAGTTATTAGAGAAATACCAAAAACGGTGGCCATAAACAGGAGTAATAGCAAGACTTAAAATATGCAGGCATCATAGGTATCAATTTTCATAAATTGGCAATGCTGATTTCAACAATGTTACAAATTTTGCGATATCTTTTATAGTTTACAAGTAATTGGAGAAAAAGAGTTTCAACAGCTTATCAGTACTGTTTTTGAAAAGAATTGGGGTTTATATCTTTTACCCCAAGGGGGATAAAAAGTGAAAAGATAGAACTTACCTGTTCCCCTTTACTTAAGGGGACTTCTTTCCAAATTCAAGCAACTTCCTTCACACTGTAAGCTTTTACAATTGATAAAATTATTATAAGGCTTTGCAGAATGTGAAAAAACAAAAATATTTTTTCTTTCAAATTTTGCAGTAGAATAATAATAATCATAAAAAAAAGTTGTAAAAAAAGAAGATGAAACTTTGGATTTTAGGCAACCACATTATATATAAGAAAATTTCCGAAATCCGGAGATATGTATTTTTTTGACTGATGAAATTTGCAAATTTTCTCAATTATGACCTTTTAATCCCTAATTTTAACACAATTAGCATAGTTTTTTGTCCCTTCTAAAACTACATTAAGAAAAACTTGATAACAAAATGTTGTTAAAAAAGCTGTTGAAACCTTTAACTTTTAGGTAGCCATACGTTCTCATATTATATATAAAAAATTCTCGAAATCAGGGGATATTTATTTTTTTTCTGTCAGTTTGCAATTTCTCCACTTTTACCGTTTTTCACTCTAATTTTTGAAAAATCCGCACAATTCATATAAAGGCGATAAAAAAATAAATTTATTTTTATGAAGTGGAAACAATGTTCTTTCCGCCAATATGCTACATTAATGCATTTTGTTTTAAGCAAGTTAACTAGCTAACAATTGCTTTTGTAGAAAATTTCATAGAACATTTTTGATTTACAAAGTTCAACTTCGAGCCCACTGTGTCACTAAACTCAGTACAAATTTAATTTAGTAATTTCTGACGATTGTTTCAAAACATTTTTCAATCCCTAGCACTTTAATTTTCTTTCTATTTATGGCCACAATATTCCACTGTGCGTCGGTGAGAAAACACTACACAATGGACACTTAGCAACCAGGAAGACGTGTGAAATACTATATGATATTTCTAGACTTCGTAATAAAACTACCGTACCTGTCCGCATTTTCAGCCACACAAAAAATATGGACCAGGTTTAAAAATATAGGGTGGCCTCTCCCATACGATAAAAATACCTAAAACGCTATATCTTGGCACGCAAGGTAGATTTTTTTTACGTTTTAGTAAGTCAGGTTTTTCGCAAAATTTCAAAGAAACCGAACAGAGACTCTGTCCGCATCGTTCACAGGTTTGAGCTAGGAAGCTCATATTTTGGGACAGTTATTCTTAAGCTTCAAGCTAAAATATAGGCTAAAATAAATAAATTTCATCCACAAAACTTTGAAAAAAATAACTCCCTATGGTACATATAGCAATTTGTAAAAAAAGGCTTATTTTATTCTTATTCGAGCTATAGGTCACAAAAATAATATTTAATTGAAGTTGTCGATTTATTTATTATAAAAAAATTTCTCCAATATTTCGATTTTCGTTGAAAATCATCTTCAGGAGGGACCTTGGTCATACTTCAAAAAACACAAAACAAAAAAACACTTAAAAAATCAATATAATAAAAACGCTATGGATGAATGTACAAATGGCGCATCATTTTAAAGGTAATAAACTTTTCTTTCTAAATATATATATATCACTGTAGGTTAATAATACATTTTTTGGAAAAAATAACGGTTTTTAAAAACAAAAAAGGTCAACATTTTACAAAAATCTTCATATCTCAAAAACTAACCATCAAAATTCAATTATCAATATCAATTTATACCTCATTAAATTACCTTTAATATGATATGCATATTTTGAAAATTCATCCAGCTGTTCCCTACTTATAGCGTTTTTTAAAAAAGCTATATCCGCAACTTTGGATGGCTATATCTTCTAAACCAGATCCGACCGACAATTTTTTTTTGCAGATTTATTATTTATTCATAGCACGCTACTTCTCCAAAAAAAAAAATAAAATCGGAGAATTGTTCCTAAAGTAAACCTGTTCCAAATATTTTTTTCAGTGCAATTACCACGGCTTCAAATTCTTATTATTTAATGGGGAACCCAATTTTTATGAGTAAATCACATGTTTTTCGATTGAAAATTAGTTTTAATAGATTTTTGATACAGAAACATCTTGAATTTATATTCAATTTAGTTTTAAAAAAAATTTAATAACTTATCCGCAATGAATAATAAACGAAAACAAATAAGTTTGGAACTAAAACTAGAAATTTTAAAACGTTTTGAATCTGGTGAAAAGGCGATTGAAATTGCAAAAAAATTTGATTTGGCTCCTACAGCTGTGAGGACAATTTGAACTTTTTAATTTAAAACATTTTTAATTTGCATTTTATGTTTTTAATTAAAAATGAATACAATTTTTGTTTTAAAATTATTAACATAAGACTTAAAAAGGTGTTGTTATTAAAAAATAACCATTTTTTTCATAAAACTTACAACCAGGAACCAGGAACCAATTAACAACAAACTAGTACAAATACATGCAAAAATGATTACGATTTGCGTCGTTTCGACTTGCGTCGTCTTTTTGCGGTTGCAATTAACGACGCAAATCGAGGCTTTGGCGTATTAATGTAAGTTTCGTGTTTCATGTAAGTGATTATTGATTTAAGTAAGTGTTCCTTATTTTGAATTTTTTGTAAAATGACCTGAAGATGATTTTCAACGAAAATCGAAATAATAGAGAATAAATAAATAATTGATAACATCAATGAAAATTTATTTTTGTGACCTATAGCTAGAATAAAAATAAAATAAATAACAACAGGTCAAAAATCAAATAAAAAACAAAAAAAAGAGGTTAGTTACTAGTATTTAGTCTTATGAATAAAATCCCTTTGAAATTTTAAATCTATTTATTACAGGAAGCCCAAAAACTGTGGAGTCGTGTAAAAAGTATATCTTAAGAAGACGCCCTCTGCAGTGGTCAAGATGTATTAAAAATGCAAAAAAAAATGTTATATTCTTAATCGGCTTAAAAGTTAGTGTTGATTTTTCCTAGTAAAAGGTGAAACAAGTATAACTAGTTTTAGCCCAATTTCTCTTTTTAATTTCTTTTTGTAAGTTGTACAGTCAGCTCAATAAAAATAACATTTTAAATGTGTATTTTTTCTAATTATCAAACGAAAAATCCCCTTAACACTTACCAACTTCACACCATCAAGTATATGTGCAGGTAAGCAGATCGATTTCGAAAAAGTGACACAAGAACACTTATTCAGAATAAGAGCTAAGCGATTATCTTTAAGAGCTCTATCCAAATCTTTTTATAACAATAAAATATCAAAGTATCAATGATTGGCATGCTTTTACGTGCTTGCTAATACTCACTACATAGCAAAAATTTATCTAGTAAATCTTTACAACACGATTCGGTTCAAACGAAATCAAGATTGAAAAAAAAATATTCAACCAATTCAATGTACAATTATTATTTAGTGCCTGGAGAATCCAAAAACATGATTCACAAAATCGTAGCTGATCATTTACTCCTTTTATGGCCATAATAAGGGAAACACTTGCAATGATAATTTTAATGAAAATACGTTCATAGGTTTCTAAGGAATGGACAAACATGTATGGGAATGTAATGAATCAAGAAAAGTTTTAATCATGTAAAAATAAATTTTAACTAAGAAAATAGGTCGGGCACTACCCTTATTTACCCCAGCTATCTATGTATAAATAGGAAAATTTAAAGTATTATTTTAGTTTTAATATTATTTTTTATTTTTAATTCAACAAATAATAAATTTTTTGCCATATACTTATGTCATAAGTATGTCGTCGCTCTCGGGTAGAAAGGCCCCAACTCATATTTTTTAGACTTCGCAACAGGAGAAAAAACTTTAAAACCTTAAATAATGAAGATTTTTAAATGAGATTCCCAAAACTTTTAGTGGGTCAGTTAGGAGAGGTTATGACGTACACGTTAATGGCGAGAAATTTTCCAAGTGTCATTTCTTTTCATGATTTTTTGACACTTGAACATTTGCAAATTGTAATTGGCACTTACATCAAGTTTTTTATGCCACAATAATGGCCTCTGTGATGTATAATTTGACGTCATAATTTTTGAAACCGATACAGCCATTACAGAATTATGGACATAAATTAAAACATGGATTTGCCCCTTCGATTTTTTTCTATATACTCGTCTTTCTGGTGGATTAGAGAGGAGATTTCGCATGCAGATTTTTTTTAACTTAGACCTTTAACTAACGATAATAATAAAGATATAATATAGCGGGGGGTTATCGATCCATTGACAAAAAATGTCAGTTTCGAGAATAAAAATGAGGTCCGGCCTTTCTACCCGAGAGCGACGATATGGACATTTGAGGCAGCTTACGCAATTATATTTTTTTTTGTTGCGAAAACCAATAAAATAAAGACTTTTCATAACGAAATAAGTTAAATTTTATGATTATAATTAAGCTCAAAATTTTTATAGTTAACTTGGTGAAATTTTTGTTTTGTGGGTTTTAAAAGTATTTTTGACTAAGGATCCCAAAAAACAAAACGGATTGTGATTTTCCAATAGTTTTTAGGTTGACGAGTTTTTTAATTTTTTTAGATTTTTTTTTGTGGGCTATGTAGTCAAAAATACTTTTAAAGCTTATAAAACAAAAATATCTTCCAATAGTTTTTTAGGGCCCGAAAGTTTTTTTTAATTTTTTTCAATTCTTTTCCATGGAAAATGAAGAATAACACAGTATACATACATATGAATGAGTGTAGTATATACAACTTCTTTTATTTTTTGTCCTTAGATGGCTTTGTAACCAAAAACACTTTTAAATACTACAAGGGAGCAAAAAAATTTTTCACAGTTTTTAGGCGGACAAGGAGCACTGAATATTTCAAACGATCGTTTTGATCATTGCAAATTACCTGTAAATTTTCATTATTGGCACAACTAACTTTGTACATATTCAACAATATTAAAAACGGACGATGAGCCGACTCTCCAGCCTGTCAAAGGTTATTTGTACCAAAAATTAAAAATTCACAGATTATTTGAAAAGATCGGTTTGTTGTGGATTTTTGCACACAGAATATGTAATTTGAACAAATAACATATTTTTGAGATGACGCCTAACATCGTAAAATTGAATAAACATCTCTAAAAGTATTGATTTCGGTGATTTATTGGTTTACTGGTAAATTTAAGTTGCTATGTGCAAATTCTGCTAGTTAAGAATTAACAAGAATGAGAACGCCACGTACTTAAATGCATCAACAAAACAGCAAGCAAAAGCCAGGTGTGCAACCCGGAAATGTGTCATCCTCACTATGTTGGTAGGTTAAGAGTTTTGCAATATTGGCTTAAATAGAAAAAGTTTTTGTAGGCTATATATGTGTAAACTAGAGTAAGTTTTGATGACTTATAAGTATTTTGTGATTGTTGATGTAGGTAAAGATTTTAACATGCACCTAAATTGCTTTGTGAATTCACATCTTAAAAGGTGTTAACTTCGACAAGATTTTAAATAAATTAGAGTTCGTTCTAAACAAGTAAGGCAAACAGTAGTTATATTTCACGAATAAAAGAAATCTTATTTTGGAATAGGAATACGGGTAAGTATCCTAATATTCAAGCAAGGTTCTTCTTTTTTTTCAGATACGACTCGACAGAGCAAAGTAATTCGTAGGAAGGAATTCACTCACCCAACAGGTTGCTCAATTTCCATCGATGAACATTTGAAAACATATGTATATACATATATATTAGAGCAGCTCCAAAAAATTGTTTTTGTTTTTTTTTTACGATGTGTCAGTGGATTACAATAGCGTTGTATGTCTAGACAAAGCCCCTCAAACGGATATTTATTAATATTGAGAACTGGATTAGCGCCCCCTATTTTAAGTAGCCCGTGGTTATAAACAAATAAGAAGCAGGCTTTAACGACTTAGAGTGCATTTTAGAATTAACATCATGTTTAGTCTGTTATAGTTGACCTAAAACCGGCTTTTAAATATTTAAACCACCTTCTCCTGCTTTTAATTTAAAAGCGCGTATGTATTCTTATGCACTCATTTTTAGTTTATAAATGAAATCAATTGAAATGAAAAAAATTATTTGTATTGTTCACTGTGTCTACAATGTTTTATTTCAACTAACACATGGACATTTTTTTTTTAAATTTTTTTCATAATTTTCTAGAAGTTTTTTTTTTATGAGTTTAACTATATTATAGTTAATCATCGGAAAATAAACAACACCTTTTTTTTTGAACCGCTCTAATATATATGTACATTAAGAGCGTTTGAGCGTACATAGCGAATTTGAAAATTTTTTTGATCCTTGCTCCAAGAGTTTGAAAAGTTTATATTGTATCTAAGAATTGTATAATGTTCAATTAGTATCTAAGAATGTCTGACACAAAATTTGGCGCCGATCGGATATGTCCGAAAAATTAAAATCAAATTGTATATAAAAAACTTTATTAAAATTAAAACTAAGCAAATTATCCAAAAATTCTGACGGAAGTTTGTAAAAAAATGTTTTGTCCTGTCAGGTACATAATCATTCAGAGTTTGTTGCAGTAAAATTTCTGGACTTGTCAATTTTCAACCGTGCAAGAGGTTTATAATTGAATCCCTGAACTGAAGGCGCGCAACCATTTCTCGCTACTGTTCTAGAGTAACATTTGGATTAAATAATGCCAGAGCCATTGTCTCTTGTGACAAATACCATAAATGATTTTGAAATTTTCTTAATATCTCAACAGATATTGACGAATCGGTTTCTACGTGTGCGTATGCAATCGTGTCTTTCACGAAGTCGTTATCTTGTCTTGGCGCTCCAATAGCGTTTGTGCAACATATCCATTCTCTTGTGTAGATTCAAACCAATTCTGCTGATGTTAATCGAAACTGCTCCTAAAATATCAATGTTTTTAAAATAAACATTTTCTTCGCCATCCACCGCACATGGCTAGTTTAACCAAGATTTCGAAACATAATACCACTTTCAACAAGATATATTAACACGAGCCCTATAAATTCGGCATAGTCGTCGCGTATTAGAGTTCTCTCCAATTGCTGTCGCCAAAAGTTTTTTATTATATTGCTTTCCTCGTCTGATATTTTTGAACAGATTATATCATATTATATCCCTGAGGCCACTTTTAAATGATTTCTGATCAATAGTCTACCACGAATTCGCGAATCTTTCAAAAAATGGAAGGTCTGGCGCAGAGGTTTTAATCAATTTCAACTCATAGACACTTCTCAAAACAACTTCGTATTCATATGTATATTAGGCAAATTAATTAATTTGCGGTCCACCCTTTGCTGCAAATGGAGGAATGCACCTGTTTTCTCAGTATTACTGGAAGTGGTGTCAAAACTCATGGCATACACTTTTCAGACTCTTGGAGCGAGGATCAAAACAATTTAAAAAATATGGAAACCCTTACTGCGCATACATAATATATATTATATATATTGAATTGCATTTTTACTTATATGTATTATGCACATTGCAAATAATTATTTAATTTTGCGTATACTATTATTACAAACTTTTATTAAATTTTTGACCTGTTGTTATCTATACGTGTTATTTTAAATGAGCTATAGGTCATGAAAAATTATTTAATTGATGTTGTCAAATATTTATTTATTTTAAAAAATATCCTTTAAAAATAGATAAAACAATGACGTATATACCTAGTTTCTCAGAAAAAATCGAAAAGTCCGACATTCTGAACAAGAACAAATTCAGTATAGCCTTCAAGGCAAGCAACACATTAAGAATACTGTACACAAACACAAAATGTAAAATTGACAAACAAGACAAATCGAATTGGGTTTGTTGGAACAACAAAACTACGGACAAGAATACTCGTATCAGGACACAAATCAGATTACTAAGCACTTGACAAACCTATTAAACAAAAGACAGCATTAGCATCCTATTGTGCAAACAGCGGACACTCTCCAGATTTTGACAAAGTAAGAATTCTACAAAAGGAGAACAATTATGCGAGAAGGTATACTCTCAAAATGCTGCATATTATTAGTGTACCAAAACAGCTGAGACATAACTATAAAACTGACACTGACAATTGCGCTCACGTACACAGGCACTTAATAAATACAAAACGAAGAACTAATGAGAGCAAAACATCATAATTTAACTATCGTCTTAATGTTAAGTGTAGTGAGCGTCTTTTATAATGTTTATAATTTTTAAATTTTTCACCGAAGCTTACGAGGCATTAAAGCCGAGACCTGGCGGAAGTGTACGAAGAAAGGCTGCCTACTGGTGGACAGATGAAATAAGCCATTTACAAACAGCAGACGATACACAACAGCAAGAAGACGAAGCGACGCCATTGATCAGGCTCAAATGTATATGCATGCCAGGAAACTTCTAAAGACCACAATACTTGCAAGAAAAAAATAAAAATGGGAGAGGAACTTGGCAGCGATATTAAAAACAACTCATGGGGCCTTGGCTACAAACTAGTTACACAGAAGCTTGGCGCAAAGCACCCCATGGCAAATTTGTCGGGAGAGAAGATGGAAAACATCGTAAACACTCTCTTCCCAATACACGAGGTTAGGCGAAGATACAGCATGCGGTTAGTAAATAGCTAAAGCAACCGCATCACTCTTGCGATCAATGGCAAACACAGTCGGACCAACTGCGAGTAAACGTAAGCTCTTAATGAGACTATGGAAACAAAAAAGCTAAACTGAAATCCGGTTGACAAAACAAATGCAAGAGCTTACACCATACAAAACTGGCAAGAAAGGTGGCAAAATGAAAGTTTTGGACGATGAACAGCTCGACTAATACCTCAGTAGAGCAGCTAGTTAGACAGAAGTTTGGGCGAAGTAAACTTCTACATCACAATTTCTATCTGAACATGGATATTTAAAAAAATACCTCAATAAAATGGGGAAAACTGGGAGATGGCGACGCAGAAATTGATGCCGCGGAACACATGCTTTTTAAATGTAGAAACTGGACAAAAAGTAGACGTGAGCTACAGAGACGGGTCGGTCCAATAACAGATATAATGCTGACCATGCTGATAAGCAAAGAAATCTGGATGTTAATCGCACGATATGTAGAAAACGTACTCCACATGAAGAGATCTGGACACTTACCAAGTTGGAATAAATTTAGGTAACAGGGCGTGAACGCAGGCTTAGAAAACAGATGATAGCACAGAACGCAAAAGTAAAGGGAACCCCCCTGGACAATAAGTTTCCCTGGCGGGATTCTCGAATAAGAGGAGGTGTTTTAGTCGGTATACCATCACGAGAGCTTTTTGAAAAAAAAAAAAGTTAAATTCTTTTTAAAAATTTGAGTGCTAAAATGATTCGTGTGGAAAATGCAACAAAAATTTTGTCACGCAATGAATCACATACTGTGCCATTCTGTGGTTTCTGTAAGAAACGTTTCCATAGAACCTGCTGGAATTGAATCGTCATTTGGTTCGATTGTGTTGTGGCTCCAGAGAAAATTGCTATGAGACAGGATGCAATTTTGTGTGCCCAAAGGGCTGGTGCTGATAATTTGGTTGACATCTTTGAGTCTAAAATGAAATACTTACTTGAGCAGTTCGCTGAACTAAAAAGTGCTCTCAATAGTGTAGTGGTGATCTCGCAAAATACTAACGCAAGTGTTATTTAACTAAATCTGCTGTTTCAGAGAATGACTCAATTTCTCTGCTCCTTGAGTCGGCTTTACCACCCCCGCCTAAGTATTTAAATGACACTCAAGTACCTGCTTTTTGCAAATAACTCAAAAGTTGCTCAAACTGTTTTGGCGTTATTGAATAATATATGTAACAGAGAGTCTTCATTGATGCTCCAGTTGGGATTATTGTCACCATTCATTACACAATTGGAATCTTCAACTTTACAAAATGCTAAGTCTGGATGGTCGCATGTGGAAAAGAAAAAACCTTCACATACCTCGGTAGTTGGCTGATTCTAAAAAATGGGTGCAGATTTCATCTTTTAAATCATATGTCTGTTCTTGATCATGATTAAGATTGATTATGTTGAGAAACATGCTAGGGTGAATAGAAATCGTCTTGCTTGCTATGTCTTAGTAGATATGAAGAGAATTTGCTTTAAGTTGAGAATTGCCTCAGTATTCTATGAGAACTTTTTGACAGTTGAATAAAAAAGTTCGTCCTTTTCAATTTTTCAAAAGAGATTAACAACGCCTCAACAGTGATGACACCAATGATTCTAGATCTGTCATTATTGCGAATGTCAATTGTTTATTTGGCTCTTTAAAAATTTATTTTCAAATGTTTCCGGAGTGAGAACGGCATTTACTGAAATTCGTCGAGCTACGTCTCAGCTGGAATATGATGTGTTTGTCCTGGTTATGATAGTCCTAAATCGTTTTGGAAGTTTATAAAATCAAGAAAGAGTGTATCTGATGTACCCACTACAGTGTTTTGGGGATGTCGATCTTCTAATTGTGTTTCTGACACTGTAAATCTTTTCGCTGATTTTTTTAAATCAAATTTTGCATCGCAGAAGTCACAATTTAATCCATCTGTTCTTACGGACGTTTCTTACTCTGTTGATTTTTGTAATTTGACTCTTAGCTTAAAGGATGTGCGTAATGCCATCTCAAGTTTAAAAAATAACATGAATTCTGATATTGATGGTATATCTCCGTTTCTCTTGAAGTAATGCAGGCAGTCCTTGCTAACCCCTTTAGTTTTGCTTTTCAACATGTCTTTAAGTACTGGTGAATTTATTTCAAAATGGAAAATTGCAGCAAAGGAATAGGAAATCCTGCCCAACCATCAGCATACAGACTACTGTGTAAGCTCGATAGCGCTGGGAAGCTGCTTGAGAAAATGATTAAAACTCGCTTATCCGCAGCTTTTGAAGACGATGGTGGATTATCGGAACGACAACATGGATTCAGAGTGGGAAGTTCAACTCTTGGCGCTATAGAAGATGTAGTGTCTGCCGTAGAACACACACAGCGGGGGAACTATCACTCCAGGAGGATTGTCTCATTGGCAACAATAGACATCAGCAACGCTTGAAACAGCCTCAGGTGGGCAGATATCATTGAAGCTCTTATATCAAGGTTCGCTGCCCCGCAATACCTGATGAATATCCTACAGAGCTATCTAAGGGATTGCGAGCTCATTTATGACACCTGCGAAGGAAGAAGGATAAAAAGGATATTCTCCGGAACAGCGCAATTGTCTGTGCTAGGCCCAGACCTCTGCACCTTGAGCTACGATGGAATCCTTAGAATCGAAATGCCGGATGGTACATATTTGGAGGGGTACAACAACGAGGCCAGGAGAAAATTTAGCCAAGTTATGCTAAGGACAAGGGAATAAGGGAATGGTTGAAGATTCACGGACTCCAACTTGCCGCCGAAAAGACAGAGGTTATACTGCTCACAAAGTGGCATATGCCGTTAGAACTGGAGCTGCAAGTATACGACAACACACTTACAACAAAGAAGGTCATCCAGTATCTCGCCGTAAGATTTGACTCAAGATTGACATTTTAGGCTCAATTACAACACGCAGCTACAAAAGCAGCGAAGATAACAAGCATGCTTACTAAGCTCATGGCGAACATCGGTAGACCAAGGCAGAGTAATCGGAAACTCCTTATGGCGACAACAAACTCGGTACTGCTCTACGGCAGGGAGATATGGACAGGAACGCTAGAGACGAAATGTCGGCAAAAGACATTGCTGTCAGTGCAACGAATTGTCTCCAAAGCAGCTGTGCTAGTATTAAGCGGGGTTATCCCCATTGACCTGCTAGCCAGCGAACGTAAAATGGTCTGGGAGATGATGCAGAGCACAGCTTCTTCCACTGCAGTTGATGGGACAACGAGCGCACATCCTTACTGGAATGCAGTTGCAGGATTTACTGAGGACGTCCTCAGAAAAATGAAGTGGGACCTGGACCCAGGAATATTGATTTGACGACAAATTGTGGATCCTACACTGAAGCAATACTAACGCAGTCCCAGGGTAGATAAAGGGCTGAAAAAGGGTTGTGGTTTTTAGTGAATTGACACACTCTGAAGATTATGACGGAAGCTTTAGGTAAGTGCATTGCAGGGTAAATGCAACTCCTACGAAAAAAAAAACTAGAGATTTTATACATAAAAACACTTCATAAATATGATAAATTGCAAACTCCAATTCAAACCAGTTAACTAATAAAATTATAAGCTTAATTATAATCATAAGATTTAACAAACTTAGTTTCGTTACGAAAAAGATAGGCGTAAACAGCCTCAAACGTCCACATAATTTCTTGACGAGCGCTCCGTTGAAATGTGTAATATCAAAAAAGTTGCAGGAGCAATTGTATATGAAGGGGGAAAGAATGAAGAGTTTTTGGCACACTGTGTTTATGATTTTTGCTATGATTCTTGCAGACTCTTAAACATCGGCTAAAAAAGCTTACTGAAGATATGACGTAGCAGTCATTGAAATTAGTATAAGCAACTGGTTGCCCATATTTTGTTCCTTTACAATTGTTGGAGTTATTCTCTAACAATTAATGCATTTTGCGATTGTAATTTTTCTGTTGTTTTTGCACTAAAAGTACTGAGCATAAAGCTCTGCAAAGTACATATTAAATATTAATTGATATTTTATCTAAATGCGAGTAGATAAAATATATTTTTGGTTTTTCCATTTGGTGCATAAGTGAACAATTGATTTGTGGGAATCATTGGAGTGCGTGGAATCAGCACCTCTGAATTTGATTATAGTCCTTGTCTTCTGTATACATATGTATGTATGTATCGAGTCTCATTGATCTGTGTCAAATAGTTGCAGAGGTATAAATAATTTTGGTCGTTTCTCATTTTGGAGGCGTGTCACTACTCATTTTTTCATTAAATCTTACTTTTGCCACTCTTTATACATACACCACAGGTTTCATTTGTCTGCGTCACATAGTATATGAGACCTGATGAATTTAATTCTTCAATATATGTGGGGGCGTGGCATTACCCACTTATTCCAAACTAAATTATGCTAAGAACTTTTCAAAACTATACATATGCAGAAAATCTCATCCTTCTGCGTCAAATAGTTGATGAGATACAAGTAAATTTATTTTTTCTTATATGGAGGTGTCTCACCGCCAATTTTTTTATTGAGTCTTACTTCTGTCTTTACCTTTTATATATGTACTTAGTTTAATTTATTTGCGTCAAATAGTTGAGATATGATGAACTCTATTCTTCTCTCATTGCTCATTTTTTTCCTATTCAAACGATGCTAGGAACCTTTAACAAAATATTAGAAATATATGTACCAAATCTTGTCCATCTACGTCAAATCGTTGCTGAGATATAAGAAAGTTAATTTTTTCATATGGAGACGTGGCACCGCCCATTTTTTCATTTAACCATACTTCTGTCTCTATTTTTATATACGTACCAAGATTCATGGATATTCATCAAATATTTGATAACATATCATAAATTTTATTTTTCTTTTATTTGGGCGGCGTGGCGTCGTCTATTTTACCCAAATCAAACTATGCTACGAACCTTCCGCAAAGCATAAGAAACATGTGTGCCAAATCTTTTGGCGATCGCTTTTACGGCTAAGAAGTCCATAAGCAACACACCCACGTACACGGACAGAATTCAGTTCAAAAACATGAAAGTTTCAACAGATAATCTCGTATGTATAAACATAATATAAGAAAATAGTTTAAAAATTTTATTTGTTTCAAAAAATTGTGGTTGTTGTAAGTAATAATGGTGATTGTTTAAACAAATACTTTGATAAGAAATGTACGTTCATTAGTCGTCCACTGGGATGGTGAGATATTGCCAGATCTCGTTGGCAGTACCAAGGTTTAACGAATTGCAATACTTGTCAGCTATGAAGGCGCGCCGAAATTCCTTCGTGCCCCAAAGTGCCATCTCTCAGTGGGGAAAATATAGCTGCTGCAATTGAGAGAACATTAATTCAGTGGAACATCTCTGACCGTGTTGCTGTCATGAGTTTTGACTCCACTACCAGTAATACAGGCGCATGCCTCCATTTGAAGCGAAGTGTGGACCGCAAATTAATTAATTTGCTTTGCCGCCATCATATCTGTATACGAAATTGTTTTGCGAGGTGTTAATGAGTTGAAATTGTCTTCCGAACTTTCGATTTTTGAAAAATTGGGAGAGTCATGGAAGACTATTGATCAGAAGTCATTTAAAAGTGGCATCAAAGATGATATGATCTGTTCCAAAATCTCAAATGAGGAAAGCAATATAATAAAAAACTTTTCGCGACAGCAATTGAGAAAACTCAAATCCGCCACGACTATGTCGAATTTATAGAGATCGTGCTAATATATCTTGGTGAAATTGGCATTAAGTTTCGAAATCCTGGTTCACCTAGTTATGCGCGGTGGATGGCGAAGGGAATAGTTTCGATTATCATCAACAGAATTGAAGGACTTACGTGATGTCAGCATTTTTTGGTTCGAATCTACATGCGAGCATGGATAGGTTGCACGAGCGCTATTGGTCCTCCAAAACAAGCCATTTGCAGGAATTCAAAATAATTTAAGTATTTTAAAAATCAGAAATAGTTAAAAATGTAATAAAAACTTTGAAAGCAAAAGATTGCGTTCACGTCAAAGCTGATAACGGGAAGAAGGAAGGTTGTAATTTTAGATAAATCCGACTATGAGGACAGAGAAATGCAGCTAATAGAAGATTGTGGTCACAAAAAATTGAAAAAATCACCTTTGTCTTCGAAGGGTACTGAGGCAAATAATTTACGGAATGAAATAAGTGCAGGTTTTGGTGATAGTTTCGCTTTAAAAGTTTATTGGTTAAAAATTCATTGAGATATTAAAATTGAAAGAGATGAGATAATGGTATCTTTTGATGTAGAATCCTTGTTTCTTTGAATTCCAGTCCCAATTGCTTTAAAAGCGTTGGAAAAACACTTAAAAAAACAGAACTTACCATTGGAAAATATTAGGATTTTTATGAAATCCGCCAATTGTTGTATGAAACAATACTTTTTACAGTTTCGCAGACTATTTTAAAATAGAGAAGCGGACAAGTACGTTCATTATCAGCTATACTAGCTGAAGCTTTTATGGCTGAATTTGAGATGAATTTACTGCATTCTTAAAAGCTACCAAAAATATGGTTACGTTGCGTCGACGATGTTTACGCAATTGTCAAATGAACTGAAGTGGATTCGCTGCTTAATTTTTAAATGAGCAATTTGAAACAATAAATTTCGCGAAAGAAATAGAGGTCAACGGGAAAATTGCCTTTTCGTATCTTATGTCTCTAGAGTTGGAAGGAAAATTGGCATAGCAAGTCACTATAAAGAAACGACTTCATTAAGGTAGCCTTACACCAAAACAGCATAAATTGGCGGTTTTTCATTCGGTTGTATATAGACTTTTGAAATTACCACTTTCTATTGCGAATTTCAAAAAAGAGTATAACCATATAAAAATGATAGCATTTTAAAATGGATATAACAATTTAATTGATAAAATGATTCAGCAACATTCAATGAAAATTTCAAGGTCAAACAAAAACAAAAACATTATATTCGCAAAATCATTTCATTCAAAATGACAATATCAATATGATCATATGACAATAGTTCGTTGAAAAGGGTCTTTCGTTCCGGAAGTGACAAATAAATTAAAGTCGATTTTCAAAAAGTACATGGAGTTGGTTTATTCAAGCGCCAATAAAGTTAAGCAATTACTAGGTTCTACCAAAGACGAAATTCCTGTTTTAGAAAAGTTCGAAATATATGTGATTGAGTGTGGTGATTGTGGCTAGAAATACTATAGTCGAACTCGATGTGGTGTTGGGAAACGTTATAAAGAACACGAAGACTATATTTATAAAAATCAACCAAAGCAATCGGTGTTTGCGAACCACGTTCTTCATAAATTTTTCAAAGTAATGCATACTGATAAGACGTGTTTTTTTGTTGTCCACAATCTCGTCGTGAGTTAATGAGTATATCTACCGCCGATTTTCGCTAAAAACTCAAAAATTGATTTCAACATCGGTGTTTTCATTGTCTAAAATTTATTTTGGATTGTAGAGAGATAATACTAATAATCACTTAAATTTATTTTTTTTGTGCTTAATAAACATAAAATATTTGATTTTCTGTCACGATGTTGGGTATAAACCAAAAAAGAAAATCTCCGAAGTACATCCAACGTGTCTAAGCAACATATTGCTCCAACTACACCAATTGAAACTTGCAATGTACGTTTTGATGAGTCATCAATAGAATCACCTACGTACTCTGATGCAACATTAAACGCGAAGCTTGAATGCATAGAAGCCAACATTGTAAAGAAACTATCCGAAGAACTTCAAATAAGAGAAACTTGAGTCATGCAAAGGTTTGGAGAAGTAGCTGCTGCACTTTCCAACTTGAGAGAAGCGTCAAAGAGCATTTCAGAACGAATATCAGCAGTAGAAGTTGTGTGTGGTGAAATAACCAACATGAAAAAAAAAAAATAGATGAGCTAAAAATTAAATGTGAAATGCACAATACGAATGAAATCAGTGAGTTAAGGAAGCAAGTGGACAAGTATGAGAGTGATGCCGTTGCTTCTGATTTTGTTGTGCATGGGATTCAACACACCAAAAATGAAAATTTGCCTGTGTTGGTTAATAAAATCTCTCTGTTGTCATGAGTGAAGCTCCTAAGTTGTGTGATGTTTTTAGGTTAAAAGCAAATGAGAGGAACAAAAATAGTCCTGCCAGTATTGTGAAGTTGATGTCTGCTTTTGAAAAACAAAAAAGAGGCAACTCATGTTGAGCGATATTGAGCGTAGTGGTGATATGAATTTTTGTGTTCATTATAGTCTCTCACAGGCACAGTGTTGATTTATGAAAGACAGAAAAGGAATGAGAACAGACTGTTTGCTGTTTTTTTCTATCCGTGGAAAAGTGTACGTGAGGACTGATCAAAATAGTGAGGCAAAATGGGTTGATACAAAAGAAAGCGTTGATTGCATCGCTGAAGTTAGAAGTTTAGCTTGTTCAGTTATTAATTTCTCAATTTTTGTATGTTATTTAATTTTTTTATATATTATTATTATTTACTTATTTTCCTTTATCATGTATAATTTTATTTTGTTTATCCACTTAGGCTGGCAACGGCCGACAAAGATATTTGAATATTCAAGCTTTTATTCATATATTTTTTACTTTCCTTTTCTTTTCCTTTGTTCCCTCATATTAAAACTATCTGCTAAAATTGGATTCTTCTTTTTAATTATTGTTATGTTTCCACTACATCTCTAAACTTTCTTATTCCATTTTTTGTCAATTTTGTTGAATCACAACTCTTATAGTAGCGTTAATGAAAAAGTTCTCTGATCTCAGAATTGCGGATTGAAAGTTATACACTTCAATGCTAGAAGCTTAAACTTAAATAAGCTAGATTACCTGAAATTCGTTCTTGAAGATTCCTCTGTGGATGTCATATGTGTGTCTGAAACTTGGTTTTGTAGTGATTATGTTTATGATATAAGGACTGTCCCAGAAAAAACTTACGTTTTGCTTTTTAGTTATAATAAAATACCCAGTAATTTTTTTGGTCTTTTTTCGTTTTTTATCAATTTTTGCTAGTGTTCAGAATATAAATAACTAAAAACTAAGTAACAATTTTTTTTTTATAAAAATTTCTTACTTTTTTCGTAAGCCCCTTCATTAAATTTTGTTCAGTCTTAAGTCTGAAGTCTTGTGAATTTTTTGCATTCTTACCACTCCTTCGAAAATCTCTTTTCATTAGAGCCCGATATCTTTCAATTGGGCGAAGCTCTGGGTAGTTAGGCGGATTAGCTATTTTTGGTACGAAATTGATATTTTTACTTACATACCATTCCATCGTAGCTTTAGAGTAATGAGAGGTTGCTGAATCTGGCCAGAACATCACGGTACTCTCATGTGCACGAATAAATGGTAGAAGACGTATTTCGAAACACTCGTCTATATAATCTTTGGAATTGATTGTGCATTGCGGAACAAAAAATCTGCTTCTGAGACCTCAGGTGAATATGGCCTGCCAAACCATACATTGCTTCGGAAATTTCCAAATTTTTTTTCTTTGATTTTACTAGACACACGCCCCTTTTTCGGTGATGTGTAATCTTTGTGCCCAGGTAGCTGCTTAAAATCTGCTTTGCCGTAAGTTTCGTCGTCCATAACACAGCTATCATATTTAGTCAGGTACCTTTCATACAATTTTCGGGATCGCATCTGAGCCAACAACTGCTTTTCATCAGAACGGTCTGGTACTTTTTGAACTCATTATGTCTTTAGCTTACTTTTCTTCTTGATCTTTTGTACAGCAGATTTTGATGTACCTGCTCTAACCGCCATATCTCGCACTGAGGTGTTGGGATTTTGCTTAAAAAGGCGCTTCACTTTCGTCGCTACCTTTAGGTTAAAAAATTCTGATTTTCTGCAAGAACCTTTTTCGTGAAACAGGTAGACCCTTCTTATAATTAAAAATAACCGCAGAAACAGATTTGTCTGATGCAGCAACTATTTTTGCTATAGCTGAATATTTTAATTTTGGATTTTGCAGATATGTGGACAAAATCAGTTTGCGGACTTTTTGTTGCTTGCTAGACATCTTTGTCGTCAAAAGTGCTATCTTCAAGTGGTATACATAATATTAAACGTCACTTTATATAGAACAAATATTATGTCTTTTTAGACCTATAAGATTATCAGGTAGAGCATAATACAAAAAATAAAAAACGTAAGTTTTTTCTGGAATAGTCCTTAGATAACTTTAAGCTGTTCAGATGCGATAGAGTTATTAAAATATTAAACTCATAGCAAAGTCGAATTGTAATAATAATGTTGAGTATGTAAATGTTTGTATGTTTGATAACCAAAAAGCTTTCCTTTCCTGTGTGTATAATCCTAATAAGTGCAATATTTTTAACTCTTATTTCACTGAGCTAAATAATTTTTTAATTGATTATGACTTCTTCATTACTTGTGGTGATTTCAATGTAAACCTTCTTTGTCGAGATAATGTTTCTAAATAGTTTTTTGAAAGTGTTGCTTCCGTAGGACTGTCATTTGTCAATGATATAGTTCCAACACGCTTTTCGTGTAATGCAAGTCCCAGTCTCTTGGATAACTTTATGGTATCTGAATTGTCTTCAGTTCTGTTATATGATCAACTATATTTTTTGTCTGATCATGATCTGTTGTTCTGTACTCTCGATGTTAATGTCTCTCGTAGTAGCAGCTGTAATGTATTTTCTTATCGTCATTTTAAGCTGGTTGATATACGAGGCCTTCGAGATGACCTTGTGAATGAAGTATGGTACCATGAATCTGTTGATGACAAATTGAGTATCTTCACCAATACTGTAAATTATCTCTTTGAAATACATGTACCGTTGAGGTCGGTTTTGATAAAAAACTCGGCATGCCCATGGTTTACTTCCAGCACCCATAAAGCTATTAAAATCTTAACAGATTTCATAATTTATGAAAAAGATGTCTCTCTCTTCTTTACAACTGGGAAAAATTTAGGATAGCGAGAAACACTTCAGTGTGGCTCATCAGAGAATCTAAAATAGAGTTTTGCTCAATGAAACTAAACACGTCCCTTCCTCCAAAAGTATTGTGGAGGAACTTAAAAGCAATAACCATTGGTGGGAAATGTTCTGATGAATGTAATATTGACCCTGATATCTTAAATAACTTCTTTCTCTCTAACTTTATTGCTGCTGCAAGTAACACCTATTGGAAAATTCTGTATATCATACTATTCAATTTTTCACAGTAAGTGAAAATGATGTAAGAAACTCTATAATAAAAATTAAATCTAATGCTATAGGTGAGGACAGAATTTCCCTAAAATTTATTAAACTTATTTTTTTGGACGTTTCAAGCCCACTTACACACACCATAAATCACTGTTTTACAACGTCTTCGTTTCCTTACTCTTGGAAACTTGGCCTTGTTATGCCTGTTGCAAAAAAAAACCACTGCAGATGAACCTAAAGATTTCAGGCCTAATTGCATATTATCCTGTTTGGCCAATGTATGTGAGGCCCTTATAGCAAATCATTTAGTAAGCTTCCTTAATGAAAACAAATTACTAGCCCCAATTAAATTTGGATTTAGGGATGGACATAGTTGCGCTACTGCTACTGTCAAAATACTCGATGACATAAGATCATCATATGATGATGGACATATAACTTTCCTTTGCCTGCTCGATTTCCCAAAAGCATTTGACACAGTTAACCATTCATTACTTTGCCACAAATTAAGGCAATGTATGGCTTCTGTGATAGTGCTGTACGCCTTATGATGAGCTATTTGTCAAATCGATCTCAACGAGTTAAAGTTGGCAATAAATATTCAGGTTACAAAATTGTCTGCTGATTGAGAGTTTGTAAGTACTTATCCATGCATGCCTATGCAGATGATGTTCAAATATATCTCTCAAATAGAATCGGCCTTTTAGATGATGTAACTTGCAGACTAAATGAAGACCTTGATTCTATCAATAAATGGTCAGTCAGAAACTGTCTTCAGCTTAATGCACTGAAATCTGTTGTGCTACCTATCTCAAAGGATAAATTTTGTTTTGAGGGCATTCCTGATTTTTTTATAGGCGCTGAAAGAATCAAATTAACAAGTGGTACAAAAAGTCTTGGTTTTTATTTGAACTCTTCTCTGACATGCGCTGATCAAATTAATAATGTTATTCGAAGAATATATTTTGTTATAAGTAAGTTGAGAGTGTCAGCTGATTTCACACCCATAAGAAGCAGACGTCAGCTAGTAATTCAACTTATTGTTGCCATTATTACGTATTCGGAACTAGTTTACAGCAAGCTAGGTTCAAGTTCTCAATTGAAGCTTTAAATAGCAGTTAATCATGCAACGCGATATGTACATGGACTTCGTAAGTTTGACCATATATCTCAGTATAGGAAAAATATACTTGGATGTGACATACTTAACTATTTAAATTACAGAAAATGCATATTTTTGCACAAGCTAATGCACTTAAAAAAACCATCTTATCTTTATGAAAAATTGCGATTCTGTCAACTTAAAGAAGTCAGATGCTTATAATACCTAAATATAAATTTCTGAATTATAATTACATAGAATCCAATTTTCATCTCTACAAATTCATATTTATTTTCATACTTATCAAATTCTTCTGTTTCTCTTTTTTTTCTAGTTTTGATTTACTCTCTTAATTTTCATCTGGTTTATATACTTTTTTATTTTTTAATATCTTTCATCTTAATTTTTAATTTTGTCTGTTAGCTAATGTACTTAAAAATATTTAACTTTACATACATTTTTTTGTTTTTCCTTTCTGTATGCTGTATTATAAAATACATATGTATATATAAAATAACTTAGTTCTTAATATGCAAATGCTACTAATTTTAACTAAATAAATTGAATTAAATGGAATTAATCACAACAAACTTGACGCCTATGAAAGCATTATATTCAAAAAGATAATTATTCTATGAACCTTGATAAAGGAAATATAGTATCAAGTCTATTTGATTGTATTTAAATATAACAAAAATATTTGTGTAACCCTTTTTAATACAGATCTCGACTGTTTAGCACTGGACTAAATTAGATGTTTAAATTAGTTACTCTATTTTTTAAAGTTACTTTTGGTGCACAGTTAAAATTTTGTTTCTCTCTTATTAATATTATTCTGATCTCAATTGTTGGTCTCACACATTTACGATATTATTATTTTGGTATTAAATTAATGTCTCCTTTTTTTTAGATATTGTTGTGCACAATTATAGGCTTTGTTTCTCTCTTTCAAATGAGATTATTTAAGTATGGCAAGCCTTACACTTTGTTTATTTTAGGTCTGTATCATCCGGATTTTGTGGTAAAAAATGAAAAGTGTCAAATCAAGATTTTCGAGAGTAAAAGCTGAAATTTCTCTGACTAGTCGAATCACCACAATTTTCGGATGATACATAAAAATGAGTAAAAAAGGAAAACTGTCAAAAACGTTGCGCGCATTTTAGTAAACAAATAATGGCAGGATTCAGGAGTTAGAACCTGTGTCGTAGTTGCAGGACCGCTTGGTTAATACTTTCTGAATGCAAGCTAAGTGAAACCTTTTTGAGAATTTTATTGATAAATAGGATATATCTCATGACCGACTTTAAAATTTTGTATTTGATTTATATATCTTGAGCATAAGTCTACTTTAGGGGCGAATATGGAATCAGAAGTTGGTGACGCGCTTCTACTTTCGGAGTTGTAGACATTGGCAGTCGGCGATTTTCAAAAAATCGTTATACGTTGAAAATCCCCGGATCGATTTTCAAAATTAAGATGTCATATGAAAGGTTATTTAACGTGTAGCATTTTTCGAATAATTACCAATATTTTATTAAAATTTTTAGATCTTGATATTTTCCTTAAGAAATTAAAATGTGTGCAAGGCCTTCAAGAAGTTGTGAATTTTGTTTGTAATTTCTGGTGACAATATATCCGAAAATAGATTTGAGCCACAATATTTGTTTGCGGATTTTATCTAAGTGAATAAAGTGCATTTTAAAACTATTGTTTAGTATAAAAATAAGAGATTTGCCGTAAGGTTTAAATTTACCAAAATGACATTTCCAATATCTTATTTAAAAACTGTGCGCATTGAAAATCAATATTTCAAAAAGAATTATCTGGTTGATCACTTAGGAGACATTAAACTTTATGTTTCCATTTCAATCAAAAATCGCTCATCTATTTAATTGAATAAATGAGCATTTACCAAAAAATGTTTTGTT